>LR999963.1:116720950-117264567 GCA_905220375.1 Tachina fera | reverse complement strand
GTTTTGTGGCACAACTTACAATGAATGTTTAGTATTTTAAGTGGTCTGTTTTATTGTTGCATTTTAGATATGTGTCAAAAGTTTTAAGTTTCAAAGGAGTCAAAAAAAATTATTTAAAAACAATTATTAGTTTCTGTTGGTACGATGAGTATATTGTACTTCGTTATTATAGGTACACTACAAAGTAATAAAAAAAATGTTTCAAATGAAGAGATATAAGCCGCATGCAATTTTTCTTTTATTGTTTGAGCCGCTGCCACTGCGTATATTTGTGATTAAAATATATTATTATGCTTATTTTTTTCGTTTGATTTATTGATTAAAAAACAAATAAATATAAAACAAGTAAGAGTGCTATATTCGGCTGTGACGAATCTTATATACCCTTCACAAATCATAAAATGAAGAGATATGCATATGTGTGTATTATATATTTATGTACATATCTACATACATGGATATGTATGTAAATACACTCAAAAAAGTTTTAAATTAACTGAATGTAGGTTATTTGAGAAGTTTTCCGTGTAGTTTAAATTTAAGCAAAATTTAGTTATTTTAACAAGCCATGTCTATTTTAACTTTTTGTGTATGTTGTTTAATAAACAAACTACAATATAATAATGATTTTCTGTGCAGTCAATATAATCAATTATTTATAAATATGTACATATTCAGTAAAACTTCAAAACTGTGCTTGTCCTGAAAGTTTTTTTTTCATTTTTCATTTAAGTTTTACTTATCAGTTCTCGTTGTACATTCATAGTGAACAGTCAATTTAGCGGAGTTTTTATTTCATAGTAAACAAAAAGAAAATTGTACGAAAAATATTCGGAATACATATTGTTATTGTTAGCTTTATTTGCATTGCTAATATTTTTTACATAGTCATAATTAACAAAAACAAAAAAACCGTAATAAAAAAAAAAACAAACAAAAGTGCCCTTGAGGAATACTCTATATGAGTACCTCAAAAACAAATAACTGTGAAGTGAGTTCTAATGGCAGAAATGCCTATTTTACTGTGAGTTCTGAAGCTCTTAATGAAAATAATAAAAATAAAAAATCTAATGATAGACTTACTGAGAGCTCTGAAGCTCTTAATGATAATAAATTAAATAAGAAATCTGATAGTAGACTTTTTTTAACGGCGAGGCCACTTTTTCGTCAGCGATCAACTTCGCTTTGTCCAATGCCAACTAGTGATTCGTTAACATTACCGTTGCCTAGTACTTCTACATTTAACTCAGCGATATCATCCGCCTCGGGCTCGTGGTCATCACTTAACCAAGTTTTTACTGAAGTTAAGAGCAGCCCAAAACCCAAGGTCCAAGTGGGAATGGACAGATATATTACAGTGGTAAAGCGCGGACGAAGCCCAAAGTCTTCGAAAATTTCATCTGCTCCAAAAATGTCTAAGGATAACAGCGCATCCTCTATTAACCGCCAAAATCGTTTTCAAATATTACAAGTTGACAACAACGAACCCGATGTATCTACGAACAAAACATCCAAGCCGCCTCCAATCTATTTGAGAGAAAAAAATTCAAACGCTATTATAAAAAATTTAATTTCAGTCATTGGTGAGAATAAATTTCACATCGTTCCAATAAAACGTGGTAACATTGATGAAACCAAAATTCAAATTTATGAAGAAAAGTTTCTACACATATCAGCTTAAAAGTGCTAAAGGCCTGCAGATCGTATTAAAGGGCATCGATTCCTATGTTGCTCCCGAAGAAATAAAAGATGCACTCGTCCTCCAGGGATTTAAGGTAAAAAATGTATCTAACATAATAAATAGGGAGAAGATTCCTCAACCTCTATTTCGCGTCGAACTTGAGCCAAAAGATATAAAATTGAAAAAAAGCGAGACTCATCCAATTTATAATTTGAAATATCTCTTATATCGAAAAATAACAGTTGAAGAACCACACAAGCGTTCTGGACCCGTACAGTGCCATAATTGTCAAGAATATGGTCACACAAAAACTTACTGCAAGTTACCTTCAGTTTGTGTTATCTGCGGTGAATTGCACGGTACTGCTGGTTGTACTAAGCCTAAAGATCTAGCAGAAAAAAAATTTAGTAATTGTGGAGGTAATCACACCGCTAACTACAGAGGATGTCCTGTCTATTCCTTCGTTAAACAGACTATGGCGCAAAAACCTAAATTATCTCCAGCACAAACAGCAAACGCTTACTCCGCCACTTTTGCTCAAATGAGCCAACCTGTCACTTCACGTGTATCGTATGCCGATGCAGCTAAGACTAGTTATATTCCCACACAAAATATTCCGCCTCAAAATAATTCAACGAATGCAAACTCAAGCTTTAATTTTAGTCGCCTTGAAGCTACTATTGAGAATCTAGTGCTGACTATAAATAATTTTACAGCAAATATGACTAGCATGATGCAAGAAATGCTACGAATGCAGTCTACACTGCTTCAAGCATTAATTAACAAGCCATGAACACGTTAAAATAAGTTTCTGGAACGCAAACGGCATTCGCTAACATAAATATGAACTTGAGCACTTCCTCACGGAAAAAAATATTGATATAATGTTGGTTTCTGAGACTCATTTGACTTCAAGAAGCCTATTCAAAATTAATGGCTACATTTTATATGATTCAAAGGACCCAAGAGGAAGAACTTGCGGGGGATCAGCAATTTTAATAAAGTCAAGACTCAAGCATTATATTCTTGACAACATTTGTGAAGAACATCTACAAGCAACGAATATTTGTATCGAAAATTTTTGCACAAATTTTGTCATATCATCAATTTACTCCCCTCCTAGATTCGCAATTACTGAGGATCAATACGAGGATTTCTACAAATCTCTTGGCCCTTGTTTCGTAGCAGCTGGAGACTATAATGCAAAACATACTTTCTGGGGTTCGCGTCTTATCACACCTAGAGGACGAGCGTTGTTCAACACAATTTCAAAAATGGGCTTGGACGTCATTTCGAGTGGGGAGCCCACTTACTGGCCTACTGACATACATAAAATTCCGGATATTATAGATTTTGGCGTCATGAAAAATATTTCTAGGGAATTAATTCACGTCGAAGCTTCCCTAGATCTATCGTCCGATCACTCTCCCACGATCGTTACAATCTGTAGCCCACTGAGAAGTGCTCTACCTCACCCATATGTGAAAATGGTCAGTCGTGTTAATTGGCTGCGATTCAAAAAATATCTTAGTAGTCATTGCACTGAAAACATTAAGCTAAGAACTCATGATGATATTGAATCTAATATTGCTAATCTTAACGAAAATATTAAGCAGGCAGCTGAACATGCAACTTCCTCCCATCCGCAGACTGGGTTTAACAGAATATATTCTACAGATATTGAACTTCTCGTATGTGCAAAAAGAAGAGCTAGAAGAGAATGGCAACAGCACAGATCACCCCAAAATAAAATTAAATTAAAAGAGTGCACTAAAAGACTCCAAGAACTGCTTGCATATGAAAAAACTGCATCTCTTAAAAACTATCTGGAAAATCTCGACGTAACACCAGCATCTAATTACTCCTTGTGGCGCGCTGCGAAAAAAATTAAAACACCGGTTGAGTTTAAACCACCTCTGCGCACTTCTACCGGAGTTTGGGCCAGGAGTGATATTGAAAAAGGTAACTTGTTTGCAAAGCATTTAAAATCCGTATTTACCCCAAACACATGTACTGGTGTTGTTGATTTCCCGAGTGTAGTTGCGCTACCCCCTCGACCCATAAAATTTAAAATGTGTGATGTACAAAATCTAATTGCTGAACTCAACCCGAAGAAAGTACCGGGTAATGATGGAATTAGTAACCAAATGCTAATAAAATTGCCTCGTATTGTAATTAGAATCATGTTATTCATTTTTAATGCCATTTTACGACTGGAGTATTATCCCCACAGCTGGAAGCTTGCCAAAGTTAAAATGATTCCAAAGCCGGGCAAAGATTTTACCAAGGCAGAATCATACAGGCCAATAAGTCTGCTATCAACAATGTCAAAACTTTTCGAAAAACTGTTCATGTCAAAATTGTCCCCAATTCTAATTGTAGTGGGTGTATCCCAGACCATCAGTTTGGTTTTAGAAGTCAGCATAGCACTATTGAACAAACGCATAGATTGGTTCAATGTATAAGAAGAACATTTGAAGAAAAGAAGTACTGTTCTGCACTGTTTATTGACGTTTCGCAGGCATTTGATAAAGTGTGGCATGAAGGCCTAATTTTAAAATTAAAATTATATCTACCAATAAATTTGGTGAATTTATTAGAAAGTTACATTACTTCCTGGAAGTTCACGGTTGTGGAAGGAGAATTCATGAGTGTGCCCGAAACTATATCATCCGGTGTGCCACAGGGGAGCATACTGGGGCCAGTTTTGTATTTAATTTATACTTGTGATATGCCTTTGAGCAGCAATATCCATACATCTACGTTTGCCGATGATACAGCCTGCCTAAGTATGCACGAAAATCCTCATGAGGCTTCCCGATATCTACAAGAACATATAACACAACTGGAACTATGGTTAAAATTATGGAGAATTAAGGTAAACGAGCAAAAGTGTGTTCAGGTAACATTTACCCTGCGAAGAGATACTTGTTCCCCAATTCGAATCAACAATCAAGTTGTTCCTCAGCATTCACATGTAAAATACCTTGGTATACACCTTGATCGACGACTTACATGGAAACACCATATTGACTCAAAGCTAGTACAAATGAAACTTAAACTAACTCAGATATATTGGCTGATTGGTAGAAACTCAACACTCAGCCTTGACTGCAAACTTTTATTATACAAGTCGCTCTTGAAGCCAATATGGTGCTACGGAATTCAGTTATGGGGCACTGCTTCAGCTTCTAACGTCGAGAGAATCCAACGAAGGCAAAATAAAATTTTACGTTTGATAACATCGGCTCCATGGTACGTAGAAAACTCAAATATACATCGTGATTTGAATATGCCACTAGTGATTGAAGAAATAGCAAAATACGCAGGCAAATATTTAACAAAACTCGAGTCACATCCTAATCCGCTTGCTCGTAACATCTTGAATTTTACTGGCCACATTCGCTTGAAAAAGAAGGACACAAGGGCTCTTTTACTCAACACTCCAGATGGGATTGCTTGAAAATATTTTTTTTCCTCTTTTTTTTTATTATCACTACTTATGTATTATTTATAACTATCACTAAGTTTATGTCCGGCCTAATACTTATATTTTAGATTTAAGATTTGAATACTTATTGTTAGTTCATAATTGAAGATACAATAAATAAATAAATGTATTAAAAAAAAAAAAAAAAAAAAAGTTTTACTTATATTATTTTCTTTGAAAACTTACTTAAAAAATATTTGAAAAATAAAAAATTCTTTAATAATTAAAAAAAAATCGTTTTGCGAATACACAAGAGATTTACTTAAACTAAGAGTTAATTGACTACTTCCAAATATAAAAGAAAGTTTGAATTGGTAAGTTGAGTGCATGTAATATAGTATGTACGTATGTGCATATGTATGTATGGCATATACATACATACATATGCACATACATATATAGATTCATATTTATATGTATGAAAATATATGTATATGTGGAATGATGTTTCCAGGTGAAATTTATGAATTATTGTGATACTGGTCCAGTTCATACATACATATTATATTCCGACATAGGTACATACATATATAAGTAAGTATATTTTTTAATAAAAAATTGCATATTTTTATAACTAAATTTCATTCAGGTCTATTGCATATTTGTCTACCCGTTGTGCTTCTTCTTCTTGCATTCATCATAAAACTAAAAAAAGGTAAGCGGATATTATATACACATAGTTTGTTAAATAATTATTGCACTTTTTGCATTATTTCATTTAGGGCCATTATTATGACTTAACGATAAAGTTTCGGATAGTTATTCCTAACTTTAGCAAAACTGAACTATAAAGTGACCTTTAAATTCTTAATTTTAATTTTCCATTATTACAACTGTCCGATAAAATAAATAATAAAATGTTTGGTTGGTGGCAACATTTCTGTGGATATTGTGCATATTGTTTGCTAAAAATGAGTAGTGGCAACTTACTTTTGTTTATTTGTCAAATTACAAACATCATGAAAATATTTTTGTCAATTCTTTTGTTTTTTTATTATTCTTATGTGTTTTGTGTTGTATTGTTTTTGTTTTATGCCATATTTTGAACAAATATATTTGACTTTGTTTTATAAAGTAAAAAGTGTGGCAAGTGGCGAAAATGTGGCAAGTTCAAATGACTATACCTCGCAATAAAAGTTACAGGTAGGATGAACTTGCCTTTATCTTATCGCTCACTTTTTGTTAAAATGAAGTTGTAATAATGAAAAAGTGTTTATCCATCCAATAACATCCTACATTTAGCTAACGACAAGTCATTATAATGGCCCTTAATATAATTTTTTTTTAAGTAAAAAGAAATAATCCCACATTTGGAGATGTTGTTTAGAACAAAACATATAAAATATACAAAAATAATTATTATTTTTAGATAATTGTAGGGATTGTTAATAATGGCGGAGTGATTTGTTTGTAGAGTTTACTTTAAGTCCAACTAGGACTTTTTTTCTCATTTTAAACTTTATTATATATCAAATGAAATCCAACCACGTCATAGTAAAGGCGAATTATGTTTCAGCAACATACAGAAAAAGGGTATTTTGTTTCCAATTGATTTTTATGCAGAAAAATTTTTTACAAACAATAATTTAATTGGATTTGCATTAAAAAATATTGAAAAATTACTGGCTGAAGATACTATAAAAATTTTTGTGCAAGGCGACATATGGCGAAAGAAATAAAAAAAGTTTTCTAATGATCAGAAGGTAGTTCCATGCTTTCTGTTTAGCGATGACCTAAGTAAATAAATAACCCACTCTGTTCTCACACATCCTCTGTGTGTGCCTTTTACATGTCATTTCCAGTAATTCAAAGTTGCAATAAAATTGAAAACATTTTACTTGCAGAACTTATTGAACGTAGAGACTTTAAGTGATTTGGAAACGATGTTTGCCTTCACAAACTGATATCTAAGCTTGAAAGTATGGAAACAAGACGAATCAATTTCATAATAAATGGAAACGTTTTTAATGTAAAATTTGTTTTAGGTTTGGTTCTTGAAGAGAACTTGGCATTAAGTGCGATATTGGAATGTCTTAAAAGTTTCAACACGCATTCCTTGTGCCGTCTATGTAAAGTAAAGAAAGAGCAGATATGTTATTTATGTGAAGAAGTTCCAGCGCTTCTAAGAACCAAACAAAACTATGACACACATCTTTTGACAAACAATTCCCAAGTAACGGGTTTAAAGGGTGAAACATCTTAAACAGGATTCCTTCATTTCATTTTGTTGGAAACCAAGTAGTGGATGTGATGCATGATGTGCTTGAAGGTGTGCTTATTTACGATATGTGCCAAAGTATCTTAAAGCTACTTGAAAAATCGAAATATAGTAATATAGCTGACCACCATAAATTTTCTTTAATAACTTTAAACTTGAGAAAGAAAACTTTTAACTACGGTTCGATTGAGATCGGTAACATTTCTCCAGAAATTTCTCTGCAAAGATTGATTACAAATAATCTCAATATGTCTGCAAGAGAATGCTGGGCATTTGTTAATTTTTTTCCCCTAATGTTTCAAGATTTAGTTAGTCCAACGATGATGTATGGAAATTTATATGTTTAGTTGAGCGATTGCTGGATTTGCTGATATATATTTCCTATAATAGCAATTCAATTAATTTATTGAAAGATACAATTCGTCAACACAATTATATGTACATAGGGCTTTTCGGAGAAACATTAAAACCAAAGTACCATTTCCTTACACATTATCCTAATATAATAAAATCGTCCAGCCCAATAAGGTGTTTTTTAAAATTTTGTGTGTGAAGCTAAACATAAAGAATTAAAGTCCTACGCTAATGTAACCAACAGTCGAAATTTTTTTATTTTATGCGCAGCAATTAAATTTCAATTCAAATTCGCATACAAGCTCCTTTTCAAAAACAATTATTGCAATGCATATTTTTTTTCAAATGAAGACAAGATTCAATCAAATTTTAAAGAATTTATCGCCAAAAGTGAAAACTTTAGAAATCTCGATTTTATTAACTCAAAGTCTGTTGTTTTTAACGGAACTATCTACAAATGTTAATTTTATGTCGAATTGCTTAACTCTGAACATATATTAGAAGGATTAGAAATAAAAGAAATTTTGTACTCTAACGCAAATTCTGATGTACTTTTTATATGTGAAAAACAGTTTAAACTTATTTTTCAGCCAAATATTGTTGGATATTTAGTTGAAGAGCTACCGCACATATCAGTGTTAGTTATTTCAATATATGATATTGTAGGATTCCCTTTAATATTTCATATTTACATAGTGGGCAAAGGGCAGTAAGAATAAGAAAATTCACAATATAGGGTTAGTATTTGTAGTACTAAATTATTCTGTAAAACAATGAGCGAAGAAGCTGCTACCTGTCTAAATGCAAACGATTTTTATACTTTGATAAAGACTATTGATAACGATAACTATTCATATGTAATGCCGATTATAGAAGGCGCTGTATACATATTTTTTGATGTAGTACTTAGGTGTGCACAAAAACTATAAATAGTATAAATTCACCCATTTTCCAATTTAAGCAAAGTGTTATAAATGTTCCAAATACCAAATTTTAATATTTTATTGGTGTTTTTTAATGCAAATTGTAAAGTTAACTTTTTCATTCAACATTGTGTGACATTCTGTTACTTTTTGTATTTTAAAAGCAATATACATAATATTGGGCACCTTAAAGCATTAATATCATCTTCAAAATCATATGTATTAAAAAATTTTAATATATCCATGCATCTTATAGAACAAAAAATCACACTATTCGGTATTATTTAGAAAAACTTTTTGAAATTGGAAGCTTCAACCATATTAGCTTGGAAGAGAGGTTGAATTCATTGAGAAATTTATTACCTGGCGAAGTTCCAACAATAACTTCACGCACTTGGAACAAAACAAATTAAGAAATTTTGCAAATTAAAATAACAGTACTTTAAGTTGTGTGAGTAAATTGTTCTGAAATTAAAAAAATACGTAACACAATCTATATTATTCTTAAAGAATTTGAATTTAATTTTTGAATGTAATCCAATTTGTTGTGAGTTAAAAGCATTTTTTGACGAAAATGGCCATCTGGAAAACACAGAGCAGAATAAATTAATGCGAGCAATAATTGATTATTATGTTTCGAAAAAAATACGTTTAGAAGCTTCAAATCTGAAAAATCTATCATCTGAAATTCACCATATTTTTCCAAACCAAGCAGAGGAGGTATATTTTGAAAAAAAGAAGAACCAAAGAGCGAAAGGCAAATTTTTTATAGATACCAAAATGCCATGAAAATAAATTCAAAACCTTCAAGCATTTCCCAACAGTATATGGAAAAATCAATTTCTTTTATCGGAGATGGTATTTGATAAATATAAATGCATGTTTATTGAAAATTAATTAAATGAAAATCAATTTTTTAGAACAAGAAACATCCGGGTTAAAATCGTATCTTAAATATAACTTTCAGCATAAAGATGAAACAAAATATCGATGGAAACAAAGTGCTGAATATCGTTTAAATGAATAAGTTAATTGTAAAGATATTAACATAAAAAATATTGGCAATAGTTTGGCCAGCTTATAAGCAGTATTTTGCACCTGAACTTGGAGGAATATTGAAAAGTTATCAAAGTATACATACTTTTTTCAGATTTCTATAGATTTTGAAGTAATTTTCCCTGAAAAAACGAATAGTTTTTATTTGAATTGAAAAAAACTGCCGGATATTTTGCCGAATTATATCAACCTAAATTTAGAGGACGTGAGACTGAAATCTTTGTGGTGCGAAGCCAGAGAAAAATGGAATAATTTAGATCAAACTAATTATAAAATTATAATCATTACAGTATATAAAAATTTATCTTATTGTACATATTAGTAGTATAAATGTAGGGATACTAGCTCAATGTATTTTTTCCATAAGGATCATATAAAATGTAGGGATACTGGCTCAATGTATTTTTTCCATAAGGATCATTCTAATTAGTATATATGTGCATTCCAATACATGTATTTTTCCTATTGGGTGTTTTTATTGAGGTATAGAACTTTAAGTTGGCATCACTTTTTTAACTGGAGGCCATTTTGTCAGCTGTCAAGTGATTAATATTTAGTTTGGTTTGCCATTTCATCATGAACAGGTTGACAAAAGAACAACGCTTGCAAATCCTGCAAATTTATTTCGAAAATGATGGTTCATTTCGCGAAGTTTACCGCAAGCTCCGTCCATTTTATGGTCGACATAATCGTCCATCAGAGCAATTAATTCGGTTAACCATGGATCGTTTTCGCACTACGTTTACTCTATGTGATAATACGCATCCGCAGAGACGTCGAACAGTGCGCACCGAAGAAACAAGTGTTGAAGAGGACCCTAATGAATCGATTCGCCACCGGAGACCGGTATAGAGCCATGATAACCGACTATTTTGTTCCCGAATTGGATGGCACGAATGTGGATTAGTTGTGGTTCCAACAAGACGGCGCTACATGCCACACAGCGCACGTCACAATCGATTTATTGAAGGAAACATTCGATGAGCGCATAATTTCGAGGAATGGACCTGTCAATTGGCCACCAAGATCGTGTGATTTGACACCATTGGATTATTTTCTTTGAGGATATGTGAAGTCGCTCGTCTACGCCAACAAACCAGAAACGTTAGGGGACTTGGAAGCCAACATTCGTGACGTTATTGCCAACATTGAAAATTGGACCTGTGGAATTGGCTTTATTCGAGCCGGCCGCGGCGGCCACATGCCCGAAATCATATTTAAACATTAATGGCATAAAACTATCCTTCCAATAAAGCCAAATTGATGGACATTAAAACGATTTTCTTGTGTTTTATTTCAATTCGAAGTTCTATACCTCTAAAAAACACCCTGTATAAAGAAGGATATTCCAATACATGTAGTTTCTCCATAAGAAAGGATATTCTAATACAAACATATATTCCTACAACAAAGTTAACATCAAATGAGAATATATTTTTCTCATAAAAGTTTAACGAAGACATTTTTGTAAATGGAACAATTCGAATAAGATTCTTATTTCAGTAATTATATAAAATGAGAGTTCGATTGACTCAAAAATATGTATGTATATAAAAGACCAATTATAATTTAGTTTTAGTTATTGTTATTCAAAGATCCTTCAAATTACGTTCAACAACAATGGTGAGAATGAAGTTTAACATAACATTAGAATTTTTTTATTTATTATATGAAAGTTTAAGAAATACATATAAAATTTAACTAATTTTTTTTTGTTTTTGGATCTTTCAACAAATAATTAACATTGCGCAAGGAATAAAATCAGAATACACAAAAATTGATGATATTCCCTTAAATGAACCTTACAAGATTTTAAATTTTGAATGGAAGGTTACACAATATGGATCCAAAGTTATTGCATATTTAAACAACAATAAGTGGTTTTATCTTCCGCAAAGAATCGTTAAATATTTAAACAGAGAGGATCCTTACTTATCAAAAATGAATGACAAAATTTGGACAATTATTTACAAAGAACGTCAATCAATAAATGGTTCAGCAATATTCGAACTAACCTATAGCTAAATTTTTTATTTGTTATAAGAAATTTTATGTAGTTACACAATTTTAAACCAATAAATATATTTAGTAAAGTGAATTGAGATCTGCTTATTTATTGATTTTTTTATGTTAAACATGTACATACACGTTAACAAATTGAATTTGAAATCCATTTCAGGAAAATTTTGTTTAAACAATTTAAAAACAAATGTATATACATATGTATGTCTTTCAAATTCATTTTAAATTTTATGAAAATGAGAGTTTATGTTTAAAATAAGTTATCTTAATTATTTTCATTTAAGAAAAAGGATAGGAAATTTAAAAATTTCATGAAAGTTAAACATGCATGTGCAAGACATCAAATTTAAGCATGCATGTGCAAGACACATGGTCATATGTATATATGTATATGCATTACAATGTTTTATTACTTTTTTGCACTTATATAGAAATTTTCAAAATTCTTACCAAAAAAAATTACATTAAAAAATATTCCTGTAAGGAAGGATATTTCCAACAAATGTATTTTTCCATAAGGAAGGATATTCCAATACATGTATTTTTCCATAAGACATGCGTATGTACGCATGCTTTTTCATGTCACATCATCTAGATGTATTTTGCTTTACTCTAATTTTCATTTTAAGAAAAAAAAAGGATAGGACATTTAAAAATTTAATGAAAGGTAATTTAAAAATTTAATGAAAGGTAAACATGCACATGCAAGATACATGGTATTAAGTATTAAAGTATTAAGAACGAGAGACATGCGTATGCATGCTTTTTGCGTGTGGATTTACGTAGGTGCGTTGATTAAATTTACATTTTATTTGTTCTGAGAAAAAGGGTATGCGAAAAAAACTCATCACAAGAAATATCTTTCTATGAAGGACAGGCAAATCGTTCTGTTTCATTGTTTAAACTTAACAATTTACAAGATCATAAATGTAGATGAATATGAGAATTTTCCGATCAAAGATAATTTTCTATAGATGAATGTATGCATATATTGTGAGCAGAAAAAAAGTATAAAATAAAACATTTTTCTAAACAAAATTCTAGTCTTGTGACAGCATTCAAAAAAACTAAATACTTCCAAATGAATAGTAACAAATTATATTGTGAAATATGTAAAATAGTTAATTTTTCAAACAGTTCAAACAAGAAACGCCATTATTTGAATCAACATGGAATAAAATTAAAAACGAAAAAATTTTGGGATACTCCTTTATATAGGAGAATAATTAAAAAAAATAAGGAGATTAGAGAATTTGATCCATCAACGTCAACATCTATCGAAGCGACAACACCAACTACACTAATAGCTACTAAAGCCGCATCATCTACTATAGAAGTCGCAATATCAACATCAAATATATCATCAATTACAGAAGCATCAACACCAACAACAGACCAGAGGTATCATCATCTCTTAGAAGGCGATGAAGATGAATTTTTAAGCATCAAAGAGCCCATTAATATTAGGGAGGTAATAGTTTTACCACCGTTGGATATAGCATCATATTTATTGCTATATGATGGGCAGGATGATATACTTTTAGAAGTTTTAAGAAGGTTTGAATATACGGGTTAAGGGAATCTTGTGAAATATTTTTCTTATTTTTTATTATTAAATAAATGAATATGTTTTTTTTTTCTTTTAAATAAATATTTTTTATTATCTAAACTTTTTGAAAATTACAGTTTTTACATTTACTGACATTATATATGTTATAATAGAATTTCATTAGTTTGTTTGCTTCTTCCTCTATTCTCATATTTTGTCTTCTTTTATATGAACATGATCAAGTGTCGGGTCCACAAGTTTCATTCTCATTAGCCCATGAATTTTATTTGTTCTGAGAAAAAGGGTACACGAAAAAAAACTCTTCACAAAAAAATATCTTTCTATGAAGGACAAACAAATATTTTTCCTTTATTGCTTAAACTCACTAATTTACAAGATGCGTGTAGATTTACGTGTGTGCCTTGCTGAAATTTACATTTTATTTGTTCTGAAAAAAGGGTACACGAAGATGAATATATGCATATATTGTGTGCACAAAAAAAAGTATAAAATAAAACATTTTTCTGAACAAAATTCTAGTCTTGTGAAATTATTCAAAAACGAAGTGTTGTGTGAAAAAACGAAAATAATATTTAAAACTGTTAAATTATATGAATATTATTTTTTGCAGTGATAAGTGTATTCATTAAAAATAAATAATTTTCTTTAAAATTAACAACGAAAAATAAGAAGACTTTCAACAATTTTAAATTAAATAAAAATTATTTTACCAGTGATAAGTTCAATTCCCAAAACTTTAAATTTTATAAAAATGGAAAACTTATATAGTTGTATTGAATGTGGAAAATTTTTCAGTAAAAAAAAAATTTATTTGAACATGAAAAAACCCATGCTGGATCATCGAAGCATGTAGCAGAACTCCCTATTCCTCAAAACGGTGTTAAGAGACTACATAGCGCATTCAAGTCTAGAATACAAACATTGCTATTTGAAAACAGTGATGATGGATGTCTCTTTCCTGAGGAATTTTTGAATAAGGCTTGGTTAGCTTTAAAACCCGAAATTAATTTGTGGTCGAAAATATATAAAGCTATGAAAATTAATATTGAGCTATCGGGATTATACGCCAAGCTTTCTACAGAAGATACGGAAAATACTCCATTAGAGATTAAAACATTTCAAACGAAAATGGAATAAATTTTTAATGAAAATAGCCTTAATGAAGTCTTTACCCATAAAATAAAAGAAGTTATAAATAAAATGGAAGAGTTCCAAGAAAGAGACAGTAGATGGACGTTAGTTCAAATTATAAAATTGGATACAAACCTTAATAAATATCAACCATTGAAAGGTTCTACATATTTTCCACTACCACAGAAGCTGAGCAGTAGAAAAGCTTGTGTAAATGTGCAGAACAATGACGAATTTTGTTTTAAATGGGCTGTAGTTTCCTCAATATATAATTTTAACAAAAATGGGAATCGTATATCATCATATCCAGTCAACATAAATTTAACCCAAATAAATACACATAGAGGACTCTTGAATTTTGAAGGTTTATGCTTCCCTCTACAGATATAAGATGTAGAGCTGTTTGAAATGCTTAACGAATGGATAAGTGTAAATGTTTTCGGATATGATGAGGAACATAATATCGGACCATATTATAAGACAAACGAAGTTAAATTACACCATATCAATCTTCTCTTTCTTCAGAAGGAAATTAGCTCAACAACAACAGGCCATTATGTGTGGATAAAAAAAATTTCAAGGTAATATAAAACATAAAATATTTTTATAAATTCCTTTCAATTGATTATTTTGTTTGTTATAATATAGTATATAGATTAATTAGGAACCAAACCAGCAAGTTTAAGGGGAGAAATTATCTATGCAACTTTTGTTTGCAGCACTTTACAAAGGAGGACAGATTAACAAAACACATGTCAGAATGTAGAAAGCGGGTAGTATATCTTCCAAATGAAGATAAGGTAATTTTAGAATTTAAAGATCATGAGAAAGCAATGGATGTACCATTTGTTATTTATGCGGATTCTGAATGCATATTTCAGAATTTTGAAACATGCATTCCAAATCTAAATAAATCATCAACAACATTGATAAACAAACATATCCCATATGCTTTCTCATATTATTTAAAATGTAGTTATGATAAGAATGTAGATAAGTTTAAGTATTTTAAGGGGGAAGATTCACCCAAAGAATTTATAAGTGAACTAGTGAAGGATGTAGACTTCTTATATACAAATTACACTTTAGGAAGTCAATAAGTTCAATAAATATTCTCCCATTAAATAAGGAATTGTACATATCAATTTCAAAAATTATCAGTATAGATAATATCAATATTGAAATTAGATTTTTAGACTCATACAGATTTATGCAGTCAAGTTTAGACTCATTAGCACATAATTTATCAAAAACTGATTTTACTACATTAAAGTCAAGTTTTGAAGATGAAAAACAATTTTCTTTACTAATGAGAAAAGGAGTTTTTCCATATAATTATTTAAATTCAGTTGAGAAACTTAAAGAACGGAATTTACCAACGAGGGAACAATTTTTCAATATACTTACAGAGACAGAATGTTCAGTAGACGATTACAACCATGCCAAGGAAGTGTGGAATGCTTTTAATTGTGAGACACTACAAGATTATCTAATGTTTTACCTCAAAACTGATGTTTTACTTCTGACAGACGTTTTTGAGAATTTCAGACTATGATGTAAAAACATATATAAATTAGATCCATGTCATTATTATACAGCGCCAGGGCTTTCATGGGACGCAATGCTTAAAATTACGAAAATAAAATTACAACTTTTGACTGATATTGACATGATTACGTTCATCCAAAAGGGAATAAGAGGAGGAATCGTTCAATGCTCGAAAAGACATTCAAAAGCTAATAATAAATATATGACAGATTTTAGCAATAAGCTTCCATCTAAGTATCTTATGTATTTAGATGCAAATAATTTATATGGGTGGGCTATGTCACAATATTTACTAGAAAGTGGATTTGAATGGGTTAGTGACATTGGCGATTTCTCCTTACATTCCATTCCCGACGATTCATCTGTTGGATATATTCTAGAAGTGGATTTGACATATCCAACAGAGATTCATGATCGTCATAACTTCTTACCATTTTGTTGCGAAAACAAAGTACCTCCAATGGCTAAAGATTCAAAGCTTATAATGGATTTGACTAACAAAACTAAATATCTTATATATTATAAAAACTTGCAACAGTGTCTAACACATGGTTTAAAGTTAAACAAAATACATAGAATATTGAAATTTAAGCAGTCCGATTGGTTAAAAAGTTACATAACTTTAAATACATTTCATAGGATGAATGCTAAGAATAAATTTGAACAAAATTTCTTTAAGTTATTAAATAACGCAATATACGGAAAAACAATGGAGAACGTAGACAAACGGAAAAATATAAAAATTGTTAACTCTTGGGATAATGTTGGGAAAAAGCTTGGAGCTCGAGCTCTAATTGCCAAACCAGAATTCAGTTCTTTAAGTATTTTTGATGACAATATGATTTCAATTGAATTAAATAAAACGCATTCTATATATAATAAACCAATATATCCTGGATTTTGTGTTTTAGAGATATCTAAGTGGAAAATGTATAATTTCCATTATGATTATATGCTTCCTAAATATGAATCTAATGTAGAACTTAATTATATGGATTCAGACTCCTTTATTTATACAATCTATACTGAGGATTTTTATAGAGATATTTACAATGACATTGATGATAGATTCGATACGTCTGATTATGAAAGTGATAATAAATTTAATATTCCCCAGAAAAATAAAAAAATTTTGGGAATGATGAAGGATGAAAATAATGGAGTCGTCATGAGGGAATTCATTGGTTTAAGATCTAAAATGTATTCTTTTAGTACTGAAGAAGGGAGAGAAATAAAAAAAGCAAAAGGTGAAAAAAATAATTGTTGTGCTAAGTTAAGCTTAAGTGATTATAAAAATTTTGTATACAATAAACAAATTTACTATGCGAATATGTATATATTTAAGTCAAAGCTACACAATCTGTATACTTCCTTAATAAATAAAATATCTTTAAGCTATGTAGATGAGAAAAGATATGTTCGCAAAAATAATGTAGATACCCTTGCTTGGGGACATTATAAAGAACAATTTATGAATGATACTAACGATGATTCTCTAATGGAAATTGATTATATAGATGAACAAAGAATAAATAATTTTAGAGATATATTTCTAAATGATGAGGATAACGATATTTTTAAGAAAATTAAATATTAGTTTGTATATAACTAGAATATCTATTTATAAAATGCAACACACGTGTAAATCTCATGTATATGTATAAATATTTGTTTTATTTATTTCAAGTTGCATTTATTGAATAAAAATTTTAAACACAGGTGACCACAATTAAATGTATTAAAGTGATGTTTTCGTTCATAATTATATTCAATGGGTATCTTTAAATAATTAACAAGTTCAATTGGAGGTTGTAAGTTTCCAAAGCTATCAAAATATTCTTTATAGTTATGATTTTTATAATAGCCTACCCAGTGAGTTCCAGCACCACGAGCGTTATCTAGATTAACAATACCACATTCTTGAACTAATGGTTTTTTAGGCAAACGATCTCGCATAAACACACCTCTAAAATTTTCGAGTTTTTTACCATATTTTATTAAATCTAGATCAGTTAATGGTCGATTGGGTAGGTTATCTAAAAGTTTTTTGGAAACGGTTTATAATACAGTCCATATCCAGATTTATATGGTTTAAGATATAAGCCTTTTCCCATAGCAATTGATTCCATGTGTTCATTATGTCGAGTAGCCTCGGCTAGTTGTTTTTTTCCATTTTTAATATCATTTACAGCCTTAATAATAGACGATCCACCCGTAGCCAAACCACCAAGTGGAAGAAATCCACCGATTTTGGGCATTGGTATAACTCTCGGTATCACAATATTAGCCCTCTTCTTCCCTTTGAAGTTCGAAGCAATGGATTTTAACGCAATTTTAACAGCAGCTTTTAAATTGTCTGGTTTTTCATTTCTCAAGAGGTTAAGAGTATTTTTAACAGCTTTTGAAAACAATTTTCTATCACATGTTTTTTTCATACAGCCTGCCTTAGTATGCATGAAAACCCTCACGAGGCTTCCCGATATTTACAAGAACATATTACACAATTGGAAATGTGGTTGAACTTATGGAGAATTAAGGTAAATGAACAAAAGTGTGTCCATATAACGTTTACCCTAAGAAGAGATACTTGGTCCCCAATTCGAATCAATAATCAAAATATTCCTCAACACTCCCAAGTGAAATACCTTGGTATACACCTTGATCGAAGGCTTACATGGAAACATCATATTGACTTTAAGCTAACTCAGATGAAAATTAAGTTATCTCAAATACACTGGTTGATTGGCAGAAATTCAACACTTAGCATGGACTGTAAACTTTTATTATACAAGTCGCTTTTAAAGCCAATATGGTGTTACGGTATCCAGTTATGGGACACTGCTTCAGCTTCCAATGTAGAGAGAATCCAACGAAGGCAAAACAAAATTTTACGGTTAATAACATCGGCTCCATGGTACATCAAAAATTCTAATATACATCGTGATTTAAATATGCCACTAGTGACTGAAGAAATTGCAAAATACGCAGGCAAATATTTAACAAAACTCGAGTCACATCCTAATCTGCTTGCTCGTAATATTTTGAACTTTACTGGACACATCCGCTTAAAAAAGAGGGACACAAGGGCTCTATTACTCAACACGCCAAATGGGATTTCTTGAAAATACTTTTTTTATACTTTTTTATAATTTTTTTTCTTTTTTTATTATCACTACTTATGTATTGTTTATAACTATTAACAAGTTTATGTCCGACAGTGGTCGGTCCTAATAATTATATTTTAGATTTAAGATTTGAATACTTATTGTTAGTTCATATTTGAAGATACAATAAATAAATACATGTATTAAAAAAAAAAAAAAAAAAATTTTAATTTTAAACTTAAATTTTTTTTTCATTTGACTCTTTTTTTCTGTGACTTTTTAGATTTTTGAATTTTTATGTTGTTCATACCTAATCCGAATTTAAGTTTTGATTCCATAGCGTTTGTTACGAACCAAGCGTTAGCCTTTTCTTTGAAATCACTATCTTTAGATTGCACTTGTTGCCAAGCTTTTTCAACTAAAATTTTATCCGCTTTATGTCTCTTATTAATATCGTTTGTTTCTGAATATGTAATATCGTGTTCTCTACAAGCTGCATCTAATGAATTTATTCCCTTATCACCTCTTGCTAAACGTTTTTCAAGTTTTGTTCCAGGTCCACAAAACTGATAACCATGTAAATGTAGTTCAACAGGTAATTTGTTTATTACGTTGTTTACTAATCCACTACCAATATTATACTGATTATTTTTAACTCCCTTTTTATAGTTTATATTCATTTTTATTAATTATATGCTATATGTAATGTGATTGACACTATAAACTTAAATGATGAGGTTTCGCTATATAATAAGAAATTTATATCAACACCAAGTTAGTTATAACAAGTAAGAGTGCTATATTCGGCTGTGCCGAATCTTATATACCCTTTACCAAAGTGCGTTTATGTAGTATAGAGATACATACGTAAGCAGAGAGATATGTGGGTACATATTAATTTTGTGGAAAAATTCATACTTTTTGTGCAATTTTTATGTTTTAGGCATTATGTTTAATTTGGTGCTTTTTGTGCGATTTTTTTCATAAAGGCAATTTTTTTGGTTTTGGCGATTTTTTCGTTCTGGCGATATTTTTGATTTTGACGATTTTTTTTTTCATTTAGGCGATTTTTTTATTTTTTTTTGGGATTTATTTTAATTTTGGCATTTTTTTCTCGTTTTGAAGATTTTTTTCGGTTTTTCGCGTTTTTTTTTAATTTTGGTGACTTTATTTTCTTCTGGCAATTTGTTTGATTTTGACAATTTTTTTCATTTAGGCGATTTTTTTATTTTATGGCGATTTTTTTCATATAGGCAATTTTTTGTTTGTTATGGCGATTTTTCCGGTTTTTGGCGTTTTTATTTCTTTTTGGCAATTTTTTTAGTTTTGACAGTTTTTTCTCGTTTTGGCGATTTTTTTCGTTTTTTGGCGTTTATTTAATTTTGACGATTTTTTTTCATTTAAGCGATTTTTTTAATTTTTGGCGATTTTTTTTCATATAGGCAATTTTTTTTTTGGTTTTTGGCGTTTTTTTAATTTTTGCGATTTATTTTCGTTTTGGCGATTTTTGATTTTGGCGATTTTTTTTCATTTAGGTGATTTTTCTTAATTCTTGGCGATTTTTGTTAATATAAGCATTTAGTTTGTTTTGGCGATTTTTGCGGTTTTTGGCGTTTTTGTCATTGTGGAAATTTATTTTTAGTTTTGACACTTTTCTCTTTTTGGCGATTTTTTGCGATTTTTTTCGTTTTAAAGATTTTTTGATTTTGCTGATTTATTTTTCATATAAGCGATTTATTTAATTTTTGGCGATTTTTTTCCATATAGGCAAATTTTTTTTTGTTTTGGCGATTTTTTTCGGTTTTTGGCGTTTTTTTTTAATTTTGGCGATTTATTTTCGTTCTGGCGATTTTTTTGATGTTGGCGAGTTGTTTTAATTTAGGCGATTTTTTTTTGTTTTGGCGATTTTTGCAGATTTTTTTCATTGTGGGAATTTTTTTTGTTTTGACACTTTTTTCTCGTTATGGCGATTTTTTCGGTTTTTTGGGTTTTTTTAATTTTGGCGATTTTTTTCGTTTAGGCATTTCTTTTGATTTTGCCGATTTTTTTTCATATAAGCGATTTTTTTTCACATAGGCAATTTTTTTTTTGTTTTGGCGATTTTTTCAGTGTTTGGCGTTTTTTTTTTTAATTTTTCCGTTTTATTTTCGTTATGGCGATTTTTTTTCATTTAGGCGATTTTTTTTTAATTTTCGGCGTTTTTTTTCATTGTGGAAATTTATTTTTAGTTTTGACACGTTTTCTCGTGTTTGAGATTTTTTTCGGTTTTTGGCGTTTTTTTTTATTTTAGCGTTTTTTTTTCATTTTGGCGATTTTTTTGTTATGGCGATTTTTTAAATTTTTGGCGATTTTATAATTTTCGGATTTTTTAGTTTGACCGTTTTTGAAAATTTCAAGAGTTTAACTCTTACAGTTTCCAAGATATAGCAATTTTTCAAAATTTCATTAACTGATGGACCACCCCAAGGCACATTTAATACAGGTACATGCATTAGGCAAAACTCTCTGGCAACTATCTGCTAACTCTCTGGCAACTCTCTGCTTCTCACATAGCTTTACATGGTAATTGTCAAAAATTTGTATGCATCAAACAAGGCAAATATTGATATTGTCAAATGAATTCTTCGTTATAAACTTGTAAACAAAAAATCAGCGGATGAGAAATATGCCTGATACGTGTACCTGTTTGATATGCCTTGGACCACCCTTTAATTTAAATTTTTTTAATTTTAGTGTTAATTGTTGTAGCCTATATAAAAATACACTAATTTTACAAATTTCAAGTGTCAATATACATATGTACACACATACATACAATTGTATGTATATTACATGGGATTTTAAAAAGTTTTCGTTACTCATTTTAGAACACCCTTTAATTTTTAGCTTTTATATATTTGTTGTTGTAGCGAATAAAGTTCTACATACACTGCCCAAATTTCAGACCCGTAGCTTTTACCGTTCCTGAGAAAATAGCCTTCTTCCTAAAACATGAAATATGTTTAATTATTAGGAAAAAAGTTAAAGTTTTCCAACCCTGGAAACGTTTTTTAATTTGTTAAGTTTTTAATTTTTTTTTTAATTATAAATACCAATTTTATTCATACCGAAGTATAAAATAAGTTAATTTAATAAAAAAGTAATAAAAACTTGTTTTCGGTAGTTATTTTCTATGGGTAAATTGAGTTTAAGCTTTCCAGCTCTGAAACCGTCTGCTCGATTTTGCTGATTTTCAATAGCAAAATTTTTCGGAAAATTTCTGACACACCAGTCCAAGAACGAAGTCTCTAACTGTTCTGGGAGCTTGGGAAACCCGATTTCACGTACAGACAGACGGACATCGCTTGTTCGTCTTCCCTATGCATAAGGATCCAGAATATATATACTTTATGTGTCTCTTATTAATATTGTAGAAATTACAAACGGAATGACAAACCTATATACACCCTTTTACCATTTTTTGGCAAAGGGTATAAAAATGCGATTAGTAAAACAAGCTAAACAAATTGTAGTAAGAAATGCGGATGAAGCACAAGAAAACGAACCGAAAATTAAACATAGTACACTTTCACCAAATTCAATACGAGCATTAATTGTAGGTGCTTCAAATTGTGGCAAAACTAATGTTATGATTAGTCTAATAGAGAGCCCCAACGGTTTAAGTTTTAAAAACATTTACATATATTCAAAATCTTTATATCAACCAAAATACTGTTATCTCAAGGAATTGATAAACCCAATAAAAGGAATAAATATTTTTACATTTGCGGAAAACGAGAAAGTTATTAGTCCTACAGAAGCGAACTCACATTCTATCATAATATTTGATGATGTTATTTGTGGAAAACAAGACACTATAAGAGATTACTTTTGTATGGGTAGACATAAGAATATAGATTGTTTTTATTTATATCAAACGTACACAAAAATCCCTAAACATCTTATACGTGATAATGCGAATATGATTATAATATTCAAACAGGATGAAATGAATTTACGACATATATATAATGATCATGTAATTGGTGATATGTCATTTAAAGAATTTACAAATATATGTAGTGAATGTTGGAAAAATAAATATGGCTTTCTTGTTATCAGTAAGGATAATTTGATAAATAAAGGGCGATATAGAAAAGGTTTTGATGAATTCATAGAACTATAAGTAAGCAGATCTTAAGTAGTTATAATGCAGATTGCAATCAGACATAAAACAGATCATTAGCAGATAAATATCAGCTGCTTAAGCAGATATCAGGCAGATCATTATCAAATATAAAGCAGATTTCAAGCACATATAAATACAATAACCATGGATAGTAAATTGTTAAAGGATATTGTTAAGACAAAAGGAGTATTGAAAGCCAAATTAAAAAATCTCAAATTAGACAATATAGAACGAGTTAATATTTTAGAAGATACATTCAAACCAATAACTTAACCTTTAAATACGATAATTGGAAAAATTAATGAATATCAAACTGATGATATATTGAATGATACATCTGAGTCCATAACCAAACCTTTGAATAAAATAATAAAAAAAGATGATGATTATAACTCAGATGATTATCAATCTAATGATATAATAACAGATCCACAACTACCACCACTACCATCCGACGACAGTTCAAAAAATTTTGATGATGCAATAGATTATAAGCAAGTTACTGAAACTGATTTGAAAAAATATCCATTAGCTGAAAATATAGAATTACTCCTCAATAATAAAACAATAGATAAAATTTATGGTTTCAACATAGATGAAAGCGGAAATTGGCGATATGCAAATAATGAATTAAATTTTAATGCTGATAACTCTATTCAAATAGGGAATTCAACGTGGAAAATGACTCCAGGATTATTTGAATTAGTTTTCCATTCAAAGCCTCTACATTATAATAAAAATGATTTAAGAAAATATAAAGAAATTTTAATAAGTACCAATGCTCACAAACGTCAATATCAATCAAAAAGTCAAATTAAAGGTATAAATATATTCGTATAATAAAAAATTTATTTAATACTAAACCAAATATTCTAACGAAAGGTAGTGGATTTTCGTTAAAGACTATTGATAATCGTAGATCTAGTTATATATACTGGAATGACACAAATGAATTAGTTGACAGATTACGTTTACTTATTTCATCAGAAAGTGTTGGTCATAATAATCACAATTACGAAATAATTTCCATTATTGAAGAATTGAAAGAAGCTGATATAATATATTAAACTAAAAAATGACTTATATAAATAAGTTTGGAGAAACTTCTTTCCGACATAATCTAAATGACTCAAAGTTAAAATTATACAAATATAATTTGCAATTGAATAACATAACAAAAGATATGGAAAAACTGGATAATATAATTAAAACTATTAACGAACAACGTGAAGAACTTAAAAACGATTATAATTCTCAATTAAACATTATCAAAAGGGATGTTAAAGTATTACAAGAATTAATTACAAAAGGAATCGATGAAAATGTTGAAGCTATTGAAAAAATAGTGAGGAATCAAATAAGTTATGCAAATGAAGACTTTTCAAAGAATATCGAAGAGAGATTCAATACACTTGAGGATTTTATATTTAAATTGATGAAGAGAAATGATGTAAGCGTTGAGGTGAAAAAACGAAAACTTGAAGTTCCTAAAATTAAAGGATAACAATTTTATATAAATATTTGACACTCATATCTGAATGCTTAACAGTAAAGAATCTTATTTCAAAATGAACTTAGATAAAAGAGAAATAGTTGATGAACTTCATAAGCAAGCGCGAAAAAATTTTAAAAGAAGACGGGTTATCATAAAAGGAATCGATGATTTATGGCAAGCGGATTTGGTTGAAATGGGCAACTACGCAACATATAATAACGGTCACCGTTATCTCTTAACAGTAATAGATTCTTTTTCAAAAAAAGCTTGGGCTATAGCAGTGAAAAATAAAACTGCACTCAACATAACGAACGCCATGAAAAACATTTTCATAAAAAGCAATCGTAAACCAAAAAATTTACAAACAGATGATGTTAAGGAGTTCTTCAATAATCAGTTTTGACACTTAATGCAATTGAATCAAATCAACCACTATTCAACATATAGTGTTCTGAAAGCATCCATCATAGAAAGATTTAACAGAACTCTTAAAGGAATGATGTGGAAGGAGTTTAGTTATCAAGGAACATATAAATGGTTAAACATATATAAGAACCTTGTAGAGAAATATAATAATACTTACCACAGAACAATAAAAATGTCGCCCAATGAAGTAAATTCATCAAACGAAAAAATTTTATTGGATACAGCTTACAACAATTTAAAAGTATTTACAAAACCAAAGTTCAAAGTAAATGATAATGTTAGAATAAGTAAATATAAACATATATTTGAAAAAGGTTATACACCAAATTGGACTACTGAAGTATTTACGGTTAAAACTATAAAAAATACTAATCCAAATACATATATATTAAAAGATTATCAAGGACATGAAATTAAAGGAGGGTTTTATGAGTCTGAATTAATGAAAACTAGATTTCCTGAATATATTTGGTTGAAAAGGTTTTGAAAAGGAAAAGCAACAAATTTTATGTTAAATGGCTTGGTTTTTCTTCAGAACATAATTCTTGGATTAATATAAATTATGATTAATAATAAAAACGGTCAAAAATTTAATAATTAACTTAATCATTCATGAACCACTAAGATGTCAATTATATTAACCTTAAACGGAGACTCTTCGCATCTTGTCGCAAACTTTTTTCCGCCAATTGAACTAAATGAAAATTATGTTTGCGGCTTAATAAGTTTTTATACATATCATTCAATTCCAAATGTAGATGTTGAAAACAATTTATTTCATATTGGAAATCATGAAATAACAGTTCTAGTTGGGTCATATGAATTAACTGATATAGCTGAACTACTAAAAATTAAATATCATGATATGAATCCAACCGGTTCTCTTGATATACGAGCAAATTATAATACACTACAAAACATGTATAAAAAGCACTTCTGATTTAATTTATATTAATAAAAAATCCTCAATTGGATCATTATTAGGCTTTAGTAGAAAAGTACTAGCACCTGGAATAGAACATTACTTCGATAAAACGATAGATATAACCAAAATTAATACAGTAATCGTTGAATGCAATATTGTATACGGTTCGTATATAAACAACATGTCTACGCATATTTTACATCAGTTTTCGCTTAACGTTAGTCCTGGATATAAAATAACAGAGACTCCAACAACTGTAATATATTTACCTGTAAACTCAAGAATAATAAATAATATAATTTTGAAAGTTGTTGACCAAGACGGAAACTTAATAAACTTTCGCGGCAAAAAAATAACAATACGATTGCATTTAAAGCCTATGAAAGAATGATAATATACAACAAAAGTGATCTATCGAATGATTTAACATTTATTCAATCACCATCAGCCGAAGACGAAGGTGAAAATTCAACAAATTTTTGCAAAAAGTTAAAAATACAACATTATAAAAATAAGAAACATCGAAAGCCTAAAAAAAGCTATAGTTTTAAATAAAACTTTTAAAAAGTTTAGGATTTAAATTAAAATAATAAAATTAATCACGTAAATACAACCAAGGAAAACAAACAAATGAGAAGTATAATTAATATATTGCAAAAGCCTCAAGTGGATAATTCAATTATCAAGAAGTAGTACCACAGTTATACATCATATTTACAGTCATTTAAAAATAATGATGAAATTCGTATATCAATACAAAATCAAGATTTGTATGTTTTACCAAGTGAAAGTTTTCTATATATCGAAGGTCTTGCAACAAAGGAAGATTCAACAGTTTCTACATCCATACGTGTCTTAAACAATTGTATGGCACACCTATTTGATGAAATTCGTTATGAAATTAATGGTATAGAAATTGATCGCACACGTCATTTGGGTATTTCAACAGAATTAAAAAACTATGTTTCGTTGAATAAATTTCACCATTTAACAATGATGGTCTTATACACGAAAATGGATATTTTAATTTTTGTGTACCACTAAAATTACAACTTGGATTTGCCGAAGATTTTTACAAAATAATAGTTAACTCTAAGCATGAATTGATTCTGTTACGATCTAAAGATGATAAGCAAGTTTTTAAATCTCAACTATCAACTGAAAAAACCAAGTTAACAATTTTAAATATAACTTGGAAAGTACCACACATTCAACTTGCTGATGCATACAAATTGCAGATATATAAAACAATAAATAACCGTCATCCATTAAGTATATGTTTTGGAAGTTGGGATATGTATTATTATCCTTCACTTCCAGAAAATACAACAGTTTTGTGGAATGTTAAGCTAGCTGGTCACTACGAAAGGCCACGCTTCCTATTGTTAGGTCTTCGAAATAATGACAACAAGTTTCAACATTGTGATTTAAGTGATATAAAAGTACATCTTAACTCTGATACATATCCTTATGATGATCTAAATCTTAAGTTTGATAGAAATCGTTTTGCTATTCTATATGACATGTACTTAAAATTTCAACAAAGTTATTATTCACGCAACACCCAACCATTATTAACACCAGAAAACTTCAAAACTATGGCGCCAAAAGCTGTCTTGGATGTTACACATCAAAATGAATTAGTCAAAACTGGACCAATCGATATTAGAATTGAACTGAAGACTTTAAAAAATATATTACCTAATACATCTGCGTATTGTTTAATTATTCATGATAAAATATTTGAATATATTCCACTAACAAACGAAATTAGAAAATTGATATAACTTTATTTTTAGTTAGTTTAAGAGACTAATAATTATAGATATACATAAGCTAAAAAAGTACTTGTATACAATTTATATAAATGTTAACTGTAATAACATTATTGTTTATTCACAAACATTTGGTCTACATACTCAGTCACACTTATTTGTAAGGATGTTACTCAACGATATATATGAATTTTTAAAAAGATGTTCACACATTGTCTCCAACGAAGATAGATATAAACTGATTAATACTCAATCACATCTCGAAGAAGTAAATAACTTAAAAACTACGAAAAACAAATTTGGAGAGCATTATGAAGATTGTTCATGGTCTAATGAGAATGAAACTTGTGGACCCGACACTTGTTCATGTTCATATAAAAGAAGACAAAATATGAGAATAGAGGAAGAAGCAAACAAACTAATGAAATTCTATTATAACATATATAATGTCAGTAAATGTAAAAACTATAATTTTCAAAAAGTTTAGATAATAAAAAATATTTATTTAAAAGAAAAAAAACATATTCATTTATTTAATAATAAAAAATAAGAAAAATATTTTATAAGATTGCCTTACCCCGTATTTTCAATCCTTCTTAAAACTTCTAAAAGTATATCATCCTGCCCATCATATAGCAATAAATATGATGCTATATCCAACGGTGGTAAAACTATTACCTCCCTAATATTAATGGGCTTTTTGATGCTTAAAAATGCATCTTCATCGCCTTCTAGGAGATGATGATACCTCTGGTCTGTTGTTGGTGTTGATGCTTCTGTAATTGATGATATATTTGATGTTGATATTGCGACTTCTATAGTAGATGATGCGGCTTTAGTAGCTATTAGTGTAGTTGGTGTTGTCGCTTCGATAGGTGTTGACGTTGATGGATCAAATTCTCTAATCTCCTTATTTTTTTTAATTATTCTCCTATATAAAGGAGTATCCCAAAATTTTTTCGTTTTTAATTTTATTCCATGTTGATTCAAATAATGGCGTTTCTTGTTTGAACTGTTTGAAAAAGTAACTATTTTACATATTTCACAATATAATTTGTTACTATTCATTTGGAAGTATTTAGTTTTTTTGAATGCTGTCACAAGACTAGAATTTTGTTTAGAAAAATGTTTTATTTTATACTTTTTTTCTGCTCACAATATATGCATACATTCATCTATAGAAAATTATCTTTGATCGGAAAATTCTCATATTCATCTACATTTATGATCTTGTAAATTGTTAAGTTTAAACAATGAAACAGAACGATTTGCCTGTCCTTCATAGAAAGATATTTCTTGTGATGAGTTTTTTTCGCATACCCTTTTTCTCAGAACAAATAAAATGTAAATTTAACCAACGCACCTACGTAAATCCACACGCAAAAAGCATGCATACGCATGTCTCTCGTTCTTAATACTTTAATACTTAATACCATGTATCTTGCATGTGCATGTTTACCTTTCATTAAATTTTTAAATTACCTTTCATTAAATTTTTAAATGTCCTATCCTTTTTTTTCTTAAAAGAAAAATTAGAGTAAAGCAAAATACATCTAGATGATGTGACATGAAAAAGCATGCGTGCATACGCATGTCTTATGGAAAAATACATGTATTGGAATATCCTTCCTTATGGAAAAATACATTTGTTGGAAATATCCTTCCTTACAGGAATATTTTTTAATGTAATTTTTTTTGGTAAGAATTTTGAAAATTTCTATATAAGTGCAAAAAAGTAATAAAACATTGTAATGCATACATATACATATGACCATGTGTCTTGCACATGCATGCTTAAATTTGATGTCTTGCACATGCATGTTTAACTTTCATTAAATTTTTAAATTTCCTATCCTTTTTCTTAAATGAAAATAAATAAGATAACTTATTTTAAACATAAACTCTCATTTTCATAAAATTTAAAATGAATTTAAAATACATACATATGTATATACATTTGTTTTTAAATTGTTCAAACAAAATTTTCCTGAAATGGATTTCAAATTCACTTTGTTAACGTGCATGTACATGTTTAACATAAAAAAATCAATAAATAAGCAGATCTCACTTCACTTTACTAAATATATTTGTTTAAATGCGGGATGTTTCCAACATTTAAAAAAATAGGATTACTTTACCTTGACTTTGGGTAGCGGGAGTTGCACGTCAGAGGAGAGGTAAAGTATCGCGATTAGGATGGAGATATGTCAGCTATAGCTGGGGAAAAGAGTGGACGAACACCGAGACTGTAAGGGTTTGAGAATACTTACATTAGGTGTGGGATATTTAGGTCGCATTGTTGAGTTCCAAGAATTGAGAAAACCAAATGTATGTACAATAGGCTGTCGCCTGGTTTATTTGCCTTCCTTGGCGTTAAAGTTTAAAGATGTATGTAATTGTATACAAATTTCTTGTGGTGTATTAGTAAGCGTTCTTTCTTCTTTTCACATATGTAAGTATAATAATTCAATTTAAAATATAAGTTCAAAAAATATATGGAACTACACTTCGATCAATTTGGTTGCTTGAAGAGCTGAGCAAAGACAAAAAGGTAATGACTTAAAAAAATGAATATTGAAATGACTTAAAGAAAACCTGGTTGTCGACTTTCTTCCAGTGGTTCAACTTCGAAACTGGAAACAGTTGCCGTTTTTCCGAAAAGTGGTTTAAACATCCTGCGGCCCCTTGAACTGTATGGAAGCATATGCATACATGTTCAATGGTTAAAGTTGTTTGGTCAATCGTTCTAGAGCTCTCACAGCACCCAGAAGGATTCTCTTCGAATTGGTTGTAGTGGTATTGGGAGAGTGTCGAGCAAGGGCTCGTTCATTGGTGCGGCGTGGTGGTGTTGGGCGGACGGATCCCAAACGATCATGGACTCGACGTGACCGGGATCTTGCATTGCGTCGCCGGCTGGACCTCTCGCTCGGCCGAGCTGATTGTTGAGCTGGAGCTCTGACCCGAACTGACTGATGAAGGAGCGTATGATGCGCCCATCCGCATTTTTTGCAAACTTCCTCCGAAATGCAATCGTCAGTCTTATGAGAGCGGGCCAAACAATTTTTGCAATAGCCATGAACCCGGACTTGATGCCTGCGTGTGTTTACGTCCATCTTTAAAAAGGTTTTGCAAAATCGCAGCGGATGAAACTTGGAGCACACTAAACAACGATATATCGCTGGATTTCTGGGAGCCCTGTGGAAGAAACAAATGAATTAACATGATTATTTAAGTGAGGGGTGTGAGAATGCCGATTAGGAGGGGAAGTCATGCGGAGGATAGGGATGATGGTTGAGGAATGGGAACCGTATAGGTTGATGAGGATTTGACAATGGGGAAAGATATCGTTTAATTAGGTTCGACGGAGTGCACCGGTAGGACACAAAGCTTCGTGATCGGCCTGGTGATAACGCCGCTCTGGGATTTTAGGTCAGCAACCCGTACAAAGCCATCACTCCCCAGGTATATTTTCTCGATACGACCTAATCTCCACTCATTAGGAGGAGAAAGGTCGTCCTTGATTATTACGAGCTGACCCGTCGATATGTTTTCTTCGGGATTTTTCCACTTATACTTTTTCTGGAGCTCTTTAAGGTACTCGTCTTTCCATCTTTGAGCGAATTGATGATGGAGAACCTTCCACTTCTCCCATCGGTCTCGTACTGTCATAGGGGCGGGAGGAGACTCCAGGGCCGCCGTTAAAGGGGTTCCACGTAAGAAGTGGCCCGGCGTAATTGCCAGTAGTTCGTTGGGATCGTCTGACATAGGTGACAGTGGTCTCGAATTGAGAACCGCTTCTATTCGAGTTAGAAGAGTTGTGAATTCTTCAAACGTGAATTTGTGATTATGGGCTATTTTTTTGAAATGAGACTTGAAGGACTTTACTATGGCTTCCCATAGCCCTCCCATATGTGGGGCATTGGGTGGTATAAAATGCCATTGGAAACCGTGAGCGGAGTATTTTGCGATCATGTCCTTTGAAGTTGTGCTGAGGAACTCCTCATACTCCTGCCGAAGGGCTCGTTCTGCACCTACAAAATTGGTTCCGTTGTCAGACATAACCTTCCTCGGCAAACCTCGGCGACCAATGAATCGGGTGAAGGCTGCTCTGAATGAGTTGGTGGACAGATCGGAGCACAATTCGAGGTGCACTGCTCTCGTGCAGAAGCAGACGAAGATGCATACATATCCTTTGTGATATGGAGCATTTCTGAGAGCTGAAGTTTTTATAAGGAATGGATCAGAAAAGTCTAACCCAGTAATGGTGAAGGGGAGAGAAAACGTGCATCTGTCGGTTGGGAGAGCCCTCATTATTTGAGTCCTCACTTTCCTTTTATAGCGGACACAAATTACACATTTTCTTATGCATAGCCGGATGGCAGACCTTAACCGGGGTACAAAGTATTCTCCTCGGACTGCTCGGAGTAGCAGATTTATTTCCGCGTGCAACAGGAGGTTGTGAGAAAACTCAATAAATAATTTACAAAATGCAGATTTGACGGGAAGAATAATCGGATTCCGTTCTTTAGAAGACAAGGCGGAGTTAAAGATTCTGCCATTCGTTCGAAGTATATTATCTTCATCCAAGTAAGGGTTTAAAGAGTGTAGCGAGCTTTTACGACTGACTGGTTTCTTGTTCAGTAAACAGTGTAACTCTTTGGGGTGGTAACACCATTGTGTTACACGGAGCAGAGTATGTTTTGTTTTAGAGAACTCTTCGTGGGTAATAACGGGAATTCGTAGTATTCGATGTTTTATTGATTCCGCTGGGGTTACACCTTGAGTTTTGGAATCCAGGGTTAGGGAATGTCTCCCCTGGATGTGTATTCTTTCTTGTAGAGTTGCAATAAAGCGAAGCACGTAAGAGAGAACTCGGATGGCTTTATCCCATTTGAAGAAACGATCGAGGATTTCCTCTTCCTCTGTGAATATGTGAAAAACTTCAATTTTGTGTTTTTTTCAAGGGTCTTTTCAATAAGTGTTATGGATTTTGGCCATTCTTCGGGGGACTTTTGAAGCCAACTTGGGCCGTTCCACCATAGAGTGTAATCTATAAGGTGGTCAGCACTGCAGCCACGTGACCCTAAGTCAGCTGGGTTATCAGCAGATCTTACATGCCGCCAAGACGTATTGCCGACATTTCGACGTATCTCTGCTGTTCTATTGGCAACATAAGTTTTCCAAGAATTTGGAGGTTTATCGAGCCAACTGAAAACAATAGAAGAGTCTGACCACAGATATATATCATTATTTTGACATGGTAATGATTTGGTGATTTGTTTCATTAGTTTTGACAGTAGGAGGGCTCCACAAAGCTCTAGCCGCGGGAGACTCACTGGACTAATTGGAGCGACCTTATTCTTTGCGACATAGAGATGGGATTGTACACTCGTGTCGTCTTGTACGCGGAAGTATACCGCCGCGCAATATGCCTTTTCCGAGGCATCGCAGAAACCATGTATCTGAATGAGTAGTTACGGAGCAAATTTTATCCATCGCGGAATTTTCAATTTTGAAATCACCGAAAGATTTCTAACAAAATTGTTCCAGCTTTCCAATGTATTTGGCCTGACATTGTCATCCCAGCCTGTGCCTTCTAACCAGAGCTGCTGAAGAATTATTTTCGCCTGAATGACAATTGGAGAGATCCAACCCGCCGGGTCAAACAATTTTGCGACATTGGAAAGAATTTTTCGTTTTGTGATAACATTAACAGGGCTAATGGGTTCAATTGCGTATGAGAAACAATCTGATATTGCTTCCCATTGAATACCAAGAGTCTTGGTAGTACTTGTCTCATGAAACTTAAGAAATTCCGAGTCTAACAAGTCTTCCTTGGGCACAGATTCTAAAATGTCAGCGCAATTTGACGTGATCTTTTTTAATGGAAACCCTGCGGATTTTAGAGCCGAAATCACTTGGGATAGTGAGTCAATTGCGGATGGAATGTCATGGGGGCCAGATAAAATGTCATCCACATATGTTTCTTTTGTCAAAATATATGCTGCCTGTGGATATTCTTTTGCAGAGTCTTGTGTTAAGCGAAAAAGTGTTCTTATAGCCAAGTAAGGGGCACAGTTTACTCCGAAAGTTACTGTGTTGAGTGCGAAATCCTGAACTACTGAGTTTGGGGTTCGGCAAAATAGTATTCGCTGAAATTGAGTGTCGTCCTCATGTACGAGAATTTGGCGGTACATTTTCTGTATGTCACCATTGAATACATATTTGTATAACCGCCATTTCAATACTAAACCCATTAGATCAGTTTGTAGAATGGGGCCTACATAAAGGACATCATTGAGGGACAATCCAGAGCTAGTTTTCTTTGAGGCATTGAAAACTACTCTAACTTTCGTGCTCCAACTTTCTGGCTTAATTACCGCATGATGAGGAAGGTAAAAACTATTGCAGCCTTGTCGAGATACCGTTTCTAGAGACTCTGCCAGTTTCATATGACCTAGTGAGATATACTCTTCTAACACATTGTTATAGGTCTCTGCTAGTTCCCCTTTCTTCTTGAGAGACTGCTCTAAATTTATATATTGAGCCATTGCTGCCGCCCGAGAAACTCCAAGGCAGATAACTTCTGGGAACTCGGGCTTGAATGGAAGTCTAACGACATAACGCCCTTCTTCATTCCGCTCGGTTGTTCTCGTGTATAACTCCTCTCAAAAATCTTCTTCCTTTGTGACCGGAAGTTGGTCGGGAACTTCTTCGTTTTCCCAAAACTTTCTCAATTGAATACTGATTGGATCAGCAGAAACTTCATTGGCACCAATGGAAAAAGTAGCAACTGTTTCGGCTACCATTGGGCCGCTGATTATCCAGCCAAATATGGTGTTTTGGGCTAGAAGTGAATGGGACACCTTCTTTACCCCTTCGAGTAACACTTGTGGGAGCACATCACTGCCTATAAGTATATCTACGTGACTTGGCAAATGGAATTCGGGATCAGCTAACTCAAGATCATCTAGCTTCATTTGGGGAATGTCAGATCTTTCTAGCGTATGCCTAGGTAACACACGAGTTATTTTAGGCACTACTATCGCGTTGATATGCAGCAATCGTTTATGATTGTCAGAATATAGAGACAATTTGCATAATGAATTTGAATTTGTTATTAGTTCCCCACCGATTCCAAGGATTTGGAACCGTCTAGACTCTGTTGGTAACATTAGCTGTTGCTGCAGCTTTCGGGTAATACATGTTCTTTCAGAGCCTTGATCAAGGAACGCTCGTGCTTTAAAACCTTCTCCCCGATGCTGTATTTGTACAACTGCCGTGGGAAGCAATGTATTGTCTAAACGTGACTGACTGTACGTCTGCGCAACATGGTTAGCTGCCATTTCAGCAGCCCTTTTCTTTGCTTATGCGGAAGTTCCGGGTGAAAAATCAAGGGGAGGTTCTTGGGTGGTCTTAGAAGGTTTAGTGAAATGTAGTAGGGTATGATGATTTTTTTGACAATGGGTGCAAGTAAACTTACTTGGGCAATCCTTTCGGATGTGACTATATGCTAAGCAGTTTAAACAAACTTGATTGCTAGATACAAATTGATTTCTCGCTTGGGGGTCGAAACTTAGAAACCGTGAACAGTTTTTCAGTGGATGATTAGCACCACAAATCTTACAGGGGAATTGAGCTGGTTCTACTCTGGGGAATCTACTATTTGACCAGTATGCATTTTTACTTTGAGTAAGAGGCTCTGACTCTTGGCTACGGGATTCAAGACGTTCTACCACCTCACATCTATGAGAGAGAGATTTGTGCATTTTTTCCCATTTAACTAAATCTCTTTGGGACTCTAGGGATTGTTCCCATAACGATAAAATGTCTAAGGGCAATGTGCTAGAGCACAGGATTACAATAAAAGGATCCCATTCCCCTATTGGGACACCTTGAGATTTTATGGCCACGAGACAGTCGTTGATTGTAGTCTGATTTTTCTGAAGAGCTTTACTATTTTCAATGGTAATTTGGTGTAGATTAAGGAGAATCTTGATCTGATTTTCCACCAGAATTCTCTTATTTTCATAACGATCTCTCATTGCTTCCCACGCAAGGGTGAAGTTATTGGAGCATAAACTGTATTTACTAATTATACTTCCTGCCAGGCCTTGACCTTTCAGCCTTAGGTGGTATAATTTTTGAACTAGTGGGATTCTTGGGTTGTCTATATATACGGCTGTGAACATGTCCCGGAAGGACGGCCATTCTTCTTAGCCCCCGTAAAAGACCTCTGTATCACAGGGTGGGACTCTGACGTGAGCAAAGTTGTCCTCACTGTAAGAGTGGGGGAAGGTAGGTGCAGTACTATCCCCAACCAGCATTTTCTGAAGTTCAAGAATTCGTGACTTCGACGCGTGATATGCCTTAGTGCAAGTTGAGTGCTTTGCCTGTACCGATTCTAAAAACGTATTTCCTGCTTTTGCATCTCTATTCACGCAAACCGATCTGTAGGATTTTTGTAAATTTGCCCATCGATCATTGAGATCTAGCAAGTTTACCTTGGTAAGGGTTTCTGTGAGATCTTCGGGTGGCGTATTGTCGAATTCAGAGAAGAATGTGATCAGATCGTCGGAATCGAAAATGAATTCTTCCTCCATATTTGATAGAGGCTGATTACTTCTCGTATTCACAATCGTGACTATGTTTGTGAAGGTTTTCACAGAGATTGGATATGCTCGGGGCTTGATCAGCTATTAATGTTTGCTGATATATGCGATATTGGCTTTATTTTCCCAGGGATTTGAGAATCTAGCGCAGCTGATGAGTTAATAAAATTGTTCACTGGGATTTGCGAACTTTAATTAAATAAATATATATATATCGGACTCTAGGCAGTTAATGAGTTATTAAAATGTTCACTGGAATTTGTGAACTTTAATTAAATAAATATTTATATATAAATATTTTTTCGACTCAAGAAAGTTAGTGAGTTATTAAAATGTTCACTGGGATTTGTGAACTTTAATTAAATAAATATCTATATTCGCGGAGGATTTGCGAATTTAAATAGTAAATTTAATTTTTATTAATAAAGGTTCGCTGGGACTTGCAAAGTTTAATTTAAAAGTTGAGCAGTTTAAATACTTTATTTTGTATGATATATTCGCTAGGAATTGCAAATTTATGTAGGGAATATAATTTGTATTATTAAATGTTCGCTGGGATTTGCGAAGTTTAATTTAGTAGTTGAGCAGTGTAAAGTTTTTTATTTATATGATATATTCGCTGGGAATTGCGAATTTATATAGGGAATTGAATTTGTATTATTAAAGTTCGCTGGGATTTGCGAAGTTTAATTTAGCAGTTGAGCAGTGTAAAACCTTTTATTTTGTATGATATATTCGCTGGGAATTGCGAATTTATATAAGGAATTTAATTTGTATTATTAAACGTTCGCTGGGATTTGCGAAGTTTAATTTAGGAGTTGAGCAGTGTAAAATTTTTTATTTATATGATGTTTAATTTGTATTATTAAACGTTCGCTGGGATTTGCGAAGTTTAGTTTAAAAATTGAGCAGTGTAAAAATTTTTATTTATATGATGTTTAATTTATATTATTAAACGTTCGCTGGGATTTGCGAAGTTTAATTTAAAAATTGAGCAGTGTAAAAATTTTTATTTATATGATGTTTAATTTATATTATTAAACGTTCGCTGGGATTTGCGAAGTTTAATTTCAAAATTGAGCAGTGTAAGAAATTTTTATTTATATGATGTTTAATTTATATTATTAAACGTTCGCTGGGATTTGCGAAGTTTAATTTCAAAATTGAGCAGTGTAAGAAATTTTTATTTATATGATATTTAATTTGTATTATTAAACGTTTGCTGGGATTTGCGACGTTTAATTTAAAAATTGAGCAGTGTAAAAATTTTTATTTATATGATGTATTCGCTGGGAATTACGAATTTATTTAGGGAATTTAAGATTGTGATGAGAGGTAAATGAATAAAAAAAATTAATTTTTATTATTAACGTACCTTGTAAATTTTGCAATCCGTACGTTGATAACTATACTTATGTATTTTGTTTCTTCTATTCCTGTTGACTGTTTGCGTATGTAATCGCTGGAATTTGTATTCCCCTTTGTTTTTTTTTCTTTTATTTATGAAACTGAATAAGTTCAAATTTAAGAGACTCTAACATTTATTAAAGAGAAATACGCTGCAAAAAATTGTTTTTCCAAAGAGAAATTTATTGGTGTTAGATTTAGAGATTTTCATTCTTTTCCTTTTAATATTCTTCACCAAAAGTGGTGGTTTTTATTTTTTTTTTGCACTAATAAAATACAATAAAATTTCGGTATTTAATTTGCATGTATGTTGTTTTTATAATTTTGACCAGAATTTTGATTTTAAGAAATTTTGTGTTGTTGGTTTTTTTATACTGAGCTTGCGTTTATCTACACACATATGTATATGTGTATGAATGTATGTTTATTTTTAGAAAACTTTGTGACCATTTATGTTGTGTACATATGTAAGTACATATAAATTGCAGTATATTACGTACTTTTATACATATGTATGTATAACCATCCACTTTTTATATTAATTTTCAATTAATTTTAATCTTACTGTTGAATTCTTTATTTTTTTTTTTTTAATTAATTTTTATGAATACCTTTATTTGCTTTTTATGTTTGTAGGTGTGTATGTATGTATTCACAAAACCGTAGTTTTAATGTTAATTTTTAAACAGCTACAAATGTACATATGTATATCAAACGTTCACGTTTCTATTTTTCGGTTCAAATAACTTTTTTATAACAAATATTATTGTTGCATTTGAATAACCCTAAATAACTTATTAAGAAACCGTTTTCTACCTGTTAGTTTTTTAAATATGTATGTAAGTATGTAGTTACCTTTTCTTTTTTTATTTTTATAAAAATTTTGTTGTATATTTGCACAGTTTTTTACTTTTTATTTTGATTGTTATAAATTTGTCTGGTTTTAATTTTGATTTTGTTTTTAATTTTTTCGAAAGAGGTATTTTTCTATAATTTTAAAGTATATACATACATATACATATATTGTGTATTTAACTGTCTTTTTTCACTTTATCTGTTGTATATTTCTTTTCACTTTTTTTATTGTTATTGCTTTTGCTTGCTCAGCTTACCACAGACTAATAATTTCTATTTTATGCGGCTCACTGCTTTGCACCTAAATAAGTATGTATGTACATATGTATATGAAGAGAATAATTGCACATGAGTTTTTTATGTATTTTCGTTCTTTTTATTTCTTTTTTTAAAGGAGAGAATGAGTGAGTTTTTTGGACTGTATAGGTTTTTATTTTATTTTTCCTCACAGGTTGACCGCTTTAATTCGTATTTAAGGTTCTCGAAGGACCATGTTTAAATGCGGGATGTTTCCAACATTTAAAAAAATAGTATTACTTTACCTTGACTTTGGGTAGCGGGAGTTGCACGTCAGAGGAGAGGTAAAGTATCACGATTAGGATGGAGATATGTCAGCTATAGCTGGGGAAAAGAGTGGACGAACACCGAGACTGTAAGGGTTTGAGAATACTTACATTAGGTGAGGGATATTTAGGTCGCACTGTTGAGTTCCAAGAATTGAGAAAACCAAATGTATGTACAATAGGCTGTCGCCTGGTTTATTTGCCTTCCTTGGCGTTAAAGTTTAAAGATGTATGTAATTGTATACAAATTTTTTGTGGTGTATTAGTAAGCATTCTTTCTTCTTTTCACATATGTAAGTATAATAATTCAATTCAAAATATAAGTTCAAAAAATATATGGAATTACACTTCGATCAATTTGGTTGGTTTAAGAGCTGAGCAATGACAAAAAGGTAATGACTTAAAAAAAATTAATATTGAAATGACTTAAAGAAAACCTGGTTGTCGACTTTCTTCCAGTGGTTAAACTTCGAAACTGGAAAGAGTTGCCGGCTTTCCGAAAAGTGGTTTAAACAATATTTATTGTTTTAAAATTGTGTAACTACATAAAATTTCCTATAACAAATAAAAAATTTAGCTATAGGTTAGTTCGAATATTGCTGAACCATTTGGTGATTGACGTCCTTTGTAAATAATTGTCCAAATTTTGTCATTCATTTTTGATAAGTAAGGATCCTCTCTGTTTAAATATTTAACGATTCTTTGCGGAAGATAAAACCACTTATTGTTGTTTAAATATGCAATAACTTTGGATCCATATTGTGTAACCTTCCATTCAAAATTTAAAATCTTGTAAGGTTCATTTAAGGGAATATCATCAATTTTTGTGTATTCTGATTTTATTCCTTGCGCAATGTTAATTATTTGTTGATGGATCTAAAAACAAACAAAAATTAGTTAAATTTTATATGTATTTCTTAAACTTTCATATAATAAATAAAAAAATTCTAATGTTATGTTAAACTTCATTCTTACCATTGTTGTTGAACGTAATTTCAAGGATCTTTGAATAACAATAACTAAAACTAAATTATAATTGGTCTTTTATATACATACATATTTTTGAGTCAATCGAAATCTCATTTTATATAATTACTGAAATAAGAATCTTATTCGAATTGTTCCATTTACAAAAATGTCTTCGTTAAACTTTTATGAGAAAAATATATTCTCATTTGATGTTAACTTTGTTGTAGGAATATATGTTTGTATTAGAATATCCTTTCTTATGGAGAAACTACATGTATTGGAATATCCTTCCTTATAGGAAAAATACATGTATTGGAATGCACATATATACCAATTAGAATGATACTTATGGAAAAAATACATTGAGCCAGTATCCCTACATTTTATATGATCCTTATGGAAAAAATACATTGAGCCAGTATCCCTACATTCATACTACTCATATTCTTAAAACTTATATTTTTAGACTCAAAGGATCTTGATTTACGAAATACAGGGGGTATTAAAGCCTAATAGGTATCAAAAAGAGATTGGACCGGACCCAAAATAGCTGACCATTAAATTTATAGAAGACGATATTCAATTGGATATGTTTAGTGGGCAGCCACCATTTATACTAATAAAACGAAGCCTCTTTTCTATAACATCTGTTAATATTGTAGTGGATCAGATAATGTACAATGCTGAAACTGTAGCATCAGCATTGGTACTTTGTTTTAAGGCTTACCAAATTTTTAATTTAAATTACAGTATCAGTTTTTAAAATTTTTTGATGTTTATTCAGAAAACTTAATTTGAAATCGATTTAAAATGTGATATTGTGGGTAGTAGTTTTAAAGGAATTAACAAATTTTTTAAAGCACACAACTAATTTTATATAATCATCTTATACTTTTTATAATACTCACACATAATGTTTAATAATTTATATAATTTTAATCTGTTTGCGTTTCATACCATTATTTTAATTTTGATTTTCTAATAACTACATATGTATATTGAAAAAAGTAGTAGTAGAATGTATGCGCCCGAGGAATAACAAGTCAGAGTGCTATATTCGGCTGTGCCGAATCTTATATACCCTTTACCAAAGTGCGTTTATGTAGTATAGAGATACAAACATAAGCACAGAGATATGTAGGTGCATATTCATTTCGTGAAAAAATTCATACTTTTTTTATAGTGCAATTTTTAATTTTTTGGCATTATGTTTAATTTGGTGCTTTTTAAATTTTGGCGATTTGTTTCATATAGGCAATTTTTTTTTGGTTTTGGCGATTTTTTTCGGTCTTTGGCTTTTTTTTAATTTTGGCGATTTTTTTCGTGCTGGCGATTTTTTTGATTTTGACGATTTTTTCATTTAGGCGATTTTTTTATTTTTTATATATTTAATTTTTTAGTTTTGACAGTTTTTTTCTCGTTTTGGCGATTTTTTTCGGTTTTTGGCGTTTTTTAATTTTGGCGATTTTTTTTCGTTTTGGCGATTTTTTTATTTTGCCGATTTTTTTTTCATTTAAGCGATTTTTTTTGTTTTTGGCATATAGGCAATTTTTTTGTTTTGGCGATTTTTTCCGGTTTTGGCGTTTTATTTTTTAATTTTGGCGATTTTTTTTCATTTAGGCGATTTTTTTAATTTTTGACGATTTTTGTTCATATAAAAATGTTTTTTTTTGTTTTGGCGATTTTTGCGGATTTTTGTCATTGTGGGATTTTTTTTTGTTTTGACACTTTTTTCTCGTTTTGGCGATTTTTTTCGGTTTTTGGCGTTTTTTTAATTTTGGCGATTTTTTTCATTTAAGCGATTTTTTTTAATTTTTGGCGATTTTTTTCATATAGGATTTTTTTTTTGATTTGGCGATTTTATTTCGGTTTATGGCGTTTTTTTAATTTTAGCGATTTATTTTCGTTTTGGCGATTTTTTTTGGATTTTTGCGATTCTTTTTCATTTAGGCGATTTTTTTTCATTTCGGCGATTTTTGTTCACATAATCATTTATTTTTGTTTCGGCGATTTTTTTCGGTTTTTGGCTTTTTTTTAATTTTAGCGTTTTTTTTTCATTTTGGCGATTTTTTTTGTTTTGGCGATTTTTTTGAAATTTTTGGCGATTTTATAATTTTCGGATTTTTTAGTTTGACCGTTTCTGAAAATTTCAAGAGTTTAACTCTTACAGTTTCCAAGATATAGCAATTTGTCAAAATTACATAGTCAAAATTTCATTAACTGATGGGCCACCCTTTAATTTAAATTTTTTTAATTTTAGTGTTAATTGTTGTAGCCTATATAAAAATACACTAATTTTACAAATTTCAAGTGTCAATATACATATGTACACACATACATACAATTGTATGTATATTACATGGGATTTTAAAAGTTTTCGTTACTCATTTTGGAACACCCTTTAATTTTTAGCTTTTATATATTTGTTGTAGCGACCAAAGTTCTACATACACTGTCCAAATTTCAGACCCATAGCTTTTACCGTTCCTGAGAAAATAGCCTTCTTCCTAAAACATGAAATATGTTTAATTATTAGGAAAAAAGTTAAAGTTTTAAAACCCTGGAAACGTTTTTTAATCTGTTAAGTTTTTAAAATTTTTTTTTTATTATAAATACCAATTTTATTCATACCGAAGTATAAAATAAGTTAATTTAATAAAAAAGTAATAAAAACTTGTTTTCGGTAGTTATTTTCTATGGGTAAATTGAGTTTGAGTTTTCCAGCTCTGAAACCGTCTGCTCGATTTTGCTGAATTTCAAATTTTCAAATTTTTCGGAAAATTTCTGACACACCAGTCCAAGAACGAAGTCGCTAGCTCTTCTGGGAGCTTGGGAAAACCGATTTCACGTACAGACAGACGGACAGACGGACATCGCTTGTTCGTCTTCCCTATGCATAAGGATCCAGAATATATATACTTTATGTGTCGCTTATTAATATTGTAGAAATTACAAACGGAATGACAAACCTATATATACCCTTTTACCATTTTTTGGTAAAGGGTATAAAAATTGTCAAATTTGGGTAATTAAAATCGAAATTTTGTAATTTATGGGCTAAAATTTACATATTAAGGTAATTTCTGTCAATGGTGCGAAGTGACGAGGGTTATGGACGGTTTGTACGTAGAAAAGGGTAGTTTGATGTCCGCCGTCGATGTGTGTTTGTTTTAATTTTATGGTTTGATATCCGTTCGCCGATGCGCATAGTTAATTATGTAAGCACGTGGGGCTTGTTTGTACGTAGTATGTTTTTTCGTTTGTTAAGCGGTGTGGAAGGGTACTTGAGAAAGCATTTGTGTGGAAATCAATGAATGTTTTTTGTTGTTGGTTTTATTTAGTTTGATTTTTATTTATTTTTTTCCTATGTTTAAATAGTCCGAAGATATGAATAAAATATATGGTTTGTGAGATAATCATGGTTTGATATCCGTTCGTCGATGTACATAGTTAATTATGTAGGTACGAAGGATTTTATGTATGTTTTTGTTTTAATTTTAATTTTGAATGGAATTTTTTTTTGTTTGTTAAGCGGTTGAAGCAGGTTTATGATTTTAGAGTCTAAGTGCGTGTGTGAATAGAGAAAAATTTTGCTTTTGACTTTTTGCAATATTCTTTTTTTAGCTGGTGGTCATGGAAGATTATTTTAGAAAGAAATTATGTATGCTTGTGGGAAATCTATGAATGTTTTTTGTTGTTGGTTTTATTTAGTTTGATTTTTCCATTTCCTTATTTAAAGAGTTTGAAGAGGTAAACGAAGTATGTAATCTATGAACTTATTTGAAGGTTGGAAAAAATGAAGTGTAATATATTTATGATTGTCAAAGGGAATTAGAGATGCGTGATCATGGGAGCCAACGTTATGCTCATACGTGTGTATACAATAACTTACAATAACTTGAGCGTTGTCAGATGGGTAAGTAGTCGTATATGTATATGTGCAATGCCGAGTACAAATCTGGCATTGTCTTGTGTTCTAATCATTTTTTAAAATGTGTACAACGCCTTTCACATTATGTTTTTTTGTTTATATGGAATACAAAACGGAAATGATAAACGTTACCACTAGGGCACACTGTTGCGATGTCACAAAATATCATAGTGTGCACTCGGCATTACTGTTTGTTGTTTGTAATATTCGTTTTTTTAGCTGGGGACATGGAAGGGTATTTTAGAAAGTAATTATGTATGCTGGTGAGATATCAATGTTTTGTTTTTGTTGTTGTTGTTGTTTGATTTTAATTTTTTTATGTGTAAATAGTTTGAAGAAATTAATAAAATATACAATTTATGCGTGTTGTATTTATTCATTATTTTCACTTTTTTTGTAAAGAGATTGAAGTTTGTGATATTGAGGATTTTCAAAGATTGGTTGTTATTTTCACTGCTTGCTGACATTTGTCTCTGTCTATTGACTTTTACATTGTGCATATGACTTAATCGTAACTCGTATAAATTGAGAAGTTTTCTATTCTAGCAGCAAGTAAAGCATTGTCTCTACAAGTGTCAAATCCTCAATAATTTCGCTGTTAATACGTAAATAATCAAATTGACTTTTGAATAAAAAATATTAAATATAATAATATTAAATATATACATATTTACATATATAATAATATTGTATAAACTAAAAAAAAAGAAAATGAATTCTTTAGCTTATGAGTGCAATGTGTGTAGAAAGGTATATAAATACAAAAAATGCTTTTTGGATCACATCCAAAATCATGGTGTAGCGAACCAACTGGTCATAAATCGAGACTCAAGTCAAGAACGACCACTACCACGGAATAATACAGGCTTCACTTATCCTCAGCAACTGCAATATGATCAACAATATCCATATCCTTATCAACAATATCCTCATGAAGAACAACAACTACAATATCCTCAACAACAACAGCATCAATATCCTTATCAACAATATCCTAATCAAGAACAACAACAACAAGAACTACAATGTCTTCAACAACATCAATATCGTCATCAACAATATACTTATCAGCAATATCCTCATCAGCAATATGCTCATCAGCAGTATCCTCATCAAGAACAACAGCAACCACAACTACAAATGTATTGGCAGCAAAGTGCTACTCCCATGCAATGGTACCCAAATTTGCAGCAACTTCCTACTCCAATACATTGGTATCCAAATACTGACCAACACCAATCACTAATACATCACCCTTAACAACAACAGCAGCAAGGTTTACAGGATTTAGGAAGTAGCTCAACAAATAATATCAACATTGATGGAGAGTGTATGAAATATTATGAGATCAGAAGAGCATTTAAAAATAATACTATTTCTTATGGAATACCAAATAAAAAGGATCAACTTCTCTTTAAAGATTTTATTGTTGAAAATGAGTCGACTTTTAAAGAGAAGCTTGAATACCATTTGAAGCAACATACTATTCTAAAATTTAATATAAGTATAGTTGCAGAATATCTAAAAATTTTTGGTGAAGAACTAGAAATAATTATAATATTACATACAGGAAAAATGAGCTTGTTGACTAGAGCAGATGACGTGAATGAATTTTTCTGTAAGCAGTTCAGAGAAATTCAAAATAAAATGTCTGAGTTTCAGGAAAGAGATTCCGGATGGACTCTTGTTCGCATAGTTCGAGCTGAACTTAATATTAATAAATCTTCTTTGGTAAAAGGAGCTCATTGGATTAGCACCCCGCAGAAGCTTGCTAGTCGTGGTGCTTGCATTAATATTGAAAACAGTGATTTTTTTTTTTTTTTTTTAATACATATATTTATTTATTGTATCTTCAAAAATGAACTAACAATAAGTGATCAAATCTTAAAGCTAAAATATAATTATTTAGCCCGACCAGTGTCGGCCAAAACTTAGTGATAATTTAATTAATACAAAGTAGTGATAATCAAAAAGGAAAATTAAATGTATTTTCAAGCATTTCCATCTAGAGTGTTGAGTATAAGAGCCCTTGTGTCCCTCTTTTTTAGGCGGATGTGACCATTAAAATTCAAAATATTACGAGCAAGCGGATTAGGATGTGACTCGAGTTTTGTTAAGTATTTGCCTGCGTATCTTTCAATTTCTTCAGTCACTAGTGGCATTTTTAAATCACGATGCAAATTTGAATTCTTAATATACCATGGAGCAGATGTTATTAATCTTAAAATTTTGTTTTGTCTTCGTTGAATTCTCTTTACATTGCAAGCTGAAGCAGTGGCCCATAACTGGATACCGTAACACCATATTGGCTTTAAAAGCGACTTGTATATTAAAAGCTTGCAGTTTAGGCTGAGTGTTGAATTTCTGCCAATCAGCCAATGTACCTGAGTTAATTTTAGTTTCATTTGGGTTAACTTATAGTCAATATGATGTTTCCATGTAAGCCTTCGATCAAAGTGTATACCAAGGTATTTCACTTGGGAATGTTGAGGAATATTTGGATTGTTGATTCGAATGGGGGAACAAGTATCTCTTCTTAGGGTAAACGTTGTATGGACACACTTTTGTTCATTGACTTTAATTCTCCATAAGTTCAACCAGATTTCCAACTGTGTAATATGTTCTTGAGGATATCGAGAAGCCTCGTGCGGGTTTTTGTGCATACTAAGGCAGGCTGTATCATCGGCAAACGTAGATATATGGATATTGCTGCTAACAGGCATATCACAAGTATAAATCAAATACAAAACTGGCCCCAGTATGCTCCCCTGTGGCACACCGGATGATATAGATTGGGGCAGACTCATGAATTCTCCTTCCACAAAGCTTTCTAATAAATTCAGAAAATTTATTGGTAAATATGATTTTAATTTTAAAATAAGGCCTTCATGCCATACTTTATCAAAGGCCTGAGAAACGTCAATAAACAGGGCAGAACAATACATTTTTTCTTCAAAAGTTCTTCTTATAAATTGCACCAATCTATGAGTTTGTTCAATGGTGCTATGCTGACTTCTAAAACCAAATTGATGGTCTGGGATGCACCCACTATCAGTTAAAATTGGGGATAATTTTGTCATGAGCAGATTTTCGAAGAGTTTTGACATTGTTGATAGCAGACCTATTGGCCTGTATGACTCAGCCTTGGTAAGGTCTTTGCCCGGCTTTGGAATCATTTTGACCTTCGCAAGCTTCCAGCTTTGTGGATAATACTCCAGTCGTAAAATGGCGTTAAAAATAAATAACAGGATTCTAATTGCAATATGGGGCAAGTTTATCAGCATATTGTTACTTATTCCATCAATACCTGGAGCTTTCTTCGGGTTGAGTTCAGCAATTAGTTTCTGAACATCACGCGTCTTAAATTTTATGGGCCGAGGGGGTAGCGCAACTACACTTGGTAAATCAACAACACCAGTGCATGTGTTTGGGGTAAATACGGATTTTAAATGCTCAACAAATATGTTACCTTTTTCAGTATCGCTTCTGGCCCAACCTCCGGTAGAAGTGCGCAGAGGAGGTCTAAATTCAACGGGTGTTTAAGATTTCTAGCAGCTCGCCACAAGGAGTAATTAGATGCAGGTGTGGCATCAAGATTTTCCAGATAATTTTTAAGACATACAGTTTTTTCATATCCCAGCAGCTGTTGGAATCGTCTAGTGCACTCTTTAAATCTAATTTTATTTTATGTTGATCTGTGCTGTTGCCATTCCCTTCTAGCTGTCCTTTTTTCACGTAAAAGACGTTCAATGTCTGTAGAATAAATTCTATTAAACCCAGTCTGCGGATGGGAAGTAGTGGCATGTTCAGCAGCCTGTTTAATATTTTCGTTAAGATTTTCAATGTTAGATTCAATATCACCTGGTGTTCTTAGCTTAATATTTTCCGTACAATGGCTACTGAGGTATTTTTTGAACCCAATCCAATTAACACGGTTGATCATTTTTACGTATGGGACAGGGAAGTCAGAAGTGACTTCCCTGTCCCTGTAGTGGGCTACAAATTGTAACAATCGTGGGAGAGTGATCGGAGGAGAGATCTACAGAAGCTTCAACATGAATTAATTCCCTACCGATATTTTTCATTACTCCAAAATCTATAACATCCGGAATTTTTTGTATGTCCGTAGGCCAGTAAGTGGGCTCCCCACTTGAAATGACGTCCAAGCTAATTTTTGAAATTGTGTTGAACAATGCCCGACCTCGAGGTGTAATAAGACGCGAACCCCAGAACGTATGTTTTGCATTGTAGTCCCCAGCTGCTACAAAACAAGGGCCAAGAGATTTGTAGAATTCCTCGAATTGATCCTCAGTAATTGCGAATCTGGGAGGGGAGTAAATTGATGATATCACGAAATTTGTAACAAAATTTTCGACACAAATATTTGTTGCTTGTAGATGTTCTTCACAAATGTTATCAAGGACATAGTGTTTGAGTCTTGACTTAATTAAAATTGCTGACCCACCGCATGCTCTCCCCCTCGGGTCCTTTGAATCATATAGAGTGTAACCATTTATTTTAAATAAGCTCCTTGAAGTCAAATGAGTCTCAGAGACCAACATTATATCAATATTTTTTTCCACGAAGAAGTGCTCAAGTTCATTTTTATGCTGGCGAATGCCGTTTGCGTTCCAGAAACATATTTTAACATGTTCATGGTTTGTTAACTAATGCTTGAAGCAGTGAATTCTGCATTCGCAGCATTTCTTGCATCATGCTAGTCATATTTGTTGTAAAGTTGTTTATAGTTAGCACCAGATTCTCAATAGTAGCTTCAAGGCGACTAAGTTAAAGCCTGAGCTTGCATTCGCTGAATTGTTTTGCGGTGAAACATTTTGTGAGGGACTAGAACTAGCCTTAGCAGCATCGGCATACGATACACGTGAAGTAACTGGTTGACTTACTTGAGCAAAAGAGGCGGAGTACGCGTTTAATGGTTGGGCTGGAGCTAACTTAGGTTTTTGACTCATAGTCTGTTTAACAAAAGAATATACAGGACATCCTCTGTAGTTAGCGGTGTGATTACCTCCACAATTACTAAATTTTTTTCTGCTTGTTCTTTTGGCTTAGTGCAGCTAGCAGTACCATGCAATTCACCGCAGATAACACAAACTGTAGGTAAATTGCAGTAAGTTTTTGTATGGCCATATTCTTGGCAATTATGGCACTGTACAAGACCTGAACGCTTCCGTGGCTCTTCAACTGTGATTTTTCGGTGTAACAGAAACTTTACGCTATAAATTGGATGGGTTTCATTTTTTTTCAATTGTATGTCATTCGGCTCCAGTTCAATGCGAAATAGGGGTTGGGCGACCTTTTCTCTGTTAATTATATTAGTAACGTTTTTTACCTTAAATCCTTGCTCTAGAAGTGCACATTTTACTTCTTCGGGCTCAACATATAAATCTATGCCCTTTAGTACTATGCATGTACTAGGCATGTGTAAAAGCTTGTTTTATTTTTTTCAAAATCATTTACAATTTTTCGAAAATTGTTTTCATCGTATATTTGGATTTTAGTTTCATCAATATTACATCTTTTAATTGGAATTACGTGAAAAGTATTTTCACCAATGGTCGACAGTAGTTTTTTTAGAAGCGCGTTAGAATTTTTTTCCCTCACATATATTGGTGGTGGCTTAAAAGACTTCTGAGATGATGAAGCGGTCTTCTCGTTATCGTCTTGCAATTATAAAAAACGATTTTGGCGATTCATGGATGATGCGCTGTTATCCCTAGACATCTTTGGAACAGATGAAATTTTGGAAGAATTCGGGCTTCGCCCACGCTTTACCACGGTTATATATCTGTCCATTCCGACTTGTACCTTTGGTTTTGAGCTACTGTTATCTGTAGTGATAACTTGGTTAGGTGATGAACAGCCCGAAGCGAATGATTTCAATGGCTTAACTGACGAAGTACTAGGCAACTGTAATGTTAAAGAATCACTAGTAGGCATTGGACAAAGCGAAGTTGATCGCTGTCGAAAAAGTGGATTTGTTGTTAGAAAAAGTGTATTATCAGATTTTTTATTTTTATTAAGAGCTTCCGAACTCACAGTAAGTCTGTCATCAGGTTTTTTATTTTTATTGTTATCGTTATGAGCATCAGAACTCACAGTAAAATAGGCATTTCTGCCGTTATAACTCACTTCACATTTATTTGTTTTTGAGGTACTCATATAGAGTATTCCTCAAGGGCACTTTTGTTTGTTTGTTTGTTTTTTTTTTTATTACGGTTTTTTTTGTTATTGTTATTTATGACTATGCAAAAAAATATTAACAAAGCAATTAAAGCTTATTTATCAAAGTTAATAATATGTATTACGAATATTTTCTTTTATATGATTTTTTTTGTTAAGTATGAATGTAAAAAAAAAACTCCGCTATGACGTTAGTTCACTATGAAGGTACAACGAGAACAGTGATAATTACTATTTTAAGTGGGCCTTAATTGCGGCAATTAGTACCTCGGCTATCAATTTTCCGAATCGATGCTCTTCATATAACATTGAAGATATTAGTGCTAATATAATAACGCTTCAAGATGGAACTACAATTGATTTTTTTAAATTTGACATTTCTGATGTCACTAAAATATATTAAGGGATTTGAGGGACAGAATGATGTTAGTGTGAATGTGTTTGGATATGATGACGAGAGTGATGAACTAATTGGACCATTTTATACAAACCAAAATGAGAAGACCAAGCATGTTAACTTATTGCTATTGGAAAACGTGGATGGGCATCACTATATTTTTATAAAAGATATTTCAAAGTAAGTAATATATTGAAAAGTATTTAAAATTAAATAATACAATACGTGTTTTTGATTTCTTACAGACTACTAAAAAGACAAACAACGACACATTGCGAACAACTCTTATTTTGCAACAGCTGTCTGCAATACACCCATCTTGAAAATATTATGGAGAAACATAAAATGGAATGTGGTAAAATAGTTACCACAATGCCAAAGGCAGAAGACTCCATACTGCGGTTCAAGAGCCACCATAGAAAAATTGACGTCCCTTTTGTTGTATACGCCGATTTTGAATGTGTTTTGCAACAGATAGACTTTAGTGTAAGTAGTAAAACTAAATTAAATCAGTCACATGTACCCTGCGCATTGTGCTATTTTATTAAGTGTAAGCATGACAATAAATTGGATAAGCTGAGAATTTATACGGGTAAAGATGGTTCTGAAAAATTTGTTACATATTTGAATCAAGATTGTCAAGATATACATAACAATTATCTCACAAAAACAATTGAAATTGAGAACTTGACAGATGAAGAAAATGTAACATTTTATAATGCGATAAATTGTCACATATGTGGACAATACTTAAATAATGATCGTGTGAGAGATCATTGTCATATAAGCGGTAAATATCAAGGTGCTGCGCATAGCAGATGTAACCTAAGTTATCAAGTACCCAAGTTTATTCCAATTTATTTTCATAACTATTCATCCTATGATTCTCATCTTTTTGTGAAAGAATTAAGTAAGGTTGCGACAAATATAAAAGTCCTTCCGTTAAATAAAGAGTTATATATATCTCTATCTCAATTTATTAATGAGTGATGGTACAGATCTTCAACTTAGGTTTCTTGATACAATGCGTTTTATGGCCGATAGTTTGGAATCGTTGGCAAATAATCTTACCGTCAACGATTTTCATACTATTAGAGCACAATTTCAAACAAGCCAAGAATTTAATCTCATAAGGAGGAAAGGAATTTTTTCCCTATGATTATCTTGATTCTTTTGAAAAACTTAATGAAACACAACTTCCACCTAGAAAAGATTTCTTAAATAAACTTAATAACAAAGAATGTTCTATTGAAGACTATGCGCATGCGAATGAAGTCTGGAAAATTTTTAACTGCAAAACTTTGAAAGACTATATGGAATTGTATTTGAAAACAGATGTGCTTCTCCTAACAGATATTTTTAAGAATTTTAGAAATGTCTGTAAAAAAATGTATAGCTTGGACTCCTGTCAATACTATACTGCCCCGGGGATATCTTGGGATGCTATGCTTAAGCATACAAACATTGAATTAGAGCTAATAACCGATATCGACATGCACAATTTCTTTAAAAGAGGGATACGAGGTGGAATTGTCCAATGTTGTAAAAGATACTCCAAGGCAAATAACAAGTATTTAGACACTTTTGATAAAAATAAACCTTCCAAATTTCTTATGTATTTAGATGCAAACAATTTGTATGGTTGGGCCATGTCTGAACATCTTCCTTATGGAGGATTCAGATGGTTAAAAGGCGAAGAACTAAATATTAATCCGTTGTAAATAGATGATAATTCAAATGATGGTTATGTATATGAGGTTGATTTAGAATATCCTTCTTATTTACATAACATGCATAACGATCTTCCTTTCTGTGCCGAAAACAAGGAAATTGGAGCATCAAAATATAAAAAACTAATAACTGATTTTTCGCCAAAACATTCTTATATAATTCATTACAGAGTGCTTAAACAATGTCTAGAAAACGGTTTGATTTTGCAAAAAATACATAGAGTTCTAACTTTTAAGCAGTCTCCATGGTTAAAAGATTATATTGATATTAATACTAAATACAGAGCCGAAGCTAGAAATAACTAAATAACTTTGAAATTTTTTTTTTAAATTGCTCAACAACGCAGTATATGGGAAAACCATGGAGAAAGTGGACAAAAGGAAAGATGTGAGGATTGTTACCAGTTGGACTACATTAAACCGAAACCGCTTGGGTGCTCAAAATTGGATATCTAAATCAAATTTAGATATCCAATAATTTAGAAAACAATAATGATTTTTTTTAGTTTAATAATACCCTGAAAATGGCCAACAAAGTTGGTCGAAATATCGGAAATAAATAAACAAAAATTAATAAAAAGTAATTTTATTTATTTATTAAAACGGACCTCAAGCCGAACACGTACATATGTATACACGCCAGTTGTTACAATAAAGGTCTACAATATTATACACTCACACATTTATGAATTTTCACATCTGTTACAATCTTGTGTTGCATTTTTTCTCCAATCTCATAACAAAGTCGTGTTAATTCAATATTTACATCCCTTTCGTGTATTCCTTGTATTTCATTGATTTGAAGTTTTGTTTTGTTTAAAGCGGAGCAGGTTGGTATATAATATTCATGATAGAAATGAAGGATTTGTTTTCTCAGAATGTTGTTCCAACATAAAATTGATGTAAAAAATACTCGAATTTGAGTTAGTGATCTCCAAGTGTCAGAATCAATTTTTATTTTAAAGTTTCCCTGTATGATAACTAAAAAACAAACACCTCTTTTATATTGAAACTTATATTCAACATCTCTCTCACTTTCCTTATCAATTATATTTATAGAGTTTAAAAAATCCCGACGATTAAGCATATCATGAATATACTCCTAATAACATGAGATGTAACCACTCTTCCCGATCCAGTCCAATGAATTGCTTATTTTTATAATTCAACCATATTATTGGCTTAAAGCCAAAAGCTGTTGAAAATTCACATGAAGTCTTCAATTTCATGAAGTCTTCAATTTCAATTTCTTCTGATAGTGGGCAAAATGCCCACTATCAGAGTCCTCTTGTTCTATAATTCCATACTCCTCATTTTCAGTGAGCATGGAGATGAAAAAATTGATGGTTTCTTTATGCTCATAGAGCAATAAGTCCTCAAAGGAATTAAGAAACTCAAATAACCGATCACGTACTTGGCTCATTTTTTAATTGTTATTTTAATTTTCTTTTTTTAAAGAATACTTTTTGCTTGAATGCTATTTTTATATTAGTACTCTTGAAAGGTTTACATTCTTATTTATAGTAAAATATTCTTGTGAAATTAACATTTTACAAAAAATTGTGAGTTCTTTTGAAATTTTTTTGTTTCAGTTACACTTTAGCACATTAATATAACTATCTCTCTAATCTTTTGTTTTGTAATGTTTTGTTTCAGTTACACTTTAGCACATGAATATAGCTATCTCTATGATCTTTTGTTTTGAAATTTTTTGTTTCAGTTACACCTTAGAACGTCAAAATATGTAACTATCTCTTTCACTACAATTCTGTCAGTGACAAAACAAAAAATTTACGTAAAATATAATTACAATATGAGAAAAAGAGATAGCTACGTTGCTGATCTTTCTTTTAAGATTTTTTTTTTGCCTATTTAAAGATTGGTAATATTTAATTCGTCAGTTTTCAAAAGCAGATTAAGCAATCTGTCAAAAAGAGAAGAAGAAAAAAATATTTATTTAAAAATTAAATTTAATTAATTAATTAACATTTTTGACAATGAATCCAACAAATTTGATAACAAAGTTCAACAATTTAAACAAGAAAACATTAATCCATATAAAAGAGCTAAAGGACTCAACTAAATATACAGTAAAAAATGCTAAACGGGTGACAAGTAAATACGGCACCACAATTCAAATTGAACTGGAAAATAACATAATGTTCTTACCAAATCGGTACAACACGCTATCGGATGATGACATAATAGAACTAGCATCTGGGATATATTGCATATGTAAGCAAGGAGAAAATTCCTTAAAATTGGACACTGCTCCTGAAATAAGTATATTTCTAACAAATATTCAATACCCACAGTGGGAATAATATGTAGAAACTATATTTTATAAACTTTTTTTATTAATAAAACAGCAAAATTTAAAAAATTGTTTGTGTGTGTGGTATTTATTTATTCTTTTCACTTATTTCGTAAAGAAATTGAAGACATAAATGTCCACATTTAAATTAATTATAATCTTGATATTGATTGTAATTATATTTTATATTTTTGCCTAGATATTTAACTAATTCTAATGGAGGTTGTAAATTTCCAAAACTGTCGAAATATTCTTTATGTTCATTGTTTTTATAATATGCTACCCAATGGGTTCCAGGTCCTCTTGATAAATCCAAATTAATGATTCCGCATTCTCTTTTTCTCGATCGTTTTGGTAGTGTATCCAACATGAAAACTCCTCTAAAGTATGGAATGTTTGTTGAAAAGTTTCTCAAAACAACATCAGATAAGGGTTTATTGGGTAGCATTACGAAAAAAATTTGGTTTTTTGTTTTTCTTGACAAACCAATCCATATCCTTTCTTATATGGTTTAAGGTAAAAACCTTTCCCCATTGCTACTGCTTCCATTGTTTTATTATGTCTAGTTGCTTCATCAAGTTGTTGTTTGGAATTCTTTGCAGCATTTATTGCTTTTGCTATAGATGCTCCGCCAGTAGGAAGACTACCAATTGCACTCAGAGCAGTAAGAATAGGCACCAAAGGTAAGAAGCCACCAATCTTTGGAACATTAATTATGCGTGGTATTACAACTTGCGATTTCTTTCCCCTTAGCGACTTGTTGATAACCTTACGTGCAATCCTAATTGCAGAGTTAATGTCTTGAGGTTTTTCCTTCTTCAGTACTTTTGTTGCATTTTTAATTGATGTACTGAACAGCTTTTTTCCATTTTGTTCACTTTTTTTGGAACCTTTTTCTTCAATCCCATACCAAATTTTCTTTTGACTTTCATTGCGTTAGTAACCATATATGCAAACGATTTTTCTGCAAGACTGCTATCTTTTGCAAGAACTCGTTCCCAAGCTTTATTTTCAAGAATTTTATCAGCTTGATGTCTACTATTTAAATCATTGGTTTTGGAATAAGCAATATCGTGATTTTTAAATGCAGCGTCTAATAAATTAATTCCGTTGTCACCGCGATCTAAAAGTTTTTTTAATTTTGTTCCGAGTCCACAAAACTGATATCTAGGGAGGTGTAATTCAACAAGCAGAGTGTTAATTACTTTATTCACTAAACCTTTTCCAACGGCTGGTTTTTTATAACTAAACGTCTTGTTATAATGTATAAGCATCTTATTTTATTTTTTCTTCTATAATAAAAGTAACATTTGTCAAATGCAACTAGTTATAAGAATGCAATTAGTAAAACAGCATAAAAATATTGTGATTCGCAATATTGATGCTTCAACGAAAATCAGATCTAAAATAAAACATAGCTCTGTCTTACCAAATTCTATTCGTGCTCTAATAGTTGGACCATCAAATTGTGGAAAGACTAATGTTATGCTAGAAAGTCCTAATGGACTCAAGTTTGAAAACATCTATTTATACTCAAAATCCCTTTATCCTTCAAACTATGAATACTTAAAGCGATTAATCTCACCAATTAAAGGGATGGGATACTACAATTTACAGATAATAAAAAAGTTATTCCTCCTGACGAAGCGAAAACTAATTCTATTATGATATTTGATGATGTTGCATGGGAGAAGCAAAATAATATACGAGCATATTTTTGCATGGGACGACATAAGGATGTTGATTCATTCTACTTGTGCCAAACGTATACGAGAATCCCCAAGCACTTAATAAGAGACAATGCAAATGTGATTATAATGTTTAAACAAGATGAGACAAACATGAAGCACGTTTATAGTGATCATGTTGTCAGCGATATGAGTTATGAAAAGTTTCATGAAATTTGTCGAGAGTGTTGGAAGGATAAATATGGATTTTTGATGATAAGCAAAGATAATGACTTGAACAATGGTCGCTATAGAAAGCAATTCGACTATTTTATAACGATATAAAATACTCTACATAAAAGTAAAACATTAGTACTTAATTTGGCCTTGCGCATTGTACATCTACTTATTTCCTAAAGTATTTACCATACCTGATCTGAAAGCTGATCTGTTACCAGATCTAATAGCTGATACCTGATCTGATACCCCAATACCTGATCTGATAGCTGATGTTATACCTGATCTGATACCTGATACCTGATCTGATAGCTGATCTGATACCTGATTTGATAAGTGATACCTGATCGGATAGCTGATCTGATACCTGATCTGATAGCTGATACCTGATCTGGTGTCTACTAGTTGAAAATGGATGAAAAAGTTTTAAAAGAGCTAATAAAGACAAGAAATGTTTTAAAGAAAAAATTTCGTAGTATAAAAGTTGATGAAGCAGATACACATGAGCAATTCAAATATACATTTAAACCGATAAAAGAACCATTAACAGAATTTGTGAACAGTTCTAAAAATAATAAAAAAAAGTATTAAATCAGAAAGAGATGAATTTAAAACGAAAGTTTATAAAAATTCAAATTTTCCATTCAACGAACAATCAGTTAAGTTAGAGACAAGTTCTTCAAAGAAACTTGTTGAAGAAACGTTATGCAATAAAAATGTCTCACTTAGTAATCGAAACGCAAACAAGGTTGATAATGTTGATACTGATGATGATGATGATGATGACAACGATGATTTTTACTCTCAATCGGAAAATCTAGACAATTCAGATAATAATAAGAGTTATACTGACCTAGCACTCTTGGAAAGCAGAAACGAATTAGATACTCTATACGGTCCATATAAAGGTTTAAATAATGCATGGAAGTTTGGCAAAAGTAGTATTAAACTTACTGAAGATAAAATAGTGATTGGAAATCAAATATGGGCCTTTACACCAGGTTTATTTTCTTTACTGTTTCACAAAACACCAAAATATTATGATAAACATGAATTAGATATATATAAGAAAATTTTAGTGAGCACAAAGGCATACAAAAGAGATTATAGACCTGTTGGACAAATCAAAGGAACGAGAGTATATAAATATAAGCATATTATCAGTAAATTGTTTAAGAAAGAAAGTAAAAAAAACTCATCAACTTCGTCATCACTACATGCAATAAAAAGTCCTTACAAGGGTAAGGGTTTGATGAAACTAAACCCATACAAAGCTAACTATATATACTGGGATGACCCTAATGAGTTAGTAGATCGCCTTAGGCTATTGCTAGCATCACAAGCTGCAGGTCATACTAATCACAATAATGAAATTGTCTCAATTATCGAAGAATTATATGAAGCAAAAATTATAGAATAATATTTATCTACATAAATCATGTCTATCGATAAGTTTGGGCACTATCTTAATGATACAAGTGGCAGAGTTTTTGTGAAAAATGTTCCTAAGCTGCTGGGCTTCGTTATGGATACAACTAATAACATTGACGTTCAAAACAAAAGAATCAAAAATGTGGCAAAAGCTTTGGAGGAAAACGACGTTGTTAATAAATTGTTTCTGCAAAGTCAAATTGAAGAGGTACGAGATGAAATCAATATAATTTTAAGTCAGAAACTAAATGAAATTAGGAAAACAATTTCAAGTATGAAATTATTCTTTGAAAAAGAAATTAGAAAGATAAATGAGTTAATCTATGGGTATATAAGAAATATGATGGTCAACAGTACTTAAATGAACTCGCACTGAACTCAACTTATCCTCTCAAATTCTAAATACGTTAAATAATGACTTCAAAAAGAAATTGAACAAATGAACTACATAAGCAAGCACGAAAACATTTTCCACGTCGAAGAGTTGTTATGAAAGGAATAGATGATCTTTGGCAAGCTGATTTAGTTGAAATGGGGAACTATTCTACAGACAATAGAGATTATCGATTTTTGCTGACTGTAATTGATACATTTTCAAAATTTGCTTGGGCAGTACCCTTGAAAAGAAAGACTGCATTGGAAACAAGCCAGGCCATGCAGAATATTTTTCAACTGGGACGAATACCAAAAAACTTGCAAACAGACTATGGTAAAGAGTTTTTCAATAAACACTTTGGAAAATTGATGAATAAATACAACATTAATCACTACTCAACATATAGCAGAATGAAAGCATCAATAGTAGAACGATTTAACAGAACATTAAAAGGAATGATGTGGAAAGAGTTTAGCTTTAATGGGTCTTATAACTGGCTCGACATTTACAAAGACTTGATTAATACATATAATAAGAAAATTCATCGCACCATCAAAATGCCACCGATTCAAGTTAACTATAAAAATGAGAAAAAATTATTAAACACGGTATATAACCGCTTAAAACTATTCAAATTTTCAAAGTTCAATGTGGGAGATCATGTGCGCATAAGTAAATATAAACATGTTTTTGAAAAAGGATATACACCAAATTGGACCACAGAAATTTTCACGATTAAAAGAGTTCAAAATACATATCCAGCCACATACATATTAGAAGACTATCGTGGTAATCCTATCAAAGGTGGGTTCTATGATGAAGAACTTTCAAAAACTAGATATCCAAATACATATCTAGTTGAAAAAGTTCTTAAAACTAAAGGAGAGAAGGCATATGTTAAATGGTTAGGATTTTCCAATCAACATAATTCTTGGATCAATAAAAATGAAATATTGTAGTTAAGTCTATATATAAGTCTATATTTGTATCTAATATATTTAAATAAAATATAAACTTCCTTTTTTATACAAAGTGCTGTGTTTAATTTTACTTATTTGTAATCAGACAATCATAATATCAATAACACTTACTCTTAGCTCAAACTCATCTGAGTTATCTGCTAACTACTTTCCTCCTATTCGTTTGGATGGTGAATATGAATGTTCTCTAACTGATTTTCATTCATATAATAGCATTCCCAATGTAGATGATTATAACAATATATTTCATATTGGTGAACATGTAATTAAAATACCTATTGGTATTTTATGAATTGAATGATATAGTTGATTATATTAAACATCACTATAAGCAGTATTGTCCGGAAAATAAAATTGATATAGAAGCTAATAACAATACAATGCAAGTTAGAGTAAAAATCTCTAAGGATACCATATACTTTAACAAAGATAACACAATTGGAAAACTTTTTGGATTCAATAAGAAAATTCTAGCTCCTAACCAAGACCATTACTCAGATCTACCAGTCAATATTTTCATCGTGAATATCTTGCGTGTTGAATGCAGTATAGTGGTTAACACATATACGAATAACTCACAAGCACACACATTACATGAATTTGCGATCAATGTCCCCCCCAGGGTATAAAATTGTTGAGATTCCTCGAAATCTTATCTATTTGCCAGTTAACTGCCGAGAGATAACTTCCCTTACTATCACACATATACACCATACCTACAATCCTTCAACAATAACGATGAGATTCGAATTTCAATACAAAATCAAGACTTATATGTGATATCCAGTGAAAGCTACATATATGTTTAGGGAAGTATTGTAGATGATAATGACAGCAAAATATCTTCGCTTTTAAATCTAAAATTAAAAAATAACTTTGTGACACATCTCTTTGACGAAATTCGATATGAACTTAATGGCATAGAAATTGATCATACAAGACATTTAGCGATTACAAGCAGCCTAAACAATTTTGTTTCCTTATCACCAACAGAAAGTGTTGGCTTGTACAATGCAGTATGGAACAAACCCGATGATTCGGATATTTCAAATGGACACTTTAATTTGTATGTACCACTGAAACTATTTTTAGGTTTCGCTGAAGACTATAATAAAATTATACTTAGCGGTAAACATGAATTGGTTCTCTTATATAGTAAGAACGATGAAAAACTCGTATACTCAACTCTTGCTACTGACAAACCAAAAATTAGTATCTCAAACATCTCATGGAGAATTCCGCATGTACAATTATCCGATCTGAGCAAATTGAATATGATTGAAATTATTAACAGTGGTGCTTCTATACCAATGGCATTTCGCAGTTGGGATTGTCACGTTAATCCTCAACTAAATACAGGAACTAGCTATATATGGAATGTTACATTGGCTGCAAATAGAAAACGACCCCGTTTTGTGTTGATTGCTTTTTAACAAGAAAATAAGTTTGTTCATTGTAATTTAAAAAATTTAAAAGTACATTTAAATTCCGAATCGTACCCATATGATGATCTAAATATAAAATTTAAAAATGATCGGTATGTCATTCTATATGATATGTATCTACGGTTTCAACAAAGCTACTACATGAGGGAATCACAACCACTTCTAACTGCTCAAGAATTTAAAAATAGTGTGCCGATAGTGGTAGTAGATGTCAGTCATCAAAACGAAGCCCTCTCTAACGGTCCTGTTGATATAAAAATTTAAATTGAAACAGACTCCAATATACCTACCGATACATCAGCTTTTTGTATACTCATCCACTACCGTATAATAGAATACATACCCTTAAAAGGTCAAGTTCGTAAGATAATGTAAATAAAAAATAATAAAATAAGATGACTGGGGATAAAGTTTTCATCGATATGCAAGGATTTAAGTCTAATTCAAACATCTTCACTGCAAAAGAAATAGCAATTGTTTTTAACAATAAGGAGCACATAAATTTTATTATTAAACCACCGTTTAACTTCAAAAGATTATCAATAGCAAAACAAAGAGAAGCGAATTGGCTAACGAGAAACTTTCATCATCTGAATTGGAATGACGGATCAATATCATTTAAGAGTGTTGTAACATTTTTAAAATCCAATTTAAAACATTATTCAATCTATGTTAAGGGTGTGGAAAAGAAGAAATGGTTTGAAAAACTACTTCAAATTAGAGTTTTCAACATCGAGGATATTGGCTGCATCAACTTTAAGCATATACAACTTAAATATCCAGAATAATTTTTAATGCAGCTATCACAGTTATGGAGTTTGTGCCTTAAGAAATGCATATTTACTTTATCAAGAAATAAACTAAAAAAATATATTTTATTTTTCTATTCTTACATTGTCACAACATATATTTACGATATTTTTTTAAATAAATATGTAGATTAAAATTATAAAAAAATTTGGTTCAATCACTTATTTATATGTATATGGTATGTACAAGAGACATAGACAAATGACAGCAAGCAGTGAAAATAACAACCAATCTTTAACAATCCGCAATATCACAAGCTTCAATTTCTTTACAAAAGAAGTGAAAAGAATGAATAAATACAACACGCATAAATTGTATATTTTATTCATTTCTTCAAACTCTTTACACATAAAAAAATTAAAATCAAACAACAACAAAAACAAAACATTGATATCTCACCAGCATACATAATTACTTTCTAAAATACCCTTCCATGTCCCCAGCTAAAAAAACGAATATTACAAACAACAAAAAGTAATGCCGAGTGCACACTATGATATTTTGTGACATCGCAACAGTGTGCCCTAGTGGTAACGTTTATCATTTCCGTTTTGTATTCCATATAAAAAAACATAATGTGAAAGGCGTTGCACACATTTTAAAAAATGATTAGAACACAAGAAAATGCCAGATTTGTACTCGGCATTGCACATATACATATACGGCTACTTACCCATCTGCCCATGCTCAAGTTATTGTAAAAACATACACACGTATGAGCATAACGTTGGCTCCCATGATCACGCATCTCTAATTCCCTTTGACAATCATAAATATATTACACTTCATTTTTTCCAACCTTCAAATAAGTTCATAGATTACATACTTCGTTTACCTCTTCAAACTCTTTAAATAAGGAAATAGAAAAATCAAACTAAATAAAACCAACAACAAAAAACATTCATAGATTTCCCACAAGCATACATAATTTCTTTCTAAAATAATCTTCCATGACCACCAGCTAAAAAAAGAATATTGCAGAAAGACAAAAGCAACATTTTTCTCTATGCACACACGCACTTACACTCTAAAATCATAAACCTGCTTCAACCGCTTAACAAACAAAAACAAAATTCCATTCAAAATTAAAATTAAAACAAAAACATACATAAAATCCTTCGTACCTACATAATTAACTATGTACATCGACGAACGGATATCAAACCATGATTATCTCACAAACCATATATTTTATTCATGTCTTCGAACTCTTTAAACATAGGAAAAAAATAAATAAAAATCAAACTAAATAAAACCAACAACAAAAAACATTCATTGATTTACACACAATTGCTTTCTCAAGTACCCTTCCGCACCGCTTAACAAACGAAAAAACATACTACGTACAAACAAAAGAATATTACAAAAAACTAAACTATGCAAACACGCACACACAATATAAAATCATAAACCTGCTGCAACCGCTTAACAAACGAAAAAACATACTACGTACAAACAAGCCCCACGTGCATACATAATTAACTATGCGCATCGGCGAACGGATATCAAACCATAAAATTAAAACAAACACACATCGACGGCCGACATCAAACTACCCTTTTCTACGTACAAACCGTCCATAACCCTCGTCACTTCGCACCATTGACAGTAATTACCTTAATATGTAAATTTTACCCCATAAATTACAAAATTTCGATTTTAATTACCCAAATTTGACAATTTTTATTGCTCGGGCGCATACATTCTACTAGTACTGAAAAACTAGCTTAATATTATATTTTCCTTTCCAAAAATCAATGCAATATTGTACTAGCTTAAATTGATGAAATTATAAATTTTGCACATAATATTCAAAATATTTTAACCACAAGTCCCAATCTGATTTATCGGATGAGATGTACGCTCTGAGGTATTCATTAAATGTTCTGTGAGATCTCTCAACAATACCCAATGTCTGATGACGATATGGAGTAGAATTGAGTTTCTCTATCTTCATCATTAAACATAACTGATAAAACTTGATTCATACATTCTGTACCCATGTCCTTAAGGTTTATACTCATTGGAACATATGTTAAAATAAAACCTTCCATAATTGCTTTTGATACATTTTTGGCTGATTTATATTGTATGGGTATTGCGACTAAGTATTTTTTAAGGTCGCATATCATAGTGACAGCATATTCATTTAATGATTCGGACCATGGTCGTATGGTGTCAATTATTATTCTGTCAAATGCTTTTAAGGAAATAGGCGTTAGAATGAATCCTCACAAAAACATAAATGTGAAAAAATGCCAAGTTCCTTTCCAAAATTTCGGCCATCAAAAGTAGTGAGATACAAATTTTGACCAAGTTCATGTTTGGTACAAAACCTATTACTGCAATATAATACTTCCCTAATTTAACAATCGGTGCTTTCAGTTTTTTCCTGTTCGTAAATCCTATAACTTAAGTTCTTAATTTTGAGGTTAAAGTGCGTGTCCATGCCCCCAATTGAAACTTCCAGAATTTAAAATCTTGGTGATCTCTAATTAGGATCCCAGTAAAAAAAGAGACTCCAAAAAAGTCATGAAAATGTAGAGTTTACGATGCGGGAGTAGTGCAAATTTCGATCCGATCTTATGATTTTTACATAGGGTTGTCATTGCAAGAAGTTCTCTTTTTCGATGCCTGGTCACTGAATTGGAAGCGATATGAAGAAAAATTCCCTTTTTTGTGTTCTATGATAATATTTTCACCTAGGAAAAAGAGTAAATAGTTGCCTTTTTTAACAATTCGTTTCTTTTTATACAAATTTAAGCCCGAAACAGTGTTTTCATGTAAATTTAAGCAAATAACTTTTAAATTTTAGACTTAAAATAATTCATGAATTTCTTAAAAAAAATAATTTTTTTTTTAATTCTGGTGGGTATTTTCTAACAGTATGGAGGAGTTACAAGGTTTTGTGTGACTAAAATAAGCTTCTACATGGTTTTTTGCTCACTCTCGGCAAATTAAAAATATCGATTTCTTGGAAGCAATGAAAATGTACTTCCGCTAGAATGACTTCCATATTTTTTCACTGGGATTTATTTGTATATTGAATTTAAGCTCTCTAGTGCAAATTCTAGCTTAAAATGTTATGAACGTTACCCTTAGTCTCCGTCACTTTTTTAAACTCAAGATTTTGCTATGAGCAGCGCTCAATTATCATCGCACCCTTTTTAAGGTTATAGCTTTTAGTTAAAGCTTCAGTGAAAACCTTCAGTAAAAAATTATCGTGCTCCCTGCCACTCCTGGTTAAAATATTTGGGTTTTTAGATTTTTCTATTTGGTTTCTCATCTTGACCTACTTGCCTATCAAACTTCAGCTCTCTAGCGAAAAATTAATTATTTTATTTTTATGGGCGTCATGAGTCATCTGAGCAAAAATATTTAAAATATAGTGTAAATTCTAGGGTAGTAAAGTCTGCTCAGGCGAAGTCCTTTAGAAAACGCGAAATTAAATGCTAGCATGAGTGAAATGTACATGCAAGATTTCAATACAGTACTTTGTGTTTTAAATTTAGTTGGTAACTTACATAAGCCTATTTTTATTTATTTATTTTTTTTTTGCTAAATTTCCGTTCTCTTCTTTATAATATTTCAATACAAATTTGATAAACGTGGCCCTACTTCCGTAATTTAACAATAGGTCCTTTCAGATTTTTCCTGTTCGTAAGTCCTTTAACTTAAATTCTTAATTTTGAGCTTAAAGTGCGTGTCCATGCCCCCAATAAAACTTTCAGGATTTAAAATCTTTCTTGGTGATCTCTAATTAAGATTTATTTGTGTATTGAATTTAAGCTCTCTAGTGCAAATTCTAGCTTGAAATGTTATGGCCGTTACCCCGTGAGCAGCGCTTAATTATCATCGTACCCTTTTTAATATGATAGCTTTTAGTTAAAGCTTCATTTAAAACCTTCAGTAAAAAATTATCGTGGCCTCTGCAGTAGATAGGTAATGGGGACAATAGTCCTGTTTTGGGAATTAAAAACCGGGAAAACAGGACTATTGTCCCCATTAATACAAAAGTGATGGCAACCCTGTTCCGAATGTGGGGATTTTGGGGATTTTCATGCCAAGATTTTGTGTGTGTGTGTGTGTGACTTTGATTCTATGTATGTATGTATTTACTTCTGTGTACAGCTTTTGTAGTTATTGTAGAGAAACGGTGTGCTTACAGTAGATGGATGTATGGATATGTTGGTGTTTGTATGTGTGTATGTATATGTGTGTGTGTTTATGTGTTTAATTGTGTGTGTGTGTTTATGTATTTAATTGTGTGTCTGCCGGTGTCGGATACTTTTGTTGTAGCGGTAGACAAACATTATACCCATGTAGGAAATACCGATTTTGAAAATGTACTGACTCGCTTTTCACTTGCCACCAGTACTACTCTATAATTATCACCCATACTATACTTTATGCTATAGACATCTAGCATATGCTTGTTATTGAAAACCTACTAGTAATACTGAAACAATTGACTAGGTAGTGACTACGTAGTTCTTATCGGATGTGGAGACATACCAACCAGACAGTTAGTTACTGATAAATTTCTATAATTTACGTACGTACAAATGAATGTATGTATATTGACAAGATGATAGAAAATAACTTATTATACTACAATTGCCTCTAGAACTTTAGTGTTGCTACAAAGACACTTGGTTCCCAGTCTGACTGTAGGGTAGTGACAAGAAATTTGTGTGTATGTAGTAATCGTGATTTGATCGTTTTTGGTTTGCCGTTGTGAGTTCTCGTTGCTATACAGATTGTATGTATTTATTAATTTTTATTTTTTATTTGTATCTCTGGGGAAATAATCTAATAGGTGCAGAGAGTGGCAACCCTGTTGTAAATGGCAGTGGATAAGGAATGTATTTGATAATGTATGTTTATGTTGTTGGATTTGAAGAATATCATTGCTTGTTTGAATTATATCATCACTTTTTCATACATATTTACAAATGAATGTAAATATGTTTTCAAGGCTATTGACGTTGTTATTCTTATGGAGATAGAAAATATTATGTTGAAATAGAATTTATATGTATGTACAAGGGAATTTGAGATGTAAAATGCTTTGAATCCAGTCAGGTTGATACGAAGAGCTTTTGAATAGGGGTAATGATATTTTTATTTCAGTATGTTTTACTTTAATGTAGCAATTATAGGAAAAAGCTTTTGGAAAAATACAGCAAATACTTATAGAAGCACCTACTTTCACGTGTATCGATTTTTCTCGTACCTGTGTATTACAAACTAATGCTAGCGATTTTGTTCTGGGTGTTGCTGTGTATATGAATTTCATAATATTATAAAATTTCATTATTTATGTATGTTTGTGTATTACGTCATCACCTCTTTGTGTGGCTGTGTGTGAGAGAGAGTGACATTTTCTCACGCTAGTACGGGTATTTATGTGTACATTGAAATAAATTATTTGTCATGCCAGACAAAATAGGCCAGTATAAAATATCACAAGTCTTTTGGAACTTTTCTAATCCTAGTATGTTCTTATACTAAGTATTGCTGCATATTTTCTCATGCTTAAGTTTTCTTTATATTTTCTTTAGCCAAAAGTGCCAGCGTTAAAGTCTGCTTGTGAGAAATTTGTTTATAGGTATTACAGATTTTGCTTATTTAACTATATCTGCCTTCCTTGACTGGACGATAAGCCGTCCATCCAGAGAAAAACCATGTTGAATTAATAAGAACCATTAACGAAGGTTTAGTCATTTTGAAATTTCTTATTTCAATATGGAAAAATATGTGTTTACACTATTAATTTATTAAACTCATTAGTTTTTAGGTATCTCAATATACATTTTCTATTACATTGAAAATTATTGAATTAATGTGACGCATTCTTATTTTTAATCAGAATAATTTCCCTGAGTGTGATCATGCAAAATAATGCTTCATATATTTTCATAATGAAAATATGTAAGTGTGATTGTTAAGATCTAATAAATACTGGAGCATTGATAAGAAATCTGATATGTATACATACATATCTACAAATTGATTTTATGTTTGCATGAAGGGATGTATGTATGTACATACAAATAAGTGTTTAACTCAATCTTTGAATACACATTTTTTTCATTGGTGAAAACGCATTTCATGTTATTCCAATAAAGCGTGGTAATATTGACGAAACTAAAATTCAAATATACGAAGAAAAAAATTTCCGTAAAATAGTGACTGAATTTGAAAAAAATAAAACAAGTTTTTATACGTACCAGCTTAAGAGTGCCAAAGGTTTGCAGATTGTATTGAATGGTATTGACTCTTATGTTAATCCCGAAGAAGTAAAAGATGCACTCATGATACAAGGATTTAAGGTAAAAAATGTTACCAACATAATTAATAGGGAGAAGATCCCCCAGCCTCTATTTCGTGTTGAATTGGAGCCGAATGATATACAGCTGAAAAAAAACGAGACACACCCAATTTATAGCCTAAAATACCTCTTATACCGAAAAATCACAGTTGAAGAGCCACATAAGCGATCAGGTCCCGTACAGTGCCATAATTGCCAAGAATATGGCCACACAAAAACATACTGTAAATTACCCACTGTTTGTGTTGTGTACGGCGAATAACACGGCGCTGCTACTTGCAATAACCCAAAAGATCAGTGATAAAAAATGCAGTAATTGTGGAGGTAATCACACCGCTAACTACAGAGGTTGTCCTGTGTACTCTTTTGTCAAACAGACTATGGTGCAAAAACCTAAATTAGCTCCATCTCAATCAGCAAACGCTTACTCCGCCACTTTTGCGCAAATGAGCCAACCAGTTACTTCCCGTGTATCGTATGCCGATGCTGCAAAAAGAAATTCTATTCCCCCACAAAATGTTCCACCTCCAAATAATTCAACGAATGCAAACTCAAGCTTTAACTTTAGTCGCCTTGAAGCTACTATTGACAATTTGGTGCAAACTATAAACAACTTTACAACAAATATGACTAACATGATGAATGAAATGCTGAGAATGCAGAATACTCTGCTTCAAGCATTAATTAACAAGCCATGAACACGTTAAAAATATGTTTCTGGAACGTAAACGGCATTCGCCAACATAAAAATGAACTTGAGCACTTCCTTACGGAAAAAAATATTGATATAATGTTGGTCTCTGAGACACTTTTGACTTCGAGAAGCTTTTTCAAAATAAATGGCTACACTATGCATGATACAAAGGACGCTAGAGGGAGCGCATGCGGTGGATCTGCAATTCTAATTAAGCCAAGACTCAAGCACTATATCCTTGACAACGTTAGTGAAGAATATATGCAAGCTACGAATATTTTTGTAGAAAATTTTTGTTCTAATTTCGTGATATCATCAATTTACTCACTCCCCAGATTTTCAGTTACCGAAGATCAGTATGAGAAGTTCTACAAATCGCTTGGATCTTGTTTCGTGGCAGCTGGAGACTACAATGCAAAGCATACGTACTGGGGGTCGCGCCTTGTAACACCTAGAGGTCGAGCTTTGTTTAATACAATTTCAAAAATCGGCTTAGATGTTATTTCACGTGGGGAGCCCACTTATTGGCCTACTGACGTACGAAAAGTTCCAGGTGTTATTGATTGTGGCGGAATGAAAAATATTTCTAGGGATTTAATTAATGTTGAAACTACTCTAGATCTCTCCTCCGATCACTCCCCCAATATCGTTACAATTTGTAACCCACTAAGAAGTGACTTACCTCACCGATATATGAAGATGACCAATTGTGTTAATTGGCTGGGATTCAAAAAATATCTTAGTAGTCATTGCACGGAAAATATAGCGTTAAGAACACCCAATGACATTGAAACTAACATTGCCAATCTTAACGAAATTATTAAACAGGCTGCTGAACATGCCACTACCTCCCATCCACAGTCTGGGTTTAATAAAATTTATTCCAGGGATATTGAACATCTCGTATGTGAAAAAAGAAGAGCTGGAAGGGAATGGCAACAGCACAGATCACCTCAACACAAAATCAGATTTAAAGAGTGCACTAAACGACTTCAAGAGTTGCTTGCATCTGAAAAAACTGCATCTCTTAAAAATTATTTGGAAGGTCTTTATGTCACACCAACATCTAATTATTCTTTGTGGCGCGCTGCTAAAAAGCTTAAAACACCCGTTGAGTTTACGCCACCTCTGCGCACATCTACCGGAGATTGGGCAAGAAGCGATACGGAAAAATTTAAAATATTTGCTGAGCATTTAAAATCCGTATTTACCCCAAATACATGTACTGGTGTTGCTGATTTGGCGAGTGTACTTGCTCTACCCACTCGAGCCTTAAAGTTTAAGATGCGTGATGTACATAAAGTAATTACTGAACTCAAGTCAAAGAAAGCTCCAGGTATTGATGGAATTAGTAACAAGATGCTGATGCACTTGCGCATATTGCAATAAGAATCTTGCTGTTTATTTCTAATGCCACATTACGACTGGAGTATTATCCACAACTCTGGAAGCTTGCAAAAATCAAAATGGTTCCAAAGCCGGGCAAAGATCTTACTAAAGCTGAGTCATATAGGCCAATAAGTTTACTGTCAACTATGTCAAAACTCTTCGAAAAGCTGCTCATGACAAAATTGTCCCCAACTTAACTGATAGTGGGTGCATCCCAGACCATCAATTTGGTTTTAGAAGTCAGCATAGCACCATTGAACAAACTCATAGATTGGTTCAATTTATAAGAAAAACATTTAAGGAAAAGAAGTATTGTTCTGCCCTGTTTATTGACGTTTCTCAGGCATTTTATAAAGTGTGGCATGAAGGTCTAATTCTAAAATTGAAATCATATCTACCAATAAATTTAGTGAATTTATTAGAAAGTTACATTACTACCCGGAAGTTCACGGTTGTGGAAGGAGAATTCATGAGTGTGCCCGAAACTATATCATCCGGTGTGCCACAGGGGAGCATACTGAGATAGACTACAGGAAACTAAACGCAGTTACAATTGCGGACAAATATCCTATTCCAGAGATATCAGAGGTAATATCTCAACTTGGGAACAGTAACTATTTTTCTGTTTTAGATCTTAAAAGTAGTTTTCACCAGATTCCATTGAAAAAATCTGACATAGAGAAGACTGCCTTCTCCATTAACAATGGTAAATATGAATTTACACGATTACCATTTGGCCTGAAAAATGCGCCTTCTATTTTTTCAACGTGCTCTTGACGATATATTAAGAGAACATATTGGAAAATGCTGCTATGTCTACATAGACGACATACTTATTTTTAGCAAGACAGAGGAAGAACATTTCTCTCATATTCAGCAAATATTTAGAATTCTAGAGGATGCAAATATGAAGGTCCAGTTAGGAAAATGTAAATTTTTCGAAAAAAAAGTAGAATTTTTAGGCCACGTGATATCCGCTAATGGCATAAAAACCAGCCCTGCAAAAGTGGAGGCCATCGCGGACTTTTCACAACCAAAATCATTAAAGGAACTCCGAAGTTTTCTCGGTATGTCAGGGTTTTATCACAGGTTTATAAAGGATTATGCTCAAATTGCGAAACCCCTGACATCCCTTTTAAGAGGGGAGGGAGGAAGAATCCCCAAAAATAAATCCGCAAATGTGAAAATCGTGTTAAGCAAAGAAGCCGTAGAATCCTTCAGGAAAATTAAGAACTCACTTATTTCCAAAGACATTGTGCTCGCTTATCCAGATTATCAGAAAGATTTCGAATTGGTAAGAGACGCTTCCAACTTTGCAGTCGGAGCAGTCCTATCGCAAAACGATAGACCAATATCTTTATATCTAGAACACTCAACAAGGTGAAGGAGCATTATGCTGCCAATGAGAAAGAGATGCTGGCCATCATATGGGCCTTGAACTCACTAAGAAATTATTTGTATGGTTCAGCCAAAGTAAAAAATTTTACAGACCACCAACCACTCACGTACGCCCTCAGTAACAAGAACAATAATAAATAAAAGGTGGAAGTCGATTCTTGAAGAATACAATTACAAATTACACTACAAGCGAGGCAAAATGAATGTAGTAGCAGACGCTTTATCTAGAATACCTCCACAAGAATCATTGATGCACACATTGTCAATAGCAACAAATTCAGATGAAAGTTCGTCACATGGGCTAATACCTAGTGTAGAGATCCCCATTAAAGCATTTAAAAACCAATTATTCCTCAGCATAGGTACAACTTCCGCGTAACAGTTTAAAATAATCTTTCCCACTTATCAGCGGCATATAATTACCGAACCATTCTATTCCGAACAAAAGTTAATAGATATTCTACGGCAATATCTCAACCCGTCTGTCATAAATTGCATTAAGACATCTGAAAATATAATGGGTAAAATTCAACAAATATACCCACTGCATTTTAGTAGATACAAAGTTAGGTTCACCCAGCTTCAAGTAGAAGATATAATAAATAACCAGGAACAGGAAGATGTAATAGTCAGAACACATAACAGAGCCTATAGAAATTGCAGGGAAAATAAATTTCAAATCTTAGAAAGATTCTACTTCCCTGCTATGGCAAGAAAAATTAATCAAATCGTGAAGCAATGTACAACTTGTAGAGAAAGTAAATATGACCGTCGACCAAATCGACCAGAGATTAAGAAAACGCCTATTCCAACACACCCCGGCCACACATTGCACATAGACTTATACAAAACTGGTAATAAGCTAGTTTTAACTGCTAGAAATAAATTTTCTAAGTATGCACAAGCTCTTATAGTGAAATCCCGATCAGTAGAAGATATTAAGGAACCCCTTCGCAAGATATTATTTTCTTTTGGCATACATAAGGTTATCGTTCGTTATGTTTAAAAAAGGAACGGACACATAACACATTTGAGGAACTCTTGGACCGCTCAGTTTATGAATATAATTATTCAGTGCACTCTGCCACTGGTAGAAGACCGTTAGAAATATTCTTCGGTAGAACAGTCAGCACAGACCCCAAACAATTTGAGGAAGCAAGGAGAGATAATATTGCAAGAACCAAAGGAGTACAGGATAGGGATCTGCGCTATAATAATAAAAAAAGAAAGGAACCAAGAACCTATGCCCCAGGAGAAATTGTTTACGTAAAAATTGACCAACGGTTAGGAACAAAATTAACTCCCAGGTTTAAGAAAGAAATAGTTAAGGAAAATTACACGACGACAATCATGACAGAAACAAATCGAGTAGTTCATAAGAGTAACATAAAGAGTTAGACATGAATTTTTTTTCTTCTTCTTTTCTCTTTTAAGGTTTAAAAAGGAAACGTATTTGACATCAATTATGATACTTATTTTTATGACACAAGGACAAGCTACAAACGTACAAATATTTGACTATAGTACAGCACAAATAGTTACTATCAATAACGGACCAGCAAAGATTCAAGACGGGACATTCAGACTAATTCATCTAATTAAACTCGACAAATATGAAAACTTTCTGACAGATACCTACAATTACATAGACGCCCAGATTCCAAAAAACAATATACTTTTTCCAATTTTGAAACAAGAAACTCAGCAGACCATGGACATACTAGAAACACTAAAACCTTCTAAGCACCAATAAATGCTTTTGGAACGGTATGGAAGTATATTGCAGGATCACCGGATCACAAAGATTTAGAAATAATTAATAGGAATTTGCTAAGATTAAATGATAATAATAATGATCAGGTGGTGATCAATAGACTTTTTAATGAAAGATTAAACAACTTAACTCTAATAACTAATAGTATAAGTAAAGAATATAATGGCATACAAGAAATAATTTTTAACCTACAGAATAAGATTAGATTGGTAAAGGAAGAACTTATTAACATTAGATACGCAATACAATATGCAAAAAATAAAATTGTAAATTCAGTGCTACTCAATGAAGAAGAAATTAAACTAGCTATACAAAAATTAAGCGAAGAAAAAATGCCATTCAATAATGCAGAAGAAGCATTAGAATTATCCGAAGTAAATGTACGAAGTAATGAAATGACAATTGTTTATATGACAAAAATTCCTCTAACATCACAAGTAACTTTTCAAAATATAATGCTAAAACCCGTTGTAATATTGTAATTAAAATAGATTTTTCAGAAATATTAAAATTTAAAAGTAAAATATATGGAATTGAAAAGCAATGTAAAGATTATAATAGAATTAAGATATGTAACAATAATCAAATCATAGACTTAAGTAATGATACCTGTATAGTCAGAATTATCAATGGTTTTAACTCTACCTGCACTACCACCAGCGGGCATCATATACCACGAGTAGAAGAAGTTAAAATAGGCGTGCTTCTGCTAAACAACTTTAATGGAAGTATTGAAATCAACTCAGAAACAAAAAATATAACAGGAACTCATCTTATTAACTTTTACAATTCTACAATTAAAGTAAATGAGAAAACATACAGTAACTTCGAAGCCATCCCCTTAGAGACCATGCCAGGTATTCTCCAGCCAAATCCATTCAACAGACACAGATATAGATACCATCACTAGAATGACTAAACGAACTACACATCAAGAATACAAAGAAAATTAGCAAACTAAACATTATTACAATAACATCGGGAACAGTATCAATTAGTGCTAACACAATCATAACTTTCATCATCGTAATCCTATACCAGTTTTGGAGGAAAAACCAACTAAAAATCATCACGAAACAGCCACCCATTACTGCACTACCTGTCGAAAATAATTTGGACACAAACCAACCAACCTACGTGAGTTTCTCCAACCTGTCATATCCATAGTTCGCTTGAGGACAATCGATTTAAGAAGGGAGGAGTTAACACCACAAATGTTACACACTGTAAATATGAATTTTTTCCCACAAAAGCAAAAGTGTCCACTAATCACTTTTGCTTTACCTAAACAATTTCAACAACTTGCAAATATATTGCAACATAAACTTCCGGCACACGCCAGCACATGCAGCCAAATTTCCAGATAATTATTATTGACTTTTCTTTTCACACCTGCAGCCACAACCAAATTCTAGAGAATTTGATATACAGTAATAATCAATTTCCAAAGAAGTAGATCACGCCACTAACAAAGCTTTATTGAACTTCCGGCACATGCACCCAAAATTCTGAAGAATTGGATAACGCCACTATTAGCAAATTGAAATAATAATTAGTATTTAAGTCAATATTAAAATTGTAATTAATCAGAAATAATTCATAGTTAGGCTCAAGTTCAGTAATTTCAATTCTTATTGAATGAAATATTTTTATTAGTTAATGTGAGTTTCTAAAGAAGAGAAGAAAAATTAAACTTCGACTTTAAGCTGGGGGAAATACCGATACTTTTCTGTGCAGCCACGCACTTCATCAGCACCCTAGTCTATCTACTTGGGTAGAGATTCTTATTAACATCAGCTATTTAACTTAAATGTACAATGAAACAGAATATGAGAAACGATTGTTGTGTATACAATTGATTTACCTTTGGTAAACACATTTATAATTATCACTATTAATTTTCTGTTTTTTCCAATTTTTCATTTTTCTATTTAGGTTAGCACGAAATTATTTTACTCTACCTCAGTATGTTTAACTATTCTTACTTATCTTTTTACGATCATCACATTAATTATTTTTACTTATTCGATGTACCATCGGTACATGCATGTAAGTATTTTTGTAGTGGGCTATGTTACTTGTAATTAATGTAGTTTTAATTTTGTCATTAAACTCACCAGTTGCGATTATGTCGCAGCTATTAAAAAAATAAATAGTTTTAATTTTGTCATTAAACTCACCAGTTGCAACTATAAAAAAATAAATAATAAAAAAAGGATATAAAAAATAAAAAACCTTTTTTTTAATAGATTTCAACTAAGAATTCTCTAACTCATACATATTACCAAATTGATTTTTTTTTGCATGAAGGGATGTATGTATGTATATACAAATAAGTGTTGAACTCAATCTTTGAGTACACATTTTTTTCGTCACGTCATGTCTTTTGTTGTTGTTATTGTTGCTGATGTTGTTGTATATAGATGTGAAATATCTTCAGTTTTTTTTATTTGAAATTAATAAACGTTGTTTTAAGTTTTATCTGCATTTACTTATAAAAAAGTTTGTCAGGATTTTCTGTTCCAAGTAAAACTGAATTCCTGAAGATACATACTCTATAGTAATAGTAACTCTAATAAAAATATTAATTATATATATTTTACATTTGTTTAAAGTTGATGCAACGTTAGTTAGTCAACGTTAGAAATTTTTTAGGAGTAAAAATTTTTAAATAAAACTGATCCAGCAGTCCAGCTTAGGTGATCATAGTTTTTTGTTTTGTTAGCCTGTTTGCTTAATTTTACTTTTTTAAAAGGGAGTTTTATAATGAAATTATTGTTTTCATAATTAGTAAAAACAATCCTACTTCTTTTGCGATGAAATCGTTTGTTTATGTCTATTTTCCATATTGCTTCATTTATAAGACTTAGAATTTGTCCTTTGAAGTGTACATATATAATTTATTTTACGATCATGAATAAGAGTGAAGTAAGCTGATGTCCTTGCTTGCTGTTTCAAATAAAATTTTTATTCAATTGGCCTAATATTGACTAAAAGGAGTATTTATCTTAAACTCTGATGTACTTAGAAGCACTTGAGATTCTTTCTTTGTTGGAATCTTAGATACATATAATATAGAATTGTGTTCATTCTAAATTTTTATATTAAGATCATCGTATGGATATGAGACTGCATTTAAAAGTACTTTTAAATTAGTTAAATCATAATGAACAAACTAATTTTCTTCTTGAAAGCGTTTAACAGAAAACAAAGCCGTTTTCTAAGAATTTAGATCTACCCTCTCTCTCCTGTATACTGCAGAAACCGCGTATACTAAAGGAATTAATTAATTAAATTTTAAAAATTTAATTGTCCCAAATTATGTTGCTTGATACTGATACTAAGCTTACATTAATACGATATATATTTATTTTATGAAGGCTGATATTTGATGTTCTAGAAGATACGATTTTTTCTCATTTTATTAAAGTTCAGCTTGTTGTATTGATATTTTTGATATCTTTAATTTAATTGTGCTTTATGTGTCTGTTAGTGCGCTTACGTATAAGTTAGTTAGTCACTCTTTACTTTTATTTATTTTTCCTTCTAATGTGTCACAACATTAAGATTTACTTCTTGAAATAGGGAACATTTACATACATATATATTTTTTTAAAGTATACATATAGATAAATATATGTAGGTATGTAGAAATTAGTTCATATACAAGGAAATACATGTTAATAATCAACTATTCTAGAAAATCGATCTCAAATAACTCAGTTACTTCCACCAACAAGCAATTCAAGCAACAAGTATTTGCATAGTGTCAGAAACATTGGAATATCTATGTATGTTTGAGAGATTTTTACCTCAAGTGTTTCAACATGAGGTTTACTGGTTGACCCTTTAAAGTAATTCTTGTTAACGTAGGCTGGATTGTATCGCATGCAGATGTAATGATTTTTCACTTTAAAAAGGTCCTCATCGCCATCAAGCATACCCTATACAACACATTCATGAGTTGTATTGATCCAAATACAATTGCTGTCGAATTCATTATTAAAAAAGAGTTTTTCATCATCATCTAACAGCTTTATTCATATTTTTTTCTTAGCATGCATGCCTTAGCATGCTTCTTTCGATAGTGACGCGAGAGTCCGAGATGTAGTGGTGTTTCAAAAATCTATACTATTACATTTTACGAATTCACTCTTTTGAATTTTTTGCACAGTAGATACATATACATATATATATGTAATTCATTTGCAAAAATTTTATGACGTGAGGAATTTTAATCAGAATTGAGGAATTTTTTTAATTATTCATGCGTCGACATGCTTTCATTTTTTCAGTTAATTTATTTGATACTCATACAGATACAGATATAAAGTAATATCTGTTTAGATTGCATTTTATAATTTATGCATTCTTCAGCATGATTCTTATTGAAGTCCATATTTATTCACTAAATTTTTTTTGATACTCATTTATACACATCTACATTCTTAAAGAATGGATACCAAAGTCCAATTTCTTTTGTTTATTTATGTTTTCTAAAGATCTGATAGCTAAAGAAATGAACAAAGTAAAGATCTTTTATAATAGGCCCATATCCGTATTTTAAAATTTATTGTTTAGAGCTTTCAAAATGGAAAATATATGCACATATTTTACTATAAAAACTGATAATATGATGTGTTGCTGAATATTACACTGTGTTTTACTTCATTTTGAACGCTTAAGTTTTCACAATATTTCATACTTACCAACAAGTTTAGAGAATTACAATAGATTAAGCTAATTATCTTTCCTAAGACCTATCATTCTTAATCAATTATTCAAAAACAAGACAAACTAGATTTTTCCTTTTTAATTTTATTTTTATATAATTTCAGCATTTTATCAGCGTCAAATTACTGTATACTGTATTTAACAGTTTTTTTCTCATTTGTTGAGTTAACTTTAATCGCAAACATTTCAATGGTGAAATGAACTTTTCTATTTTTTACACTAAGTAAGTCTTTATATATCAATCCACTTATATGAACCATTAATGTTAAATTCTTTTCACAACAGTTCTTTTAATAATCTATTAAATCATTCTACTATTGATGCTTTCATATTGAGTAATGCTAAATCCTATATTTGTGAATGAATTTTCCAAAGTGTTTACTAAAAAATTCTTTACTATCATATGCGTTTAATACTTTTTTGTTATTCGTACCAGTTCAAAAAATTTTCAATTACCTTGGCTTTTTAGAGTGCATTTTTTATTTTCAACGATACTGACTATATAAACTTTGAGAACGTGACAATTACAGCCTACAACAATCAATAAACTTTCAACTAAATCAGCTTCCCAAATATCATCTATTTCTTTTATTATATTTTTACAATACACATTCCATTTTAGAGATTGCTTATGGAGTTGGTTTACTAAATTTCTTTTTAAAATTGAGTTGTTTTTTAGGTTTTTTATTTTTATTTTTAGAGTGTTGTGGCCTACTTGATGCCCTTTCAGCTATTTATACTAACATCTAGTTATTTCCAATCATTTTCATTCTTAATTCATTTAAATTTATATTTCAAAACATGATTTAATTTTTAGAATGGCTTTTTCAATTTAATAACCGTCTTTTACCTCTAATTTTATTTCACGTTCTAGTCCATAATTTTGCATTTAAACATTCTAGAATATTAATGACCTAAGCCATATTATTAAATTTTCCTTTAGTTTGTCGATTTCAGTTTCCAGAAACAATTTTCTGATAACATCGTTCTCCATCAGTGAACGATGATGATTCTGTATGTATACATTAATAGTATTTAAAATCTTTTTATAGATTTCGAGTTAAAATTTATCATGATTTTTTGATATTATATAAAACATTAGATAAAATAGCCCTGGTGTTAAAGCCCATATTTGGCCACCAACTTGTATTTTATCTTCATTCAGTTTGAGATTGCTATCGCCAAATTTCCATTCACTATTTAAATCTTTATGACGACCATAGTTTGTATCTAATTTATTTCTTCCTTCCAAGACTGATAATTCAGTATAAGTATCTTAGGAATTGGTAGTCTGTGAGTAAAAATCATAGTCATCATTATTCTCAGTATTAGCATCATTAAATAAGATGGAACTATCAAATTTTGTACCTTCTGCTAGTTTCTTTGGTGTACTTGTCTCTATCTTGACTGATGAGTTTTCAGGCTTTAAACTTGTATTATTTTCAACTTCTGTCTTAATTTTACTTTCTTCTTTCATCGACATTCTGTTAATTTTCTTAGAACTATTTATGAACTCTTTGAGAGGTTCTGTTAAAAGTTTAAATGTCAATTGTCTCTTAGTTGTTCACGTGTATCTATTTCACCAGTTTTTATACTACGAAGCTTTTTCTTCAATACATTTCTTGTCAACACCAACTGCTTTAAAACTTTCTCATCCATGTTTGATAATTGTAAATAACAGGTATCAGCTATCAGCTTATCAGGAGCTGGTCTGGTTTTCAGATCAGCTTTTTAGGACCTGGTCTGGTTTTCAGATCAGCTTTTCAGGACCTGGTCTGGTTTTCAGATCAGCTTTTCAAGAGCTGGTCTGGTTTGCAGATCAGCTTTTCAGGAGTGGTCTGGTTTTCAGATCAGCTTATCAGATATCAAATCAGCTTATCAGATAGCTGGTCTGGTTTTCAGATCACGCTATCTGATTCAGATTGAATTATCAGTTTACAAGTAGCTAGCCATTTATAACATTTATATGAATGAAGTTTAAAGTTAGATGAATCAACTAAAGTCAATCTTTTATGAGCAGTAATTTTTTTATGAAAACATATAAAACCTGAAGAACCTTAACCTTCCAACACTCTCTACAAACTTCTTAAAACTTTTAAAAATTCATATTACATACAACATGATGCCTATAAACGTCCTTAATTTTTTTCTCATCTTGCATAAACATAATTACATATGCATTGTCTCTTATTAAATGCTTACAACCATATTCATAAAAATATTAAACAGCATTTCGAATTTTGTTTAAGCAAAATTCACTAAAATTGTATTCATAATAAAAATTTAGCTTAAAAAACATCTTTTAAACCTTATATAAATCACCTAATTTTAAAGTTGACTTCACCCATAGTTAAAATAATTTTGAGTTGACCTTGGTATAATTTTGCTTCATGTTTATTTGTATATTTAATTTTGCCTGTATGTATGTACATATGTATGCATGCATGTATTAGGAATAATGCTACAAGATTGGCGCAAGTAGAATAATGACACATTCTACTTGTGCCCCATACAAAAATATACACGTACATATGTGTATGTATATTATTCTGCTTTTCAGATGCAACATCAGCAAATATCATAATTGAAATGCTTTAACATTTAAGAAATTTATTATTCGACATATTGTCATAATTATATTTTAATTTGAAATTTATTTGCTGGTGGTTCAGCTTGGTCTATATAAGTATTTCATTTGAACAGTCACAAACCTCTTACTTTATGCACATACTTTCAAAAACTATATGAGAATTCATAAAATAATAATATTTTTGAAAATCACAAAGACAAAATAAGCTTAGTAGGCTTTATTACAATATCTCATTCTTTTAAAAATTAAAATTTCCATTTGGCGATAGCAATCTCAAACTGAATGAAGATAATATACAAGTTGGTGGCCAAATATGAGCTCTAACAGCAGGGCTATTTTATCTAATGTTTTATATAATATCAAAAAATCATGATAAATTTTAACTCGAAATCTATAAAAAGATTTTAAATACTATTAATGTATACATACAGAATCATCATCGTTCACTGATGGAGAACGATGTTATCAGAAAATTGTTTCTGGAAACTGAAATCGACAAACTAAAGGAAAATTTAATAATATGGCTTAGGTCATTAATATTCTAGAATGTTTAAATGCAAAATTATGGACTAGAACGTGAAATAAAATTAGAGGTAAAAGACGGTTATTAAATTGAAAAAGCCATTCTAAAAATTAAATCATGTTTTGAAATATAAATTTAAATGAATTAAGAATGAAAATGATTGGAAATAACTAGATGTTAGTATAAATAGCTGAAAGGGCATCAAGAAGGCCACAACACTCCAAAAATAAAAATAAAAAACCTAAAAAACAACTCAATTTTTAAAAGAAATTTAGTAAACCAACTCCATAAGCAATCTCTAAAATGGAATGTGTATTGTAAAAATATAATGAAAGAAATAGATGATATTTGGGAAGCTGATTTAGTTGAAAGTTTATTGATTGTTGTAGGCTGTAATTGTCACGTTCTCAAAGTTTATATAGTCAGTATCGTTGAAAATATAAGGTGCACTCTAAAAAGCCAAGGTAATTGAAAATTTGTTGAACTGGTACGAATAACAAAAAAGTATTAAACGCATATGATAGTAAAGAATTTTTTAGTAAACACTTTGGAAAATTCATTCACAAATATAGGATTTAGCATTACTCAATATGAAAGCATCAATAGTAGAATGATTTAAAAAATTATTAAAAGAACTGTTGTGAAAAGAATTTACCATTAATGGTTCATATGAGTGGATTGATATATAAAGACTTACTTAGTGTAAAAATAGGAAAGTTCATTTCACCATTGAAATGTTTGCGATTAAAGTTAACTCAACAAATGAGCAAAAAACTGTTAAATACAGTAATTTGACGATGATAAAATGCTGAAATTATATAAAAATAAAATTAAAAAGGAAAAATCTAGTTTGTCTTGTTTTTGAATAATTGATTAAGAATGATAGGTCTTAGGAAAGATAATTAACTTAATGTATTGTAATTCTCTAAACTTGTTGGTAAGTGTGAAATATTGTGAAAACTTAAGCGTTCAAAATGAAGTAAAACACAGTGTAATATTCAGCAACACATCATATTATCAGTTTTTATAGTAAAATATGTGCATATATTTTCCATTTTGAAAGCTCTAAACAATAAATTTTAAAATACGGATATGGGCCTATTATAAAAGATCTTTACTTTGTTCATTTCTTTAGCTATCAGATCTTTAGAAAACATAAATAAACTAAAGAAATTGGACTTTGGTATCCATTCTTTAAGAATGTAGATGTGTATAAATGAGTATCAAAAAAAATTTAGTGAATAAATATGGACTTCAATAAGAATCATGCTGAAGAATGCATAAATTATAAAATGCAATCTAAACAGATATTACTTTATATCTGTATCTGTATGAGTATCAAATAAATTAACTGAAAAAATGAAAGCATGTCGACGCATGAATAATTAAAAAAATTCCTCAATTCTGATTAAAATTCCTCACGTCATAAAATTTTTGCAAATGAATTACATATATATATGTATATGTATCTACTGTGCAAAAAATTCAAAAGAGTGAATTCGTAAAATGTAATAGTATAGATTTTTGAAACACCACTACATCTCGGACTCTCGCGTCACTATCGAAAGAAGCATGCTAAGGCATGCATGCTAAGAAAAAAATATGAATAAAACTGTTAGATGATGATGAAAAACTCTTTTTTAATAATGAATTCGACAGCAATTGTATTTGGATCAATACAACTCATGAATGTGTTGTATAGGGTATGCTTGATGGCGATGAGGACCTTTTTAAAGTGAAAAATCATTACATCTGCATGCGATACAATCCAGCCTACGTTAACAAGAATTACTTTAAAGGGTCAACCAGTAAACCTCATGTTGAAACACTTGAGGTAAAAATCTCTCAAACATACATAGATATTCCAATGTTTCTGACACTATGCAAATACTTGTTGCTTGAATTGCTTGTTGGTGGAAGTAACTGAGTTATTTAAGATCGATTTTCTAGAATAGTTGATTATTAACATGTATTTCCTTGTATATGAACTAATTTCTACATACCTACATATATGTATTTATCTATATGTATACTTTTAAAAAATATATATGTATGTAAATGTTCCCTATTTCAAGAAGTAAATCTTAATGTTGTGACACATTAGAAGGAAAAATAAATAAAAGTAAAGAGTGACTAACTAACTTATACGTAAGCGCACTAACAGACACATAAAGCACAATTAAATTAAAGATATCAAAAATATCAATACAACAAGCTGAACTTTAATAAAATGAGAAAAAATCGTATCTTCTAGAACATCAAATATCAGCCTTCATAAAATAAATATATATCGTATTAATGTAAGCTTAGTATCAGTATCAAGCAACATAATTTGGGACAATTAAATTTTTAAAATTTAATTAATTAATTCCTTTAGTATACGCGGTTTCTGCAGTATACAGGAGAGAGAGGGTAGATCTAAATTCTTAGAAAACGGCTTTGTTTTCTGTTAAACGCTTTCAAGAAGAAAATTAGTTTGTTCATTATGATTTAACTAATTTAAAAGTACTTTTAAATGCAGTCTCATATCCATACGATGATCTTAATATAAAAATTTAGAATGAACACAATTCTATATTATATGTATCTAAGATTCCAACAAAGAAAGAATCTCAAGTGCTTCTAAGTACATCAGAGTTTAAGATAAATACTCCTTTTAGTCAATATTAGGCCAATTGAATAAAAATTTTATTTGAAACAGCAAGCAAGGACATCAGCTTACTTCACTCTTATTCATGATCGTATAATAAATTATATATGTACACATCAAAGGACAAATTCTAAGTCTTATAAATGAAGCAATATGGAAAATAGACATAAACAAACGATTTCATCGCAAAAGAAGTAGGATTGTTTTTACTAATTATGAAAACAATAATTTCATTATAAAACTCCCTTTTAAAAAAGTAAAATTAAGCAAACAGGCTAACAAAACAAAAAACTATGATCACCTAAGCTGGACTGCTGGATCAGTTTCATTTAAAAATTTTTACCCCTAAAAAATTTCTAACGTTGACTAACTAACGTTGCATCAACTTTAAACAAATATAAAATATATATATATATATATATATATATATATATATATACATATATATATAAATATATAATTTGTATTAGAGTTACTGTTACTATAGAGTATGTATCTTCAGGAATTCAGTTTTACTTGGAACAGAAAATCCTGACAAACTTTTTTTAAGTAAATGCAGATAAAACTTAAAACAACGTTTATTAATTTCAAATAAAAAAACTGAAGATATTTCACATCAATATACAACAACATCAGCAACAATAACAACAACAAAAGACATGACGTGACGAAAAAAATGTGTATTCAAAGATTGAGTTCAACACTTATTTGAATATACATACATACATCCCTTCATGCAAAAAAAAATCAGTTTGGTAATATGTATGAGTTAGAGAATTCTTAGTTGAAATCTCTTAAAAAAAAGGTTTTTTATTTTTTATGTCCTTTTTTTATTATTTATTTTTTTATAGTTGCAACTGGTGAGTTTAATGACAATATTAAAACTATTTATTTTTTTAATAGCTGCGACATAATCGCAACTGGTGAGTTTAATGACAAAATTAAAACTACATTAATTACAAGTAACATAGACCACTACAAAAATACTTACATGCATGTACCGATGGTACATCGAATAAGTAAAAATAATTAATGTGATGATCGTAAAAAGATAAGTAAGAATAGTTAAACATACTGAGGTAGAGTAAAATAATTTCGTGCTAACCTAAATAGAAAAATGAAAAATTGGAAAAAACAGAAAATTAATAGTGATACTTATAAATGTGTTTACCAAAGGTAAATCAATTGTATACACAACAATCGTTTCTCATATTCCGTTTCATTGTACATTTAAGTTAAATAGCTGATGTTAATAAGAATCTCTACCCAAGTAGATAGACTAGGGTGCTGATGAAGTGCGTGGCTGCACAGAAAAGTATCGGTATTTCCCCCAGCTTAAAGTCTAAGTTTAATTTTTCTTCTCTTCTTTAGAAACTAACATTAATTAATAAAAATATTTCATTCAATAAGAATTGAAATTACTGAACTTGAGCCTAACTATGAATTATTTCTGATTAATTACAATTTTAATATTGACTTAAATACTAATTATTATTTCAATTTGCTAATAGTGGCATGATCCAATTCTTCAATAAAGCTTTGTTAGTGGCGTGATCTACTTCTTTGGAAATTGATTATTACTGTATATCAAATTCTCTAGAATTTGGTTGTGGCTGCAGGTGTGAAAAGAAAAGTCAATAATAATTATCTGGAAATTTGGCTGCATGTGCTGGCGTGTGCCGGAAGTTTATGTTGCAATATATTTGCAAGTTGTTGAAATTATTTAGGTAAAGCAAAAGTGATTAGTGGACACTTTTGCTTTTGTGGGAAAAAATTCATATTTACAGTGTGTAACATTTCGGTCATTGGTGAAAATAAATTCCACATTGTCCCAATAAAACGTGGCAACATCGATGAAACGAAAATTCAAATTTATGATGAAAAGGATTTCCGCAAAATGGTTTCTGAATTTGAAACAAATAAAACAAGCTTCTACACATACCAGCTTAAGAGCGCTAAAGGCCTGCAAATCGTACTGAAGGGCATAGATTCTTATGTTGTCCCTGAAGAAATAAAAGATGCACTTGTCCTCCAGGGATTTAAGGTAAAGAATGTATCAAACATATTTAACAAAGAAAAAGTACCCCAACCCCTATTTCGTGTTGAACTGGAGCCAAATGATATACAGTTGAAAAAAAACGAGACTCATCCTATTTATAGCCTTAAATACCTTTTATACAGAAAAATCACAGTTGAAGAGCCACATAAGCGTGCAGGTCCCGTGCAGTGTCATAATTGCCAAGAATATGGCCATACAAAAGCTTACTGCAATTTACCTACAGTGTGTGTTATCTGCGGTGAATTGCACGGTACTGCAAGTTGTACCAAACCAAAAGATCAAGCGGAAAAAAAATGCAGTAATTGTGGAGGTAATCACACCGCTAACTACAGAGGATGTCCTGTGTACTCTTTCGTCAAGCAGGCTATGGTGCAAAAACCTAAATTAGCTCCAGCTCAACCATTAAACGCGTACTCCGCCACTTTTGCTCCAGTGAGCCAACCAGTTACTTCACGTGTATCGTATGCCGATGCTGCTAAGGCTAGTTCTATTCCCACACCAAATGTTTCACCGCCAAATAATTCAACGAATGCAAATTCAAGCTTTAACTTTAGTCGCCTTGAAGCTACTATTGAGAATCTGGTGCTAACTATAAACAACTTTACAACAAATATGACTACCATGATGCAAGAAATGTTGAGAATGCAGAATACTCTGCTTCAAGCATTAATTAACAAGCCATGAACACGTTAAAAATATGTTTCTGGAACGCAAACGGCATTCGCCAACATAAAAATGAACTTGAGCACTTCCTTACGGAAAAAAATATTGATATAATGTTGGTCTCTGAGACTCATTTGACTTCTAGGAGCCTCTTTAAAATGAATGGCTACACTTTATATGACACAAAGGACCCTAGAGGGAGAGCATGCGGTGGATCAGCAATTCTAATAAAGTCAAGACTCAAGCACTATATTCTTGACAACATTTGTGAAGAACATCTACAAGCAACAAATATCTGCATTGAAAATTTTTGTACAAATTTCGTGATATCTTCAATTTACTCTCCTCCCAGATTTTCAATCACTGAGGACCAATACGAGAAGTTCTACAAATCTCTTGGACCTTGTTTCGTTGCAGCTGGCGACTACAATGCTAAGCATACGTTCTGGGGTTCGCGTCTTATTACGCCTAGAGGTAGGGCGTTGTTCAACACAATTTCAAAAATGGGTTTGGATGTTATTTCAAGTGGGGAGCCTACTTACTGGCCTACTGACGTGAGAAAAATTCCGGATGTTATAGATTTCGGCGTCATAAAAAGTATTTCTAGGGAATTAATTCACGTTGAAGCTTCCCTAGATCTGTCGTCTGATCACTCTCCCACGATCGTTACAATCTGTAGTCCACTGAGAAGCGCTTTACCTCACCCATATGTCAAGATGATAAACCGTGTTAATTGGCTGGGATTCAAAAAATATCTTAGTAGTCATTGCACGGAAAATATTACGCTAAGAACACCCAATGATATTGAATCGAACATTGCAAATCTTAACGAGAATATTAAACAAGCTTCTGAACATGCCACTACCTCCCATCCGTATACTGGGTTCAATAAAATTTATTCTACAGACGTTGAACATCTCGTACGTGAAAAAAGAAGAGCTAGAAGGGAATGGCAACAGCACAGATCACCTCAACACAAAATCAGATTTAAAGAGTGCACTAAACGACTCCAAGAGTTGCTTGCATCTGAAAAAACTTCATCTTTCAAAAATTATCTGGAAGGCCTTGATGTCACACCAGCATCTAATTACTTTTTGTGGCGCGCTGCTAAAAAGCTTAAAACACCCGTTGAGTTTAAGCCACCTCTGCGCACATCTACCGGAGGTTGGGCAAGAAGCGATACTGAAAAAGGTAACATATTTGCTGAGCATTTAAAATCCGTATTTACACCAAATACATGTACCGGTGTTGCTGATTTGCCGAGTGTAGTTGCTCTACCCCCACGACCCTTAAAATTTACGATGTGTGATGTACAAAAACTAATTGCCGAACTGAACCCGAAAAAAGCTCCCGGTATGGATGGAATTAGTAACCAGATGCTGATTAAGTTACCTCGTACTGCAATTAGAATCCTGTTATTCATTTTTAATGCCATTTTACGACTGGAGTATTATCCAGACTGCTGGAAGCTTGCCAAGGTTAAAATGATTCCAAAGCCAGGTAAAGATCTTTCCAAGGCTGAGTCATATAGGCCAATAAGTTTACTGTCAACAATGTCAAAGCTTTTTGAAAAGCTACTCATGACAAAATTGTCTTCAATTTTAACTGATAATGGGTGCATCCCGGACCATCAATTTGGTTTTAGAAGCCAGCATAGCACCATTGAGCAAACGCATAGATTGGTTCAATTTATCAGAAAAACATTTGAGGAAAAGAAGTATTGTTCTGCCGTGTTTATTGATGTTTCTCAGGCATTTGATAAAGTGTGGCATGAAGGCCTGATTTTGAAATTGAAGACATATTTACCAATAAACATTCTAAATCTTTTGGAAAGTTACATTGTTGCACGAAAATTTACAGTTGTGGAAGGACACTTTATGAGTATGCCTGAAACTATCTCATCCGGTGTGCCACAGGGGAGTATACTGGGGCCATTTTTATATTTGATTTATACTTGTGATATGCCTGTGAGCAGTAGTATCCACACTTCTACATTTGCCGACGATACCGCCTGCCTTAGTATGCACGAAAACCCTGATGAGGCATCCCGAAAACTCCAGGAACACATTAGCCAGATGGAACTATGGTTAAACCTATGGAGAATTAAGGTAAATGAACAAAAGTGTGTCCATATAACATTTACCTTACGAAGAGATACTTGTTCCCCCATTCGGATTAATAATCAAGTTGTTCCTCAACATTCACATGTGAAATATCTTGGTATACACCTCGATCGACGGCTTACATGGAAACATCACATTGACTATAAGTTAACTCAAATGAAACTAAAATTAACTCAGGTACATTGGCTGATTGGCAGAAATTCAACACTCAGCCTAGACTGCAAACTTTTAATATACAAGTCGCTTTTAAAGCCAATATGGTGTTACGGTATCCAGTTATGGGGCACTGCTTCAGCTTCCAATGTAGAGAGAATTCAACGAAGACAAAACAAAATTTTAAGGTTAATAACATCTGCTCCATGGTACATTAAGAATTCAAATATACATCGTGATTTAAATATGCCACTGGTGACTGAAGAAATTGCAAAATACGCAGGCAAATATCTAACTAAACTCGTGTCACATCCTAATCCGCTTGCTCGTAATATCTTGAACTTTACTGGACACATCCGCTTAAAAAAGAGAGATACAAGGGCTCTAATACTAAACACTCCGAATGAAGTTGCTTGAAACAAATTTTTTTTTTTTTGCTTATCACCACTTATGTATTATTTACAACTATCACTTAGTTATGTCTGGCATTGGTCGGGCCTATTAATTATATGTTAGATTTAAGATTTGAATACTTATTGTTAGTTCATATATGAAGATACAATAAATAAAAAACATGCATTAAAAAAAAAAAAAAAAAAAAAACTCCTCCCTTCTTAAATCGATTGTCCTCAAGCGAACTATGGATATGACAGGTTGGAGAAACTCACGTAGGTTGGTTGGTTTGTGTCCAAATTATTTTCGACAGGTAGTGCAGTAATGGGTGGCTGTTTCGTGATGATTTTTAGTTGGTTTTTCCTCCAAAACTGGTATAGGATTACGATGATGAAAGTTATGATTGTGTTAGCACTAATTGATACTGTTCCCGATGTTATTGTAATAATGTTTAGTTTGCTAATTTTCTTTGTATTCTTGATGTGTAGTTCGTTTAGTCATTCTAGTGATGGTATCTATATCTGTGTCTGTTGAATGGATTTGGCTGGAGAATACCTGGCATGGTCTCTAAGGGGATGGCTTCGAAGTTACTGTATGTTTTCTCATTTACTTTAATTGTAGAATTGTAAAAGTTAATAAGATGAGTTCCTGTTATATTTTTTGTTTCTGAGTTGATTTCAATACTTCCATTAAAGTTGTTTAGCAGAAGCACGCCTATTTTAACTTCTTCTACTCGTGGTATATGATGCCCGCTGGTGGTAGTGCAGGTAGAGTTAAAACCATTGATAATTCTGACTATACAGGTATCATTACTTAAGTCTATGATTTGATTATTGTTACATATCTTAATTCTATTATAATCTTTACATTGCTTTTCAATTCCATATATTTTACTTTTAAATTTTAATATTTCTGAAAAATCTATTTTAATTACAATATTACAACGGGTTTTAGCATTATATTTTGAAAAGTTACTTGTGATGTTAGAGGAATTTTTGTCATATAAACAATTGTCATTTCATTACTTCGTACATTTACTTCGGATAATTCTAATGCTTCTTCTGCATTATTGAATGGCATTTTTTCTTCGCTTAATTTTTGTATAGCTAGTTTAATTTCTTCTTCATTGAGTAGCACTGAATTTACAATTTTATTTTTTGCCCATTGTATTGCGTATCTAATGTTAATAAGTTCTTCCTTTACCAATCTAATCTTATTCTGTAGGTTAAAAATTATTTCTTGTATGCCATTATATTCTTTACTTATACTATTAGTTATTAGAGTTAAGTTGTTTAATCTTTCATTAAAAAGTCTATTGATCACCACCTGATCATTATTATTATCATTTAATCTTAGCAAATTCCTATTAATTATTTCTAAATCTTTGTGATCCGGTGATCCTGCAATATACTTCCATACCGTTCCAAAAGCATTTATTGGTGCTTAGAAGGTTTTAGTGTTTCTAGTATGTCCATGGTCTGCTGAGTTTCTTGTTTCAAAATTGGAAAAAGTATATTGTTTTTTGGAATCTGGGCGTCTATGTAATTGTAGGTATCTGTCAGAAAGTTTTCATATTTGTCGAGTTTAATTAGATGAATTAGTCTGAATGTCCCGTCTTGAATCTTTGCTGGTCCGTTATTGATAGTAACTATTTGTGCTGTACTATAGTCAAATATTTGTACGTTTGTAGCTTGTCCTTGTGTCATAAAAATAAGTATCATAATTGATGTCAAATACGTTTCCTTTTTAAACCTTAAAAGAGAAAAGAAGAAGAAAAAAAATTCATGTCTAACTCTTTATGTTACTCTTATGAACTACTCGATTTGTTTCTGTCACGATTGTCGTCGTGTCATTTTCCTTAACTATTTCTTTCTTAAGCCTGGGAGTTAATTTTGTTCCTAACCGTTGGTCAATTTTTACGTAAACAATTTCTCATGGGGCATAGGTTCTTGGTTCCTTTCTTTTTTTATTATTATAGCGCAGATCCCTATCCTGTACTCCTTTGATTCTTGCAATATTATCTCTCCTTGCTTCCTCAAATTGTTTGGGGTCTGTGCTGACTGTTCTACCGAAGAATATTTCTAACGGTCTTCTACCAGTGGCAGAGTGCACTGAATAATTATATTCATAAACTGAGCGGTCCAAGAGTTCCTCAAATGTGTTATGTGTCCGTTCCTTTTTTAAACATCTCATTATTTCTGCCAATGTCGAATGGAATCTTTCTATTTGACCATTTACGGAGCTTTTATAGGGTGGAGATTTTAATATCTGTATATTCAATTGGTCCCTTACCATGAATACTATTGATGCAGAATTTAGCGACTTTTCATTGTCCATAACGATAACCCTGGGTATGCCAAAAGAAAATAATATCTTGCGAAGGGGTTCCTTAATATCTTCTACTGATCAGGATTTCACTATAAGAGCTTGTGCATACTTAGAAAATTTATCTATAGCAGTTAAAACTAGCTTATTACCAGTTGTTGCGTTTACAACTGTGTAAAAGTTTGAGCACCAAAGGATTCCTTTGGAGCTCAGAGTGTGTGTTTTTTTTGTTTTGTTTTTAGCCCAGGTAGAATCACCATGTGCTAATATTAGTTGAAGTTAAGTCTTAGTAGAAACACTAAGACTAGTCTAGCAATCAAGAAAGTTAATTTTTGTTTGCCATAATTTCTTTATTTTTCCCAGTATTTTATACAATTTTAATTTCATACGTCTATATTAAAATTAATAGCAATGTACATTTTCAGCACTTGTCATAAAGGCTGACTTTGCATTTTATGAATTATTGTAATACTACTCTTAAAGGTAAATGACTGAATTAATTGTATGAGTATAAAAATATCTAAAGGTAAATGACTGACTGCAATATGAAACTTATTAATTTGTAAATAAAAATTGGTTAATGAACTTAGAATACAACATAAGCAGAAATTACATTAAATATTAATTTATAACAAACCATTGGTTAAATGAACTTAAAATACTACATAAACAAAATTCCATATTTATAATAAAAGAAAAGGGAAGGTATTCCTTTAAAAATACATACAACTTCTAATAATAATAAAGGTAATTATATATTATGTATGTTTTAACATTCTCCGCGGCGTTGAGCAGTCAGCGAAAACCTGTAGTGTTAAACCTCAGAAATAGAATGACGTGGTGTTGGCCTTGGAGGTGCCGGTGTTAGGTTGACTGAGGCAGTTTTGTTGCATTTGATTCGAAATTGCCAGGCAGTAAGTGTTAGGATTATGAGTAGCGATAGAAATAGAGCAAAGAAGCCTATGTTTGGATGATGAATTGCTGGCTGATATATTTCAAGTGAAGAATTCTTAATGTGCCTAAGTTGGTTTTGAATATCGGTAAGTTGGTCCAATTTGGTATCCAAGACGAGGTTTGGTTCTAATATTTTCTTAACTTCAGAGGGTTTTCCTATTGAGGTGATATTACCAAATGTTGCATAGGAGTTGCGTAAAGTAGTGACACTAGTTTCGTGTCCACGAATGGTAAGAAATTTTCCTTTTATTATACAAGCTGAGTTCATGGTCATTATACCAGAAGTCTTGACCTGTATATGTATGATATCATTGCCGCATACTGCAGTTAGTTTTATAGGTTTCGTTGTTGCATACAGCCATTGGTTTACGTTGTGCAATGGAATAAAAGAGATATTGTTCTGGATATAGCCAAAATTACAATCAGGGGATGGTTTGTTGTTGAAGAGAGCAATTTCACAAGAATAACTGCCGGAATCTTTGGCCATTTGTATTTGCAATGCTGGACAAATGTATATGTCAACTATGACTACAGTGCATTTATTGAATTGAAGTATGTTTAGTGCCAGGTATTCATCGCGGTGGTTATTAACAGCAAGATATTTAATGTCAGTTGTTATGACAATGGTCATGTTGTTTATTTGTGTGGGTATTGCAATGACCTTGTAAAGTTCAAATTTTCCTTGGTCCACCAATGGTAACTCAATAACGAAAATTACATTTGTGTTAGTTACTGTGCCTTTAACATTCATAATTTTGTATAGTTCTAGCAAGTCTGTGTCTTCAACTGGTAATGTACGGCCTATAGGAAGGTGTCCTTTAATTTTAGAAATCTCCGATCTTAACTGTTTTGGTGTAAGGATAAGTGGGCTTATATTGCCATGGTTCGTATGCGTGAGGGCAGCGACCAGCTCTGTTTCAATTATTTGTAAATCTGAGGCAAGTGTATTTAATTGAATTGCCAAAGACATTAGATTTTGGACTTGTCGTAGATTTGAATTCTCATTTTGAACTTTATTTAGATCTTGATAGATGGTTTTCTTAAGTTCTGAAAAGTGCACTTTAGTATTGTTCTCGCTTTGCTTAAGAATGTTAATGGTAGAATCTATTACTGAAGTTTGATTTTTTAGTAACAGATGTAGATACTCTTCATTTTGCTTTACGTTAGCTATAGTTTGAGCCATTTGCTCTGCATAATCTGAGTCCAGGACTCCAAATAGAGCATGGGCCATATTTCCAACGATATGGAGTGCAGCTCTCCTGGTTTCTTTTTGAAATTAAAAGGTCTGATTCTTGAATAAGATTGTCCCAAGTATGTTGAAGTTGAATGGAAAGCGTCTCACATGATTCAAAAGCAACCGATTGCTTGCAGTGCCTTGAAAATGATGTTATACCTATTTCAAGAACCTTATTCATATCCCAAATGGGTGTTAAATCGTAGTATATAATGAATTTCCAGGTAGCTGTCATCAACTTTGTTGAGCCCATGTCTTGGAAATATAATCCTGGATTGGAAGAAAATTCTGTAATATTGATTGGAGAGGCTAATATTATCGGCAGCAGAAGGAGTGAAACAAAAAGCATATTGAAAACTCCCAGGGAGGCATATGACACTAACTTTCGTTTTGGCTGTATAATGTTAACTTCCGCTGAGCCTTGCCTCTTTTGTGACTTTGAGTTGTCATATCCGGAATGTTCTGTGAGGGAGTCGTTGAACAACGGTGCAAGTCTGTGTATTGGCCTCTTGAAAATTCCCTTTGCTGTTTTGACGTCGCATACCCTGATAAGTCCATCATCTCCTTTGTAAATGCGGTTGATTCTACCCAGTGGCCATTGGAGCACTGGAGTATTATCTTCCTTGAGGATAACAAGCATGCCTTCAATGACGTTCGGTGAAGTAGACTTCCATTTCCCCCTTTGCTGTAGCTCATGTAAATAGTTTTGAGTCCACTCCTTCCAGAATTTATGTTTGATTTCTGAAGTTATTTTCCATCTTGCATCTAATGATATGCTTGGGGGTTGCGCATTTATATCTACTGCTGATGTCAAGGGTTCCCCTACTAAAAAGTGGCCTGGGGTAATAGCTTCAAGATCATCGTAGCTTGATGAAAGAGGGATCAGTGGCCGTGAATTTAAGATTGCTTCTATTTCAACCACTATTGTTTCCAATTCTTCATATGTAAGTTATGCAGCTGACACACTTCTCAATAAAAGGTGCTTGGCGGATTTGACAGCCGCTTCCCAAAGTCCACCAAAGTGAGGGGCTCTTGGTGGAATGAATTTAAAATTTATTGACTGATTGCTGCATACTCGTGTAATCTTCTCTTGCGCTGATTGAGAATATATTGATTCTTTTAATTCAGTAATTTTATTGTTTGCTCCCACGAAGTTAGTAGCATTGTCGCAATACAAAGTCTGACAGTGGCCTCTTCTGCTGATGAAACGTCGTAGTGCGCCTATGAATGCTTCTGTAGACAGATTTGATACTACTTCCATGTGAATGGCCTTAGTCGCGAAGCAACAAAATACTGCAATATAGGCCTTGTCTGGCCTTTTGCCCCTGATCTTGTGATGGATCCATATTGGGCCAAAATAATCCACTCCTGTTGTTATGAAGGGACGTGCTGGGGTTACTCTATCTGTCGGAAGGTTTCCCATTAATTGTTTGAAAAGCACCGGCCTAGCTTTAGTGCATCGTATGCATTTGTGGACGGTACTTCGTGCCAGTGATTTCCCGTTTGTAATCCAGAATTGTGACCTGGATGCTGCCAACAATGACTGTGGACCACAATGACGATTCTCTTCGTGTAGATTGTGCATCAATAACTTTGTCATAGGGTGATTATGAGTCAAAATCGCAGGATGTTTTGCCTTGAACGATAATGTTGACTGCTCCAAACGACCACCCAAGCGCATTATCTGATGCTCATCCATGAATGGGTTTAAGGAGGCCAAGGGACTTGATTTATGTACAGGTGTTTGATGTGATAGCCTTTCTAGTTCTTCCCCAAACTCAGCGGCTTGGATGATCTTGATGATAATGTTCAGAGCTTCTTCTAATTCGAATGCGTCAAGCTCCCTTTTGGTTGACCGATAAATATTTGTAGTTTTGGAATTTCTAATAAATCTCAACACATAACCAATCGTGTGTTGAAGAGTTTTAAATGAGTTCCGGTGGTTTATCTGATTTATAATGTCTGCATAATTTTGCTGCAAGGCGGTTGTTGTTAGAACATGCTTAGCCACCTTACGTTCTTCGTCGCAAGGTGTCTCAATTGCTTGTAAAGTTGAAGTTGTCCATTCACTCCGTTGTCCCGAAAGAAATAGAGGGCCATAAAACCACATTGAATGTTGTGATAGGTTTTCGGGTGCTATTCCTCGAGATATTGCGTCGGCTGGATTTTCTTTAGGCCTAACGTGTCGCCATTGATGTGAATCGCTTAGACCTTGAATTTTTGTTATCCTGTTTGCTACAAAGGTGTGAAAGGATGCTGCTGACGAATTTATCCAAGCAAGAACAATTTTTGAGTCCGACCAAAAAAAAGGTTGCTACATTTTGCAGACGAAGATCTTCTTTTACCCTACTTGTTAGTTCAACACCTAATACCGCGGCGCATAATTCCAAGCGAGGCAGCGTTTGCCTTTTTATGGGTGCTACTCGGGACTTGGCACATAGTAGTCTGGTTAAAACAGTTTTGTCTTTATATGTTGAACGAATGTAGATTGCTGTTCCATAGGCTCGTTCAGATGCATCGACAAACGTATGAATTTCTGTAGAGACTGGGTTTCCGTGTTTTAATACGAATCTTTCTATTTTTATTTTGTTTAGGGTTTCTATATTTGTGCGAAATTTATTCCATTCATTCTGAAGATTCATGGGTAACTCGTCATCCCATGAAAGCGGTAATTGCCACAGCTCTTGCAAAAATATCTTGGCTCGTACAACTACCGGCCCAAAAATCCCTAGAGGATCAAAAATTTTGGCTAGTTCTGAACTGACTATTATTTTTGTTACCCTTGTGGCCGTTGGCTTTTGTGACCGTCCATATAATTGATCAGACTTTGGGAGCCATATTAATCCCAGTGTTTTAATTGAACAATCTGAATTCTCGTCTAAGTCCAAGTTGATTTCCTGGTTTCAGGTGCAATTCCATTTAATAACTGAGGATGATTTGAACACCACTTCCGCAGCTTAAAACCAGCTTCTCTTAGGATTAAGCTTAGTTGTCGTTGTGACTCTAATGCTGTGTTAATAGAATCAGCTCCGGTGAGGCAATCATCCACATAAAAATCATCGCGTAATATTGAAGCACCTTATGGATATTTTGTAGCGTTTTGAATAGCTAAATGTTGAAGGCATTTTGTTGCTAGGTATGGTGCAGAGGACGTGCCATATGTTACAGTTTTAAGACGATAATATTTTATGTCTTGATGTTTGTTGTATCTCCATATGATGAGCTGGAACATCTGGTCCGTGTCATCGATTTTAATTTGCCGGTACATTTTCTCTATGTCTGCAGTGAAGACAATTCTGTGCATCCTAAATCGCAACAGTACCGAAAACAGCTCACTTTGTACGGTTGGTCCGGCATGTATTATGTCATTTAAAGAGGAACCGCTGGATGTTTTAGCTGATGCGTCAAAAACTACTCTTAGTTTTGTGGTTGAGCTGTCAGGTTTCAGTACGCAGTGGTGCGGCATAACATAATGTAAATTAGGAATGTCGTCTTCTTGTATTTCTACCATGTGCCCCAAGTCTTCGTACTCCTGCATGAAATTGTTGTATCCTGTTTTAAGATCAGGATTAAGGTTCAATCGTTTTTCCAATGCTAAAAATCGATTGAATGCCATTGATTTGGAACTTCCGAGAACGGATGGATTTTCTGAGAATGGTAGGCGCACAATGAATCTCCCATTCTCGTTTCTTTTTACGTTTTGTGCAAAATGATCCTCACATCGTTTCTCAGCCAAAGATAGTGCTCGTTCTGTATTATTCGTGTCTTCAAGCTTCCAGAATTTTTCAATTAGCTGGTTTGTTGTTTGCTCTTCTGGGGTAAACACTGCACAAGTTACCACGTTGCCGTTTCTTTCTTGTAATTTACTCGTGACTATCCAACCCAAAGCTGTGTTTTGGAGAATTGGCAGTTTTTGATTGATCTTTATTTCTTGTGGGCGCATCAATTCATGGTAAAATTCTGCTCCGAGCAATTTGTCAATTTTATCCATTTGATTGAAACATGGATCAGCTAATTTAATATTTTCAGGAAGATTCCAATCTGACGTGTCGAACGAATTTGTATGCTGAGGTGGTACAATGGTTGGAAGAACAAATGCTTCGATTCTGGTTACATAGCTGCCTGAATATGCATGTAATTCTATATTGATTCGTTGGGATACGTTTTGAACTTTACGGCCAATTCCTTCAATGCACAATGAAGAGTTTGAGGAATTCAAGGAGAGTTTGTTCAATACGCGGGTTGTAACCAAATTGACTTGTGATCCTGAATCTAATAAAGCTCGGAATGTGCATGTGTGACCATTGGCTCCAACTACCTTTACTCTTGCAGTGGCTAGTAATACGTAAGTGTTGTCGATGACCTGTTTGTTTGTTGTAGCGACGATTGGCTTGTTTTCATTCGATACAGACGCTAATTTTTGTGTTCCTTCTGCCGAAATTCCTCTTGCTAACTCTAAGTGCAACAATGTGTTGTGTCTTTTTGTGCACTTTGAGCAAGACCGTGACGTGCATGCTTTGGCAGCATGATCTGACTTAAAGCAGTTGACGCAAAGCTTCTTTTTTTGTGTCCATTGTAGTCTCCCAGATGGGGACATTTTTAGGAACTTGTCACAGTAATATATGTAATGCCCAGGCATTCCACATACTTTACAGTTTGGGGTTGATGTAGCTGCAGTTATAAGTTTGGCTCTATCCTTCCCCCCACCAAATTCGTGAGACCTTCCACGTGTTTCCAATGCTTGGAAACGGTGCTCTATAAATCTAAGAAGATCTTTTAGACTTACGAGGTTTTTGTTGTTTTCTAGCGATTGCTCAAATAAAGTTTGAGTTGATTGATCGAGTTTTTTCAATAAAATGTGAACAATTATGGCGTCCCAACTGTCCACTGGCAGTCCTTGCGCGCTTAAACCATGGATGCATTCTTTAGTGACATCATGTATATTTTTTAGCGCTTGTGCCGTTTCGATTTCGTTGTACATTCATAGTGAACAGTCAATTTAGCGGAGTTTTTATTTCATACTAAACAAAAAAAAAACTGTACGAAAAAATATTCGGAATACATATTGTTATTGTTAGCTTTATTTGCATTGCTAATATTTTTTACATAGTCATAATTAACAAAAACAAAAAAACCGTAATAAAAAAAACAAAGAAACATACAAACAAAAGTGCCCTTGAGGAATACTCTATATGAGTACCTCAAAAACAAATAACTGTGAAGTGAGTTCTAATGGCAGAAATGCCTATTTTACTGTGAGTTCTGAAGCTCTTAATGAAAATAATAAAAATAAAAAATCTAATGATAGACTTACTGAGAGCTCTGAAGCTCTTAATGATAATAAATTAAATAAGAAATCTGATAGTAGACTTTTTTTAACGGCGAGACCACTTTTTCGTCAGCGATCAACTTCGCTTTGTCCAATGCCAACTAGTGATTCGTTAACATTACCGTTGCCTAGTACTTCTACATTTAACTCAGCGATATCATCCGCCTCGGGCTCGTGGTCATCACTTAACCAAGTTTTTACTGAAGTTAAGAGCAGCCCAAAACCCAAGGTCCAAGTGGGAATGGACAGATATATTACAGTGGTAAAGCGCGGACGAAGCCCAAAGTCTTCGAAAATTTCATCTGCTCCAAAAATGTCTAGGGATAACAGCGCATCCTCTATTAACCGCCAAAATCGTTTTCAAATATTACAAGTTGACAACAACGAACCCGATGTATCTACGAACAAAACATCCAAGCCACCTCCAATCTATTTGAGAGAAAAAAATTCAAACGCTATTATAAAAAATTTAATTTCAGTCATTGGTGAGAATAAATTTCACATCGTTCCAATAAAACGTGGTAACATTGATGAAACCAAAATTCAAATTTATGAAGAAAAAGATTTTCGCAAACTGATTACTGAATTTGAAAAAAGTAAGAAAAGTTTCTACACATATCAGCTTAAAAGTGCTAAAGGCCTGCAGATCGTATTGAAGGGCATCGATTCCTATGTTGCTCCCGAAGAAATAAAAGATGCACTCGTCCTCCAGGGATTTAAGGTAAAAAATGTATCTAACATAATAAATAGGGAGAAGATTCCTCAACCTCTATTTCGCGTCGAACTTGAGCCAAACGATATAAAATTGAAAAAAAGCGAGACTCATCCAATTTATAATTTGAAATATCTCTTATATCGAAAAATAACAGTTGAAGAACCACACAAGCGTTCTGGACCCGTACAGTGCCATAATTGTCAAGAATATGGTCACACAAAAACTTACTGCAAGTTACCTTCAGTTTGTGTTATCTGCGGTGAATTGCACGGTACTGCTGGTTGTACTAAACCTAAAGATCTAGCAGAAAAAAAATGTAGTAATTGTGGAGGTAATCACACCGCTAACTACAGAGGATGTCCTGTCTATTCTTTCGTTAAACAGACTATGGGGCAAAAACCTAAATTAGCTCCAACACAAACAGCAAACGCTTACTCCGCCACTTTTACTCAAATGAGCCAACCTGTCACTTCACGTGTATCGTATGCCGATGCAGCTAAGACTAGTCATATTCCCACACAAAATATTCCGCCTCAAAATAATTCAACGAATGCAAACTCAAGCTTTAATTTTAGTCGCCTTGAAGCTACTATTGAGAATCTAGTGCTAACTATAAATAACTTTACAACAAATATGACTAGCATGATGCAAGAAATGCTACGAATGCAGTCTACACTGCTTCAAGCATTAGTTAACAAACCATGAACACGTTAAAAATATGTTTCTGGAACGCAAACGGCATTCGCCAACATAAAAATGAACTTGAGCACTTCCTCACGGAAAAAAATATTGCTATAATGTTGGTTTCTGAGACTCATTTGACTTCAAGAAGCCTATTCAAAATTAATGGCTACATTTTATATGATTCAAAGGACCCAAGAGGAAGAGCTTGCGGGGGATCAGCAATTTTAATAAAGTCAAGACTCAAGCATTATATTCTTGACAACATTTGTGAAGAACATCTACAAGCAACGAATATTTGTATCGAAAATTTTTGCACACATTTTGTCATATCATCAATTTACTCCCCTCCTAGATTCGCAATTACTGAGGATCAATACGAGGATTTCTACAAATCTCTTGGCCCTTGTTTCGTAGCAGCTGGAGACTATAATGCAAAACATACTTTCTGGGGTTCGCGTCTTATCACACCTAGAGGACGAGCGTTGTTCAACACAATTTCAAAAATGGGCTTGGACGTCATTTCGAGTGGAGAGCCCACTTACTGGCCTACTGACATACATAAAATTCCGGATATTATAGATTTTGGCGTCATGAAAAATATTTCTAGGGAATTAATTCACGTCGAAGCTTCCCTAGATCTATCGTCCGATCACTCTCCCACGATCGTTACAATCTGTAGCCCACTGAGAAGTGCTCTACCTCACCCATATGTGAAAATGGTCAGTCGTGTTAATTGGCTGCGATTCAAGAAATATCTTAGTAGTCATTGTACTGAAAACATTAAGCTAAGAAGTCATGACGATATTGAATCTAATATTGCTAATCTTAACAAAAATATTAAGCAGGCAGCTGAACATGCCACTTCCTACCATCCGCAGACTGGGTTTAACAGAATATATTCTACAGATATTGAACTTCTCGTATGTGCAAAAAGAAGAGCTAGAAGAGAATGGCAACAGCACAGATCACCCCAAAATAAAATTAAATTAAAAGATTGCACTAAAAGACTCCAAGAACTGCTTGCATATGAAAAAACTGCATCTCTTAAAAACTATCTGGAAAATCTCGATGTCACACCAGCATCTAATTATTCTTTGTGGCGCGCTGCGAAAAGAATTAAAACACCCGTTGAGTTTAAACCACCTCTGCGCACTTCTACCGGAGTTTGGGCCAGGAGTGATATTGAAAAAGGTAACTTGTTTGCAAAGCATTTAAAATCCGTATTTACCCCAAACACATGTACTGGTGTTGTTGATTTCCCGAGTGTAGTTGCGCTACCCCCTCGACCCATAAAATTTAAAATGTGTGATGTACAAAATCTAATTGCTGAACTCAACCCGAAGAAAGCACCGGGTATTGATGGAATTAGTAACCAAATGCTAATAAAATTGCCTCGTATTGTAATTAGAATCATGTTATTCATTTTTAATGCCATTTTACGACTGGAGTATTATCCCCACAGCTGGAAGCTTGCCAAAGTTAAAATGATTCCAAAGCCGGGCAAAGATCTTACCAAGGCAGAATCATACAGGCCAATAAGTCTGCTATCAACAATGTCAAAACTTTTCGAAAAACTGCTCATGTCAAAATTGTCCCCAATTCTAATTGGTAGTGGGTGTATCCCAGACCATCAGTTTGGTTTTAGAAGTCAGCATAGCACTATTGAACAAACGCATAGATTCGTTCAATGTATAAGAAGAACATTTGAAGAAAAGAAGTACTGTTCTGCACTCTTTATTGACGTTTCGCAGGCATTTGATAAAGTGTGGCATGAAGGCCTAATTTTAAAATTAAAATCATATCTACCAATAAATTTGGTGAATTTATTAGAAAGTTATATTACTTCCCGGAAGTTCACGGTTGTGGAAGGAGAATTCATGAGTGTGCCCGAAACTATATCATCCGGTGTGCCACAGGGGAGCATACTGGGGCCAGTTTTGTATTTAATTTATACTTGTGATATGCCTTTGAGCAGCAATATCCATACATCTACGTTTGCCGATGATACAGCCTGCCTAAGTATGCACGAAAATCCTCATGAGGCTTCCCGATATCTACAAGAACATATAACACAACTGGAACTATGGTTAAAATTATGGAGAATTAAGGTAAACGAGCAAAAGTGTGTTCAGGTAACATTTACCCTGCGAAGAGATACTTGTTCCCCAATTCGAATCAACAATCAAGTTGTTCCTCAGCATTCACATGTAAAATACCTTGGTATACACCTTGATCGACGACTCACATGGAAACACCATATTGACTCAAAGCTAGTACAAATGAAACTTAAACTAACTCAGATATATTGGCTGATTGGTAGAAACTCAACACTCAGCCTAGACTGCAAACTTTTATTATACAAGTCGCTCTTGAAGCCAATATGGTGCTACGGAATTCAGTTATGGGGCACTGCTTCAGCTTCTAACGTCGAGAGAATCCAACGAAGGCAAAATAAAATTTTACGTTTGATTACATCGGCTCCATGGTACATAAAAAACTCAAATATACACCGTGATTTGAATATGCCACTAGTGATTGAAGAAATAGCAAAATACGCAGGCAAATATTTAACAAAACTCGAGTCACATCCTAATCCGCTTGCTCGTAACATCTTGAATTTTACTGGCCACATTCGCTTGAAAAAGAAGGACACAAGGGCTCTTTTACTCAACACTCCAGATGGGATTGCTTGAAAATATTTTTTTTTTCTCTTTTTTTTTGATTATCACTACTTATGTATTATTTATAACTATCACTAAGTTTATGTCCGACAGTGGTCGGGCCTAATACTTATATTTTAGATTTAAGATTTGAATACTTATTGTTAGTTCATAATTGAAGATACAATAAATAAATAAATGTATTAAAAAAAAAAAAAAATTTGCGGATGAGAAAGCAAGTTGTTTAGTAGTATTGTCACAATGAGCCTTTTGTTATCGTACCTATCAACCAAAATGTTCCATGCAATTTCGTAATTTGTTGTTGAAATTGACAAATGTTTTACTAGTGCTTTTGGTTCGTCTGCTAGATGTGTAGTTAAGTAAAACATTTCCTCAACTTCGCTCATTGATGCGTTGTGGATTAGCTGGGTATAAAGATCTTTAAAGGCTACCCATTGTAGGTAACTGCCGCTAAATTTCGGAATCTGAATTTTTGGAAGATGGGGTTGACAATGCTCAGTGCTGCGTGGATTATTTTCGCTGATATTATTCACATGCTGCTCTAGCTCACATTGAATGTCGTGCACCTCAGCTTGCAATTCGTAAAATTCATCCAAGGTGTAGCCGTCTATTTGTTCTTCATTAGTCAATTGCCATAATGTATCGTTGTTTGTAGAGAACTCGTGCATATATTTATTAATGAGCGATAATTTGCCTTGATAATATGCTATCTGTTGATTTCCCTCTGTTCTGACTTCATCCATAGTTCGTCTTAATGCTCTCGTCAATGCCCGCTGATTTCGAAGAACTTTGCTTGTGATATCATTAGGTAGTGTTTTTTCCTGCATACCTCTGCTTGCTCCTTCTTCTATTTGTCTCATCGATGGTGTTGGTTTCTTCGCTTTTTTACTTTCGGACTCAAATAGTTCTTTGTATTTGAGTGTATCGTCCGAGATACGTAAGTATTGGTCTGTAAAATAATTGTGTTGTAATGGTAGATTTGAGAGGCACCATATTTTGTTGTCAGTGGTCTCAAATTCTTGCCATGCCTTGTCAAGCCGCTGTAGACGCTCCAAGAAGTATTCTGAAGTTTTTCTTGTAGAAGAGTCTTTTTTGAAATTGCGGATTATTGCCTCTATTTGCTCCGCCGTCTTCTGTTGGGCTGCTACCAGGTCTTCAAATGATTCCATTGCTTATGTACAAGGAACGATAGTTGATGATGGAATCCTGTACCTTGCTACAGGACCGTCGGGGTCACCAAATGTTGCGTTTACAACTGTGTAAAAGTTTGAGCACCAAAGGATTCCTTTGGAGCTCAGAGTGTGTGTTTTTTTTGTTTTGTTTTTAGCCCAGGTAGAATCACCATGTGCTAATATTAGTTGAAGTTAAGTCTTAGAAGAAACACTAAGACTAGTCTAGCAATCAAGAAAGTTAATTTTTGTTTGCCATAATTTCTTTATTTTTCCCAGTCTTTTATACAATTTTAATTTCATACGTCTATATTAAAATTAATAGCAATGTACATTTTCAGCACTTGTCATAAAGCCTGACTTTGCATTTTATGAATTATTGTAATACTACTCTTAAAGGTAAATGACTGAATTAATTGTATGAGTATAAAAATATCTAAAGGTAAATGACTGATTGCAATATGAAACTTATTAATTTGTAAATAAAAATTGGTTAATGAACTTAGAATACAACATAAGCAGAAATTACATTAAATATTAATTTATAACAAACCATTGGTTAAATGAACTTAAAATACTACATAAACAAAATTTCATATTTATAATAAAAGAAAAGGGAAGGTATTCCTTTAAAAATACATACAACTTCTAATAATAATAAAGGTAATTATGTATTATGTATGTTTTAACACCAGTTTTGTATAAGTCTATGTGCAATGTGTGGCCGGGGTGTGTTGGATTAGGCGTTTTCTTAATCTCTGGTCGATTTGGTCGACTGTCATATTTACTTTCTCTACAAATTGTCCATTGCTTCACGATTTGATTAATTTTTCTTGCCATAGCAGGGAAGTAGAATCTTTTTAAGGGCTCTGTTATGTGTTCTGACTATTATATCTTCCTGTTCCTGGTTATTTATTATATCTTCTACTTAAAGCTGGGTGAACCTAACTTTGCATCTACTAAAATGCAGTGGGTATATTTGTTGAATTTATTGCCGTAGAATATCTATTAACTTTTGTTCGGAATAGAATGGTTCGGTAATTATATGCCTATGATAAGTGGGAAAGATTATTTTAAACTGGTACGCGGAAGTTGTACCTATGCTGAGGAATAATTGGTTTTTAAATGCTTTAATGGGGATCTCTACACTAGGTATTAGCCCATGTGACGAACTTTCATCTGAATTTGTTGCTATTGACAATGTGTGCATCAATGATTATTGTGGAGGTATTCTAGATAAAGTGTCTGCTACTAGATTCATTTTGCCTCGCTTGTAGTGTAATTCGTAATTGTATTCTTCAAGAATCGACTTCCACCTTTTATTTATTATTGTTCTTGTTACTGAGGGCGTACGTGAGTGGTTGGTGGTCTGTAAAAATTTTTACTTTGGCTGAACCATACAAATAATTTCTTAGTGAGTTCAAGGCCCATATGATGGCCAGCATCTCTTTCTCATTGGCAGCATAATGCTCCTCCGCCTTGTTGAGTGTTCTAGATATAAAAGATATTGGTCTATCGTTTTGTGATAGGACTGCTCCGACTGCAAAGTTGGAAGCGTCTCTTACCAATTCGAAATCTTTCTGATAATCTGGATAAGCGAGCACAATGTCTTCGGAAATAAGTGAGTTCTTAATTTTCCTGAAGGATTCTACGGCTTCTTTGTTTAACACGATTTTCACATTTGCGGATTTATTTTTGGGGATTCTTCCTCCCTCCCCTCTTAAAAGGGATGTCAGGGGTTTCGCGATTTTAGCATAATCCTTTATAAACCTGCGATAGTACCCTGACATACCGAGAAAACTTCGGAGTTCCTTTAATGATTTTGGTTGTGAAAAGTCCGCGATGGCCTCCACTTTTGCAGGGCTGGTTTTTATGCCATTAGCGGATATCACGTGGCCTAAAAATTCTTCTTTTTTTCGAAAAATTTTCCTAACTGGACCTTCATATTTGCATCCTCTAGAATTCTAAATATTTGCTGAATATGAGAGAAATGTTCTTCCTCTGTCTTGCTAAAAATAAGTATGTCGTCTATGTAGACATAACAGCATTTTCCAATATGTTCTCTTAATATATCGTCAAGAGCACGTTGAAAAATAGAAGGCGCATTTTTCAGGCCAAATGGTAATCGTGTAAATTCATATTTAACATTGTTAATGGAGAAGGCAGTCTTCTCTATGTCAGATTTTTTCAATGGAATCTGGTGAAAACCACTTTTAAGATCTAAAACAGAAAAATAGTTACTGTTCCCAAGTTGAGATATTACCTCGGATATCTCTCGAATTGGATATTTGTCCGCAATTGTAACTGCGTTTAGTTTCCTGTGGTCTATTACCATTCGATATTGCTTATTTCCTGTCGCATCTTCCTACCTGCTTCTCTACTTCAGATTTCAAGGATGCGGGATAAGGGTAGGATTTGGTATACACTGGAGTGCTTGTTGTGGTTCTAATGTCTCGTCTCCCACAATTTTTGTGGTATATGTTAGTCTTTCATTGGGTTCTGCGAACAATTTTGGAAATTTTTTTGTAATAGCGTTCATAGTCTTTTTTTGTTGAGACGGTACTTTATTCATTTCTAAATTATTTACTGTTGCAGAGGAAAGTTGTTTAATACTTATTTTTCTTCCATTTCCCAGTGTCATATATCCATCGCCTGTATGGATTATGACTTGCAATTCCCTGAGGGTATCGTTTCCCAAGATACCATCAAATGTCTTAAGGGAAGGCATTAAAAAGAATTTAATTTCGTGATTTATGTTAAAAAGTGTTACCATAGTGTGTTCAGTAATTTTAATATCACTTACAACGGATTTCGCGTAGAATGATGCTTCATTTTTTATTTTTTTCTTTGCCAGATGTGGCTGGAGATAATTTTTGCTTGATCCCGTATCTATTATAAATTTCAAAACATCTCCGCTCTCCGTTCTGACCTCAAAATAAGGCAACGAAGAGCTTATTAGGCTAAAAATGGATGTCTGTTGGTTCTATGTATTCTTTATTGGGTGTTTCTGGTTGCACATGCTCAGTGTCAATATGAAAGGTTCTTTGCAACTTCTTTTGTTGAGGATATGAAGTTGAACCCGGTATTTTTCTTTGCTGGTGTCTATTTATGTAATCTATTTGCCGATAAACCACGTCCATTGGTTCTGGTCGTGTTTGGGGCTTAGGTGGTCTCGGTGGATTATTTTGGTTGAAAACTTGTTCTCTAGGTTGCCAAGTTGGTTGGCTAGTTTGCGGTATATGAGCTAAATGAGGGTAGAATTTTTGTCTGTCTGTTTTTTCAAAGTTGTGCCTTGGAGGTACTTGCTGTGGTGTGATTCTCTTTATATTGTGAGTATGGTTTGCTCTAAAATTCTGATTTTGAAGTTTTAGGCAAAGATGGAGCGCTTGTGGTAAATCCTAGTAGACGAGGTAGTTCTCCATTTAGACCTCTTATAAAGGTATCTAGGGCCTTTTCCCTGTATGATCTTGTAATTAGGTTGAGTGATTCATTACTCATTTCTGAACATCCTATCTTATTTAATATTAGCGATAGGTGAGTGTATACTCTCTGATAAAAGTCTTGTATGGTTTGATTATCTTGAATTAGAGTAGTCATTTGGTATTCTAATGTTGACAAGTCTCGCTTGTCACCGTCTTGTATGGTTTGATTATCTTGAATTAGAGTAGTCATTTGGTATTCTAATGTTGACAAGTCTCGCTTGTCACCGTAATGAGCAGTTAAGCACTGCAAAATAGCCTGCCAATGCAATGGGGTGTTATACTATTCTAATGCTATGTCGGCATTTCCTACAATTTTATTTCTAACTACACTGAGTATACCATAGTATTTAGGCGTTCCCCTCAGTGGTTGGTATATTTCTAAAATCCTATCCACGCTTTTTTCCCATGAGTTATATTCTCCTGGGTGACCTGCAAATTCTTTCAAAGATTTTACTACGTCCGGAATCTTGTCCATGTCATTTAGATTATTTCTATGTCTCTCTTCAATCTGTTGGTCACTAATATTTTGTGTATTTGTGTCGCGGCTTAAGGCCGCCTGAACCATTTACGGTCCTTGTTGTCTAAAAATGTTTGTGACAACATTTGAAATGAGAGTCGTTAAGTCGTCTATGTTTATTTGATTGTTTTGGGAAGTACTTGCAGGAATGACGGTGGTCGGATCAAATTATTTGGGTTTGACATTTTTTATTGTGTTTTCAACTTATATTAACAAAAAAAAGTTATTATTGGCCACAGGCTTTTAAATTGTATAATTTTTTATAAGTTTTCGTTTCTGGGTTATATATTTTAGCTTTTAGTATATACCTTACTCTAAGCCTGATTTCCTTCTTGTAGTTCTCCTTGGTTTTCTACGTTACTATCACCTTCCTCGATTATGGGTAGCACTCCAAAAGAAGATACCCCTTTAAATTTTATTTCTTCTGTTTGTGTGTCTTCTGGCAGCATATTTAGCTGTTCTTTGGTACTAATGCGGGCTGGTACGTAATACCATTTGTTTTGCCGTAGCTACTAAGAGGCCGTACATTAGATTTTTAGAGTTTTTTTCTGTTTGAAGTAATTTTTTAGCTGTTCGCTCTTTACGAATTATTGTTCTTTCTTTTCAGGATGGTTTTTATTTCAATTTTAACTTTAATTTCTACTTCTAATTTAATTTTAGAGTCACTTTCACTTCCACTTTTTGTTTATTTGCGGTATCCTTACTTGTCTTTTTCAGGATTTTTTTCGCGACGTTTACTACTTGATTTAGTAATTTTATATGCTCGGGAGCCAAAAAGAGAATTCTTAGTTGAAATCTCTTGAAAAAAAGGTTTTTTATTTATTATGTCCTTTTTTTATTATTTATTTTTTTATAGTTGCGACATAATCGCAACTGGTGAGTTTAATGACAAAATTAAAACTATTTATTTTTTCAAAGTTGCGACATAATCGCAACTGGTGAGTTTAATGACAAAATTAAAACTACATTAATTACAATTTTAATATTGACTTAAATACTAATTATTATTTCAATTTGCTAATAGTGGCGTGATCCAATTCTTCAGAATTTTGGGCGCATGTGCCGGAAGTTCAATAAAGCTTTGTTAGTGGCGTGATCTACTTCTTTGGAAATTGATTATTACTGTATATCAAATTCTCTAGAATTTGGTTGTCGCTGCAGGTGTGAAAAGAAAAGTCAATAATAATTATCTGGAAATTTGGCTGCATGTGCTGGCGTGTGCCGGAAGTTTATGTTGCAATATGTTTGCAAGTTGTTGAAACTATTTAGGTAAAGCAAAAGTGATTAGTGGACACTTTTGCTTTTGTGGGAAAAAATTCATATTTACAGTGTGTAAAATTTGTGGTGTTAGCTCTTCCCGTCTTAAATCGATTGTCCTCAAGTGAACTATGGATATGACAGGTTGGAGAAACTCACGTAGGTTGGTTGGTTTGTGTCCAAATTATTTTCGACAGGTAGTGCAGTAATGGGTGGCTGTTTCGTGATGATTTTTAGTTGGTTCTTCCTCCAAAACTGGTATAGGATTACGATGATGAAAGTTATGATTGTGATAGCACTAATTGATACTGTTCCCGATGTTATTGTAATAATGTTTAGTTTGCTAATTTTCTTTGTATTCTTGATGTGTAGTTCGTTTAGTCATTCTAGTGATGGTACATCTATATCTGTGTCTGTTGAATGGATTTGGCTCGAGAATACCTGGCATGGTCTCTAAGGGGATGGCTTCGAAGTTACTGTATGTTTTCTCATTTACTTTAATTGTATAATTGTAAAAGTTAATAAGATGAGTTCCTGTTATATTTTTTGTTTCTGAGTTGATTTCAATACTTCCATTAAAGTTGTTTAGCAGAAGCACGCCTATTTTAACTTCTTCTACTCGTGGTATATGATGTCCGTTGGTGGTAGTGCAGGTAGAGTTAAAACCATTTATAATTCTGACTATACAGGTATCATTACTTAAGTCTATGATTTGATTATTGTTACATATCTTAATTCTATTATAATCTTTACATTGCTTTTCAATTCCATATATTTTACTTTTAAATTTTAATATTTCTGAAAAATCTATTTTAATTACAATATTTTCTTTGCTTACAACGGGTTTTAGCATTATTTTTTGAAAAGTTACTTGTGATGTTAGAGGAATTTTTGTCATATAAACAATTGTCATTTCATTACTTCGTACACTTACTTCGGATAATTCAAATGCTTCTTCTGCATTATTGAATGGCATTTTTTCTTCGCTTAATTTTTGTATAGCTAGTTTAATTTCTTCTTCATTGAGTAGCACTGAATTTACAATTTTATTTTTTGCCCATTGTATTGCGTATCTAATGTTAATAAGTTCTTCCTTTACCAATCTAATCTTATTCTGTAGGTTAAAAATTATTTCTTGTATGCCATTATATTCTTTACTTATACTATTAGTTATTAGAGTTAAGTTGTTTAATCTTTCATTAAAAAGTCTATTGATCACCACCTGATCATTATTATTATCATTTAATCTTAGCAAATTCCTATTAATTATTTCTAAATCTTCGTGATCCGGTGATCCTGCAATATACTTCCATACCGTTCCAAAAGCATTTATTGGTGCTTAGAAGGTTTTAGTGTTTCTAGTATTTCCATGGTCTGCTGAGTTTCTTGTTTCAAAATTGGAAAAAGTATATTGTTTTTTGGAATCTGGGCGTCTATGTAATTGTAGGTATCTGTCAGAAAGTTTTCATATTTGTCGAGTTTAATTAGATGAATTAGTCTGAATGTCCCGTCTTGAATCTTTGCTGGTCCGTTATTGATAGTAACTATTTGTGCTATACTATAGTCAAATATTTGTACGTTTGTAGCTTGTCCTTGTGTCATAAAAATAAGTATCATAATTGATGTCAAATACGTTTCCTTTGTAAATCTTAAAAGAGAAAAGAAGAAGAAGAAAAAATTCATGTCTAACTCTTTATGTTACTCTTATGAACTACTCGATTTGTTTCTGTCACGATTGTCGTCGTGTAATTTTCCTTAACTATTTCTTTCTTAAACCTGGGAGTTAATTTTGTTCCTAACCGTTGGTCAATTTTTACGTAAACAATTTGTCCTGGGGCATAGGTTCTTGGTTCCTTTCTTTTTTTATTATGATAGCGCAGATCCCTATCCTGTACTCCTTTGATTCTTGCAATATTATCTTTCTTTGCTTCCTCAAATTGGTTGGGGTCTGTGCTGACTGTTCTACCGAAGAATATTTCTAACGGTCTTCTACCAGTGGCAGAGTGCACTGAATAATTATATTCATAAACTGAGCGGTCCAAGAGTTCCTCAAATGTGCTATGTGTCCGTTCCTTTTTTAAACATCTCATTATTTCTGACAATGTCGAATGGAATCTTTCTATTTGACCATTTACGGAGCTTTTATAGGGTGGAGATTTGAATATCTGTATATTCAATTGGTCCCTTACTATTGATGCAGAATTTAGCGACTTTTCATTGTCTATAACGATAACCTTGGGTATGCCAAAAGAAAATAACATCTTGTTAAGGGGTTCCTTAATATCTTCTACTGATCGGGATTTCACTATAAGAGCTTGTGCATACTTAGAAAATTTTCCTGCCATAGCAGGGAAGTAGAATCTTTTTAAGATTTGAAATTTATTTTCCCTGCAATTTCTATGGGCTCTGTTATGTGTTCTGACTATTACATCTTCCTGTTCCTGGTTATTTATTATATCTTCTACTTGAAGCTGGGTGAACCTAACTTTGTATCTACTAAAATGCAGTGGGTATATTTGTTGAATTTTACCCATTATATTTTCAGATGTCTTAATGCAATTTATGACAGACGTGTTGAAATATTGCCGTAGAATATCTATTCTATCTATTATCTATTCTTGATAAAGCGTCTGCTACTACATTCATTTTGCCTCGCTTGTAGTGTAATTCGTAATTGATTTCTTCAAGAATCGACTTCCACCTTTTATTTATTATTGTTCTTGTTACTGAGGGCGTACGTGAGTGGTTGGTGGTCTGTAAAAATTTTTACTTTGGCTGAACCATACAAATAATTTCTTAGTGAGTTCAAGGCCCATATGATGGCCAGCATCTCTTTCTCATTGGCAGCATAATGCTCCTCCGCCTTGTTGAGTGTTCTAGATATTAAAGATATTGGTCTATCGTTTTGCGATAGGACTGCTCCGACTGCAAAGTTGGAAGCGTCTGTTACCAATTCGAAATCTTTCTGATAATCTGGATAAGCGAGCACAATGTCTTCGGAAATAAGTGAGTTCTTAATTTTCCTGAAGGATTCTACGGCTTCTTTGTTTAACACGATTTTCACATTTGCGGATTTATTTTTGGGGATTCTTCCTCCCTCCCCTTTTAAAAGGGATGTCAGGGGTTTCGCGATTTTAGCATAATCCTTTATAAACCTGCGATAGTACCCTGACATACCGAGAAAACTTCGGAGTTCCTTTAATGATTTTGGTTGTGGAAAGTCCGCGATGGCCTCCACTTTTGCAGGGCTGGTTTTTATGCCATTAGCGGATATCACGTGGCCTAAAAATTCTACTTTTTTTTCGAAAAATTTACATTTTCCTAACTGGACCTTCATATTTGCATCCTCTAGAATTCTAAATATTTGCTGAATATGAGAGAAATGTTCTTCCTCTGTCTTGCCAAAAATAATTATGTCGTCTATGTAGACATAACAGCATTTTCCAATATGTTCTCTTAATATATCGCCAAGAGCACGTTGAAAAATAGAAGGCGCATTTTCCGGTCCGAATGGTAATCGTGTAAATTCATATTTAACATTGTTAATGGAGAAGGCAGTCTTCTCTATGTCAGATTTTTTCAATGGAATCTGGTGAAAACCACTTTTAAGATCTAAAACAGAAAAATAGTTATTGTTCCCAAGTTGAGATATTACCTCGGATATCTCTGGAATAGGATATTTGTACACAATTGTAACTGCGTTTAGTTTCCTGTAGTCTATTACCATTCGATATTGCTTATTTCCTGTCGCATCTGCTTTCTTTGGTACAATCCACACAGGTGAATTGTACTGGGATCTAGATGGTCGTATGATGCCATCGTTCATAAGATTTCCTACCTGCTTCTCTACTTCAGATTTCCAGGATGCGGGATAAGGATAGGATTTGGTATACACTGGAGTGCTTGTTGTGGTTCTAATGTCTCGTCTCCCACAATTTTTGTGGTATATGTTAGTCTTTCATTGGGTTCTGCGAACAATTTTGGAAATTTCTTTGTAATAGCGTTCATAGTCTTTTTTTGTTGAGACGGTACTTTATTCATTTCTAAATTATTTACTGTTGCAGAGGAAAGTTGTTTAATACTTATTTTTCTTCCATTTCCCAGTGTCATATATCCATCGCCTGTATGGATTATGACTTGCAATTCCCTGAGGGTATCGTTTCCCAAGATACCATCAAATGTCTTAAGGGAAGACATTAAAAAGAATTTAATTTCGTGATTTATGTTAAAAAGTTTTACCATAGTGTGTTCAGTAATTTTAATATCACTTACAACGGATTTCGCGTAGAATGATGCTTCATTTTTAATTTTTTTTCTTTGCCAGATGTGGCTGGAGATAATTTTTGCTTGATCCCGTATCTATTATAAATTTCAAAATATCTCCGCTCTCCGTTCTGACCTCAAAATAAGGCAACGAAGAGCTTATTAGGCTAAAAATGGATGTCTGTTGGTTCTATGTATTGTTATTATTTAAATTGAAATGTTTGTTTATTTAAGTATTTATTTATGTCGACCCATCTTGGTCGACCACACTTTTTATAATAATGAATTAAATAAAAACTAATAAATATAATGAAATAAAACTAACTTAAAACTTATCGTGAGAAAATGCTTGGTCGGCATAAATACACGCCGACCAGGTGCATTGTATGTGTAGGCATAAAATATTCAAATAAGCCAGATGATCAAGTTACTTGCTGATGACAAATAACTGATGCAGTCAAACACATAAGTATGTGGACAAATATGAATTACTGGCACAGTCAAACACATAAGTATGCGGACAGATATATTCCATAGCCAAACACACTACACCTCCCTTTTTCAGAAAGAATGATCAATGCGAGGTAGTTGATCATTCTTTAGTTACAATGGGTTTTAAAAATGAAGGGGGCTTCTCACATAACATACTTGTGAATTTCAAGTAACAATAATTTTTTTTTTTTTAAATAAGGTAATTTTTTTTTTGTTTTGTACAATACATATTACAGGTAGTATTTTTTTATGTATATAAGCTTGTTTAAGTTATGTTCCTCTTAGACCAATTTGTGGTGTTTTTTTTTTCTTAAATAAAACTTTAAACTTTTTCTCTTTTAAATATGGGAACACAAATCGTTTGCTATTTTATGTATGCATTATGTATAAAATAATAAAAGTATGTTTTTGGATTTTTTTTTTGACATTTTGCTTAGAATTTTTAAGTTTAATTTAAAAATGAAATTGTTTGGACATACATACATATGAAGTTTATATGGTACATGTAGTAAATTTTTGGTTTTTTATGTTTTCTTTTACCATAGTGTTAGAAACTATCAGATTTATTTATAAAACTTATTAAGGTTTTATAAAGGGTTTTCATAAAAAAATTAACACAAAATGTTTCTTAAAAAGCCTTCATAAATATTAAAATAGTTTTAAAAATTATAAAAATTCTTAATTTTACCGCGCCATAAGCGCCAAAAGCAAAGTATAACCGACACATCTTTTGGAACGAAATCAGAGACAAAAGAAAATCAAAAATTAGAATAAAATGTGTCATTCCTCCTCTGTTCTTAGCAAGACCCTTTACCCCGTGAACTTCTTTACCCTATTTTTATGAACAGTGAATGACTTCCCATGTTCATCTTGGAGTTCTACATTATTATTGTTGTCCATATTGGATATTTTATAGGGGCCCTTATATACGGAATCCAGCTTATGACCCGATTCATTGCGGATCAAAACGAGTTCCCCGAGGGTTAATTCTATTGGATCTGCCCACTGGGTGGAAAGTTGTTGTCTTTCCCACTTAGCATTTTCTATGATATTGGCAGCTCTTCGCTGCGCCACTTGAAGTCTGAATTTAACCTCTTTTCCATATGAATCAATGTTGTACAATGGTTCTACAATGTTTTCTTTTGTACAATCAAGAGTTGGTGGTATCTTTCCGTAAACCAACTCGAATGGACAATAACCATGAGCCGTAGATGGGGTGGTATTGTAACAATATACGAAGTATTTTAACCACAAATCCCAATCTGTTTTATCGGATGAGATGTATGTTCGCAGATATTCGTTAAATGTTCTGTGAGATCTCTCAACAGTACCCAAAGTCTGATGATGATACGGAGTAGAATTGAGTTTCTCTATCTTCATCATTGAGCATAATTCCGACATAACTTGATTCATATATTCTGTTCCCATGTCCGTTAGTATTGTATTCATTGGACCGTAAGTCAAAACAAATCCTTCCATAATTGCTTTGGCAACCATTCTGGCTTTCTTATTCTGAATGGGTATTGCAACTAAATATTTAGTTAAATCACATATCATAGTGACAGCGTATTCGTTTAATGACTCGGACCGTGGTAGTGGTCCTACGGTGTCAATTATTACTCTGTCAAATGCCTTTAACGGTGTAGGAGTTATGATGAATGGCTCTTTACCGTTGACAACTGTTTTATTTTCTTGACATGCTTTGCACCGTTTTACATATTGGGCTATGTCTCTAGTCATGCCTTTCCAATGGTATCGAAGTCTAATCTTCTTTATCATATGTGTTATCCCCGGATGTCCTCCTGAAATAGGATCATCATGATATTTTTGCATGATTTGTAATTTATCTGTATCGGTGAAAGTTGTTGTTAATTTAGGCGTGAGCACAATTGTTAATTTACTTTCTTGCAGTATTTCATTGCCTTTATTCTTAAAGGTTTCAACATTGGTTCCTAGGAATTTAAGCAGACTATCATCGAAGTGTAGTCGCATGGTTGTTAAACACATGTTATCAGCTATTTTTTCAAGCTTTAGAAAGAGGTGACCTAAGTCTACATTTCCATCAATAACCGTGTCTTTCAACAAAAATTCGGAAAGAATTTTCTTTCCTTTTCTAATTATAACTTTATTTTTGGTAAAATGCAATTGTGGCATTTTACTGTGCTCTTGAGCATTAATTGCCTCATAAACCTTTAGTTCAACCGATTTTGTATTAGCCGTTATACCATTGTCATTACAGTGCCTACCTGCTTTTGCCTGAAGTCTCGTAGTTACCTTCAGTATTGTATTAGCGTCAATATTTTTTATATCATTAATATTTATACGTGACAGCGCGTCCGCGGCGTAATTTTCTCTACCCCTAATATACTCCACCACAAAGTCATATTCTTCTAAGTCCAGCCTCATACGGGTTAATTTTGATGACGGGTTTTTTAATGAAAATAAATAAGTTAGGGGTCTGTGATCGCTTTTAATTACAAACTTTCTGCCGTAAACATATGGTCGGAAATATTGTACTGCCCAATGAATTGCAGTTAATTCCTGCTCTATTGTTGATTTATTGCTTTCACCTTTTGTGAAAGATCTGGATGCGTAAGCAACTGGTAGCTGAATACCCTGCTTTTCTTGGCTCAAAACGGCCCCACAGGCATGTTTACTTGCGTCTGTGGTTATGCAGAATTCTTTAGAAAAATCCGGATATTGGAGAATTTTTGGACTCAGCAATTGATTTTTAAGATATTGGAATGCTTTTTCACATTGTTGAGTCCATTCAAATTGCACATTTTTTCTAGATAATCTGGTAATATGTCGCGATAATTCAGCAAAATTTGGTATAAATCTTCTGTAATAATTACAGAATGCTACGAAGCGTTTAGCTTCATCACCATTTGTAGGTGTTGGATAATTTTGTATAATTGAGTATTTGCCGTCGTCAGGTAAGATGCCTTTATCGGTGCATTTGTGACCTAAAAATGTTACTTCACGACAAAAAAATGTACATTTATCAGGATGGAGTTTGAGATTGTATTTTCTGCAAGTATTAAACACTTGTTTTAAGTTTTGTAGCATGTGTTCTGAAGAACAACCTATTACTACTAAGTCATCCATGTATACAAAGGCTTGGGTTGGAGATAATCCAGAAAAAGCCAATGACATCATTCTTTGGAATGAATTCGGGGCAATTTTAATATCATATGGCAGTCTTTTAAAGCGAAAAGAGCCTTTTTCTGTGGAAAAAGATGTAATGTCTCTAGAGTCTTGTTCCAATTCTATTTGATGAAATCCCGACATTAAGTCCAGGCATGAAAAGAACTTGGCTCTTCCTAACTGATCAAGAATGTCATCTATACGAGGTAATGGGAATTTATCAGCTATCAGTTTTTTATTTATTCCTCTATAATCTACGACCAATCTCCACCTTTTTTGTGTTGAGCCGGGTAATGGCTTTTTTGGTACTATTAGAATAGGGCTATTATATTGCGAGATGGATGGTTCTATTATATCATCATTTATTAATTTATCTAATTGGGCATTAACTTCCTCTTTGTGAGCATGAGGGATTCTATAATTTTTGATGTACACTGGTTGTGTATCATGAAGTCTAAGTTTCTGCTTGTAAAAATTGTTAGTACTTATTTTTTCAGTCTCCAGAGCAAAAATATCTATGTAGTCTAAGCATAACTTTCTTAAATCTTTATGAGCGTATTCGGGAAAGTTTTTTGTTAATTTTTCAAGTTTTTCCTTATTTAGCTTGGCATTAGTATCAGAACTGCAATTGACAATTTTATAGTCGTTTAGACTTTCGGATTTTACCTGAATGTTATCAATTACTAGGTCTTTATCTGTGGTATTTATGATTTTTACCAATGGCCTTGCTTTAGTAGTTATTGTGTTGGCAATATATACGCCATCCTGCATAATTTGTTGAGGTATCAATACTTCTTCCTCATTGGATATGAAGTTTATCGGTCTTATAACTTCAGATCTTGCTGGCAGTGATATGGAATTGATGTTTGGACCGTTTCTTAAAGCGATTGCTATATCGTACGGAACGTCGTTAGTTCTCAAGGTGATCCAATCTTGATTATTTTCGTAATTTAAAATACATTTGTATTTTCGAATAAAGTCCATTCCTATTATTCCGTCTACTTGAATCGGAAAATCATCCTTTACGACATAAAAATCGTGAGCTATTAGCAGATCTTCTTGTTTTAAATCAGCTTTAACTTTGCCTATTGTAGTTATTATACCTTGCCCAATGCCATTTATTCTGGTTTGACTAGTAATGTCTATTGGTTGGTATAAAACTTGATGGTGTTTTACGACTGATATGTCTGCACCTGTATCTACTAAGAATGTGGACCTATTGTCATTTAGAGTGGTTCTGGAGACTAGATAACTGTATAAATTTGTATTTATGTTGTGGATTTTCCTGTCTATTGAGTACTTAGGGGTGTTAGTTCGTTTCCCGAACTATTGTCATTCATGCAACGTATATTATTATTTCTATTCACGTTGCGGTTGTTACTGTTGTAACGGTTACTATTGTTGTTAAATTGATTCCTTACTCCGTTATTATTGAAGCTTCTAGGTGCATACCGGTCACTTGTGTTTCTGTTATTGGGATTCCTGTTACCATTATTCTGATTATGGGAATCAGGGGGCCTATTAGAGTTATTGGGTCTGTTACCAATATTTCTAGAGTAACGATTTCTACTATTAGATAAATTATTGTTGTAATTGTTTTGGAAAGTTAATATAGCATTAGGTTGTCCGTATGCGTCCGTACAACTGCTTATAAATTTTGTTTTAACTTCATCCATGTTTAGGAACGTTCCTGATTCCATGATCAGTTTTACTCGTTCGTTGGATGCATTTTTTATTATTGCTGAAACTGCTGCACGTGTTGTGTACTTGTTTGCAGTTTCATTTGGGAGGCCGTCAGATATGTAAGCGGTCTCCAATTTTTTTGCAAGTTCATCGATTTCCTTAACATAGGCATTGGCATTTTTGCCCGTTTGTTTTATATTCATTAACTTTGCATTGATGACGTCAACGGATTCACCCTTAACAGTCGATTTGAGTTTTACTATTATCGCTGAAAGGGTCGATTCCGTTGTTACTATATTCCTAGTAGTGCCTTTTAGTTTTGTTTTAATAAGGCTTACCGCAATAGCCTCATGTGTACCCTTTATGCTTTCCACAAGTGTCAAAGCATCAATGAAGCTTTGTAGGTTTTCTGGACTTCCGTCGAAGTCAGGTAGCAGTTTGGATGCTGTATTTAGGAATTCTATATTTGTTTGTGACATGTTGGGAGAGGCTCTACTTGTACTTGGTAGATTTGAAGTTGGGTCTAAAACTAGTTCTGGTAGATATTTAAAATTTGTTTCCTCATGTAAAGAGTTAGGTACATTTAGTACGATACCTTTCTTTAAGGATATCGTTATTAATTTATCTCTTATGTCAGCGAAGAAAGCTTCAGCTGCTGCTTTATGAGCATGTGTTAATCTGTTATAATTAACATTAAGGAGTGCTCTAATTTGTTCGAATCTGCGCACGAGATTTTTTATGTGCTTATTAATTGTTTCTGGTTTTATCTCCCTATTGAGATTGAGACACTTATATGATTTGATGAATTCTTCCTTTATTGCTCTGGCCTTATTCACTATTATTTCCCATTCCATGCGGTTTAAATTGAGATTTTTATGGAATTTTAAGAAATGTATTCTTTAGGTCTATTTAAAATGGAAATTAAACAATTAGACTTGGTCTAAATTTCTGGCTAGTGATGCTGCGCGCGTATAATTTTTTCGCAATGATCTCTTATGAAGCTGGTATAGCGTTATAAGGATTTGCAGCGCCAGTAAGGAAATGATAATTATCAGATACACGACCGGATATTCCAATTTTACCGTAATATCGTTGATAACGTTAGCATTAGGGTTTTCTATTTTTGATTCACGGCCACCCATGATGCCTAAAATTATTTTAAGGTATGAAGTCAAAAAAAATCAAGGACGTGTTAGTTAAAAAAAAAATGGTGCTTATGTCACGGATGCCGTGACCATTTTTTGATGGTCAATAGAGTACCATGGCATAAACCAGATATCGCCAATTTATATCTGAATTAGGCTCTTAATTCTTTAATGTTATACCACTGGAGGGACACTTATGTATCTCAGTAGTAAGTTATTTGTTAGTATATCTTTATGTTATTTTTTTTATATGTAAAATATATGAATAGTAAAGAAATTAAAAAATTAATATATGCATTAATATAATAAAAATGTATTGAAAAAATTGCAACTCTATTTTTAGAGTGCTTGTAGAGACATTTAAAAATATATGAATATGTTTATAAAAAAATATTGATATAATGTATTGATTAGTAATTATAAAATGTATTGAAAAAATTTAATTTAATTTTTTTTGTTTTTATATGCGATACTACTCTGTTAATGCAGCATTGGAGAGACATTTCTGTATAAATATAATAATAATCTTCATGCTAATAGTTTTATATTATTTACATAAAACATCCTTTCGTTGTTGTTTGGCTAAACAACACTAAAAGATTCACGATTCTTTTAGGCAGCTATTTTTAAATGGTGCTGATGTTTTTGAGCATGCTGATGTAAATGCTGCTGCTGTTGCTGCAGTTTGTGTGGATTATACTGTGTATGTTGTTGGGTATTACTTACTGCCGCGTTGTAATTTGTCAGGTCGGTGTTGTCATAAGAAATTGCTGATGTTGATGATGGTGATGCTAAATCTTCATCAAATTTATATTTATTATTATCAGTTTTAGGTGCTTCTATCAGTATAGACTATTATGGCTAGTTTGATGATGATTATGACGATGACGGTGAATTATAATTTTGTCGGAGACTGAAGTCAACAGTTAAGAAAGGGACCGATATCAGAGAAATCTGGGGAATTGTTTCCATTTTTTTTTGTGTACGATTTAAAAAATGTATATGACATTATATCGTCATTCTTAAGTGGCATATTGTATCAATTTTTTTTTTTGCCATCACTATGGTTTTCTGCTGTTCAAGTTACTTTACTCTTTCTTGGCTTTAATAATACTATATCTTTTATATTTGGGCAACACTTCTTTGTTATGTATAAGAAATTTTAAATTGATTTGTACTTTTGCACTACAATGTTCTAAAGTATTTTGTTTTATTTATCACCACTTCTTTAGTATATATTCAGATAATTGTATCCTCTTTTTAGCGCGTACTTTAAACGTCTGACTTTAGCAGCTATATATTTATTTGAAATGGCAGGATCGCCATGTTATTATTTAAATTGAAATGTTTATTTATTTAAGTATTTATTTATGTCGACCCATCTTGGTCGACCACACTTTTTATAATAATGAATTAAATAAAAACTAATAAATATAATGAAATAAAACTAACTTAAAACTTATCGTGAGAAAATGCTTGGTCGGCATAAATACACGCCGACCAGGTGCATTGTATATGTAGGCATAAAATATTCAAATAAGCCAGATGATCAAGTTACTTGCTGATGACAAATAACTGATGCAGTCAAACACATAAGTATGTGGACAAATATGAATTACTGGCACAGTCAAACACATAAGTATGCGGACAGATATATTCCATAGCCAAACACACTACAGTATTCTTTATTGGGTGTTTCTGGTTGCACCTGCTCAGTGTCAATATGAAAGGTTCTTTGCAACTTCTTTTGTTGAGGATATGAAGTTGAACCCGGTATTTTTCTTTGCTGGTGTCTATTTATGTAATCTATATGCCGAGAATGCATACTTTGATCCACGTCCATAGGTTCTGGTCGTGTTTGGGGCTTAGGAGGTCTCGGTGGATTATTTTGGTTGAAAACTTGTTCTCTAGGTTGCCAAGTTGGTTGGCTAGTTTGCGGTATATGAGCTAAATGAGGGTAGAATTTTTGTCTGTCTGTTTTTTCAAAGTTGTGCCTTGGAGGTACTTGCTGTGGTGTTATTCTCTTTATATTGTGAGCATGGTTTGCTCTAAAATTCTGATTTTGAAGTTTTACGCAAAGATGGAGGACTTGTGGTAAATCCACTGGCTCCCTTATTCCTAGTAGACGAGGTAGTTCTCCATTTAGACCTATTATAAAGGTATCTAGGGCCTTTTCCCTGTATGATCTTGTAATTAGGTTGAGTGATTCATTACTCATTTCTGAACATCCTATCTTATTTAATATTAGCGATAGGTGAGTGTATACTCTCTGATAAAAGTCTTGTATGGTTTGATTACCTTGAATTAGAGTAGTCATTTGGTATTCTAATGTTGACAAGTCTCGCTTGTCACCGTAATGAGCAGCTAAGCACTGCAAAATAGCCTGCCAATTCAATGGGGTGTTATACTATTCTAATGCTATGTCGGCATTTCCTACAATTTTATTTCTAACTACACTGAGTATACCACAGTATTTAGGTATATTTCTAAAATCCTACGCTGTTTTTCCATGAGTTATATTCTCCTGGGTGACCTGCAAATTCTTTCAAACATTTTACTACGTCCGGAATCTTGTCCATGTCATTTAGATTATTTATATGTCTCTCTTCAATCTGTTGGTCACTAATATTTTGTGTATTTGTGTTGGGGCTTAAGGCCGCCTGTACCATTTGCGGTCCTTGTTGTCTAAAAATGTTTGTGACAACATTTGAAATGAGAGTCGTTAAGTCGTCTATGTTTATTTGATTGTTTTGGGAAGTACTTGCAGGAATGACGGTGGTCGGATCAAATTATTTGGGTTTGACATTTTTTATTGTGTTTTTTTAACTTATATTAACAAAACCAAGTAAGAGTGCTATATTCGGCTGTGCCGAATCTAATATACCCTTTACCAAAGTGCGTTTATGTAGTATAGAGATACATACATATGTAAGCACAGAGATATGTAGGTACATATTCATTTTGTGAAAAAATTCATACTTTTAGTGCAATTTTTAGGTTTTTGGCATTATGTTTAATTTGGTGCTTTTTAAATTTTGGCGATATTTTTCATATAGGCTATTTTTTTTGGTTTTGGCGATTTTTTTCGGTTTTTGGGGTTTTTTTAATTTTGGCGATTTTTTTTTCGTTCTGACGATTTTTTTGATTTTGACGATTTTTTTCATTTAGGCGATTTTTTTATTTTTTATATATATAATTTTTTTTATTTTTTTGTGGCAATTTTTTTAGTTTTGACACTTTTTTCTCGTTCTGGCGATTTTTTTCGATTTTTGGCGTTTTTTTAATTTTGGCGATTTTTTTTTGTTCTGGCAATTTTTTTTTATTTTGAAAATTTTTTTCATTTAGTCGATTTTTTTATTTTTTTGCGATTTTTTTTTTCATATAGGCAATTTGATTTTTGTTTTTTTTTTTTTAATTTTTGACGATTTTTGTTCATATAAGCATTATTTTTGTTTTGGCGATTTTTGCGGATTTTTGTCATTGTGGGAATTTTTTTTACACTTTTTTCGCGTTCTGGCGATTTTTTTCGATTTTTGGAATTTTTTTTGATTTTGCCGATTTTTTTTTCATATAAGCGATTTTTTTAATTTCTGGCGATTTTTTTCATATAGGCAATTTTGTTTTGGTTTGGCGATTTTATTTCGGTTTATGGCGTTTTGTTTAATTTTGACGATTTATTTTCGTTTTGGCGATTTTTTTTGATTTTGGCGATTTTTTTTCATTTAGGTGATTTTTTTTAATTTTTGGCAATTTTTGTTCACATAAGCATTTTTTTTGTTTCGGCGATTTTTTTCGGTTCTTGGCGTTTTTAATTTTAGCGATTTTTTTTTTCATTTTGGCAGATTTTTTGATTTTGCCGTTTTTTTTCATTTAAGCAATTTTTTTAATTGTTGGCGACTTTTTTCATAAAGGCAATTTTTTTGTTTTGTCGATTTTTTCCGGTTTTTGGCGTTTTATTTTTTAATTTTGGCAATTTATTTTCGTTTTGGCGATTTTTTTTTTGGTTTTGGCGATTTTTTTTTTATTTAGGCAATTTTTTTTAATTTTTGACGATTTTTGTTCATATAAGCATTTTTTCTTTGTTTTGCCGATTTTTGCGGATTTTTGTCATTGTGAGAATTTTTTTTTCACACTTTTTTCTCGTTCTGGCGATTTTTTTCGATTTTTGGCGTTTTTTTAATTTTGGCGATTTTTTCGTTTTGGCAATTTTTTTTTGGATTTTGGCGATTTTTTTTCATTTAGGCGATTTTTTTTAATTTTTGACGATTTTTGTTCATATAAGCGATTTTTTTAATTTTTGGCGATTTTTTTCATATAGGCAATTTTTTTTTGATTTGGCGATTTTATTTCGGTTTATGGCGTTTTTTTTTTAATTTTGACGATTTATTTTCGTTTTGGCGATTTGTTTTTTTGCTTTTGGCGATTTTTTTCATTTAGGCGATTTTTTTTTTAATTTTTTTTATTTTGACAGTTTTTTCCCGTTTTGGCGATATTTTTCGGTTCTTGGCGTTTTTTAATTTTAGCGATTTTTTTTTTCATTTTGGCAGATTTTTTGATTTTGCCGTTTTTTTTCATTTATGCAATTTTTTTAATTGTTGGCGATTTTTTTTCATATAGGCATTTTTTTGTTTTGGCGATTTTTTGCGGTTTTTGGCGTTTTATTTTTTAATTTTGGCGATTTATTTTCGTTTTGGCGATTTTTTTTGATTTTGGCGATTTTTATTTCATTTAGGCGATTTTTTTTAATTTTTGACGATTTTTGTTCATATAAGCATTATTTTTATTTTGGCGATTTTTTTCGTTCTGGCAATTTTTTTTGATTTTGACAATTTTTTTCATTTAGGCGATTTTTTTATTTTTTTGCGATTTTTTTTCATATAGGCAATTTGATTTTTGTTTTTTTTTTTAATTTTTGATGATTTTTGTTCATATAAGCATTATTTTTGTTTTGGCGATTTTTTCGGATTTTTGTCATTGTGGGAATTTATTTTGACACTTTTTTCGCGTTCTGTCGATTTTTTTCGATTTTTGGAATTTTTTTTCATATAAGCGATTTTTTTCATATAGGCAATTTTTTTTTTTGATTTGGCGATTTTTTTTTTCATTTAGGTGATTTTTTTTTAATTTTTGGCAATTTTTGTTCACATAAGCATTTTTTTTGTTTTGGCGATTTTTTCGGTTCTTGGCTTTTTTTTAATTTTAGCGTTTTTTTTCATTTTGGCAATTTTTTTCATTTAGGCGATTTTTTTATTTTTTATGTATTTAATTTTTTTTATTTCTTTTTGGCAATTTTTTTTTTTTGACAGTTTTTTCTCGTTTTGGCGATTTTTTTCGGTTCTTGGCGTTTTTTAATTTTAGCGATTTTTTTTTCATTTTGGCAGATTTTTTGATTTTGCCGTTTTTTTTTCATTTAAGCAATTTTTTTAATTGTTGGCGACTTTTTTTCATAAAGGCAATTTTTTGGTTTTGTCGATTTTTTCCGGTTTTTGGCGTTTTATTTTTTAATTTTGGCGATTTATTTTCGTTTTGGCGATTCTTTTTGGATTTTGGCGATTTTTTTTATTTAGGCAATTTTTTTTAATTTTTGACGATTTTTGTTCATATAAGCATTTTTCCTTTGTTTTGGCGATTTTTGCGGATTTTTGTCATTGTGAGAATTTTTTTCACACTTTTTTCTCGTTCTGGCGATTTTTTTCGATTTTTGGTGTTTTTTTAATTTTGGCGATTTTTTTTCGTTTTGGCAATTTTTTTTTTGATTTTGGCGATTTTTTTTAATTTAGGCGATTTTTTTTAATTTTTGACGATTTTTGTTCATATTAGCGATTTTTTTAATTTTTGGCGATTTTTTTCATATAGGCAATTTTTTTTTTGATTTGGCGATTTTATTTCGGTTTATGGCGTTTTTTTTAATTTTGACGATTTATTTTCGTTTTGGCGATTTGTTTTTTTGATTTTGGCGATTTTTTTTCATTTAGGCGATTTTTTTTTAATTTTTGGCAATTTTTGTTCACATAAGCATTTTTTTTTTTGTTTTGGCGATTTTTTCGTTTTGCCGATTTTTTTAAATTTTTGGTGATTTTATAATTTTCGGATTTCTTAGTTTGACCGTTTTTGAAAATTTCAACAGCCGTATTCATAAAAAAAAGTTGATTGAGGTTTAAAAACCATATTAGTTAAAAAACATTTTAAGGCTAAATAAGGTTTTTTAAATATTGGTATTCATAATCAGTGTTTTAACTAAAAATCAATTAACTTGCTTTTTTAAAAATATCGTGGCAACACTGTATTATCTATTTGTCACTTGCATCCTAGTTCTGCTAAACAACGATTATTAATTCACAAAGTACTCGTATCTGTATTTGTTTTTTTGTCCATTTTTGGAATAATATTGTTCTTATATATAAAAAAATGTGTTCCAACTCGTCCAAATTTAAAAAAATAAAAATAGATTACAGCGAATCTTTCTTAAAGGTGCTTATTATATGATTTTTTTTATTGCAGATTAGGAAGCACTAGAATAACGAGTTTTATTTTATTTGTTGTGAGTTTTTATACATCACTATAATTATTATTTTTATTTTTCTTTACACCTACATTGAGAAAAGACGAAATGGGAATGGAAAGCTGATTGCTACTTCTCTGGTAAATATTTATTTGGAGTTCATTTGAAATTTCATCATGAGCTTCTAAAAAAATACAATTTTATTTTCTTCTTCTAAATAACATTCGCATGTACATATCTACGTACATACATAAGTACACACATACATACATACAGGCAAAACTAAAAATGTAAACAAACACAAAGCAAAAATACAACAACGTCATCTTAAAATTGGTTTAAACATGGGGCCAGTCAATTTTAAAATTTGCTAATTTACACAAGGTTTAAAAAACGGTTTTTAAGCTAAAATTCTATTATGAATACAATTTTAGCGAATATTGCTTAAACAACTTATGAAACGCTGTTTAAAATTTTTATGAATACGGCTGCAAGAGTTTAACTCTTACAGTTTCCAAGATATAGCAATTTGTCAAAATTACATAGTCCAAATTTCATTAACTGATGGACCACCCTTTAATTTAAGTTTTTTTAATTTTAGTGTTAATTGTTGTAGCCTATATAAAAATACACTAATTTTACAAATTTCAAGTGTCAATATACATATGTATGTACACACATATGTACATACAATTGTATGTATATTACATGGGATTTTAAAAGTTTTCGTTACTCATTTTGGAACACCCTTTAATTTTTAGCTTTTATATATTTGTTGTTGTAGCGACCAAAGTTCTACATACACTGTCGAAATTTCAGACCCGTAGCTTTTACCGTTCCTGAGAAAATAGCCTTCTTCCTAAAACATGAAATATGTTTAATTATTAGGAAAAAAGTTAAAGTTTTCCTACCCTGGAAACGTTTTTTAGTTTGTTAAGTTTTTAAAAATTTTTTTTTAATTATAAATACCAATTTTATTCTTACCGAAGTATAAAATAAGTTAATTTAATAAAAAAGTAACAAAAACTTGTTTTCGGTAGATATTTTCTATGGGTAAATTGAGTTTGAGTTTTCCAGCTCTGAAACCGTCTGCTCGATTTTGCTGATTTTCAATAGCAAAATTTTTCGGAAAATTTCTGACACACCAGTCCAAGAACGAAGTAGCTAGCTCTTCTAGGAGCTTGGGAAAACCGATTTCAAGTACAGACAGACGGACAGACGGACATCGCTTGTTCGTCTTCCCTATGCATAAGGATCCAGAATATATATACTTTATGTGTCTCTTATTAATATTGTAGAAATTACAAACGGAATGACAAACCTATATATACCCTTTTACCATTTTTTGGTAAAGGGTATAATAAGTTGTTATTTTTCCAGAGGCTTTTAAATTGTATAATTTTTTATAAGTTTTCGTTTCTGGGTTATATATTTTAGCTTTTAGTATACTCTATGCCTGATTTCCTTTTTGTAGTTCTCTTTGGTTTTCTACGTTACTATCATCCACGGTGTTTTACCTTCCTCGATTATGGGTAGCACTCCAAAAGAAGATACCCCTTCAAATTTTATTTCTTCTGTTTGTGTGTCTTCTGGCAGCATATTTAGCTGTTCTTTGGTACTAATGCGGGCTGGTACGTAATACCATTTGTTTTGCCGTAGCTACTAAGAGGCCGTACATTAGATTTTTAGAGTTTTTTTCTGTTTGAAGTAATTTTTTAGCTGTTCGCTCTTTACGAATTATTGTTCTTTCCTTTCAGGATCGTTTTTATTTCAATTTTAACTTTAATTTCCACTTCTAATTTAATTTTAGAGTCACTTTCACTTCCACTTTTTGTTTATTTGCGGTATCCTTACTTGTCTTTTTCAGGATTTTTTTCGCGACGTTTACTATTTGATTTAGTAATTTTATATGCTCGGGCGCCAGAAAGAGAATTCTTAGTTGAAATCTCTTAAAAAAAAGGTTTTTTATTTATTATATCCTTTTTTATTATCTATTTTTTTATAGTTGCGACATAATCGCAATTGGTGAGTTTAATGACAAAATTAAAACTATTTATTTTTTTATAGTTGCGACATAATCGCAACTGGTGAGTTTAATGACAAAATTAAAACTACATTAATTACAATTTTAATATTAACTTAAATACTAATTATTATTTCAATTTGCTAATAGTGGCGTGTTCCAATTCTTCAGAATTTTGGGTGCATGTACCGGAAGTTCAATAAAGCTTTGTTAGTGGCGTGATCTACTTCTTTGGAAATTGATTATTACTGTATATCAAATTCTCTAGAATTTGGTTGTCGCTGCAGGTGTGAAAAGAAAAGTCAATAATAATTATCTGGAAATTTGGCTGCATGTGCTGGCGTGTGCCGGAAGTTTATGTTGCAATATGTTTGCAAGTTGTTGAAACTATTTAGGTAAAGCAAAAGTGATTAGTGGACACTTTTGCTTTTGTGGGAAAAAATTCATATTTACAGTGTGTAACATTTGTGGTGTTAACTCCTCCCTTCTTAAATCGATTGTCCTCAAGCGAACTATGGATATGACAGGTTGGAGAAACTCACGTAGGTTGGTTGGTTTGTGTCCAAATTATTTTCGACAGGTAGTGCAGTAATGGGTGGCTGCTTCGTGATGATTTTTAGTTGGTTTTTCCTCCAAAACTGGTATAGGATTACGATGATGAAAGTTATGATTGTGATAGCACTAATTGATACTGTTCCCGATGTTATTGTAATAATGTTTAGTTTGCTAATTTTCTTTGTATTCTTGATGTGTAGTTCGTTTAGTCATTCTAGTGATGGTACATCTATATCTGTGTCTGTTGCATGGATTTGGCTGGAGAATACCTGGCATGGTCTCTAAGGGGATGGCTTCGAAGTTACTGTATGTTTTCTCATTTACTTTAATTGTAGAATTGTAAAAGTTAATAAGATGAGTTCCTGTTATATTTTTTGTTTCTGAGTTGATTTCAATACTTCCATTAAAGTTGTTTAGCAGAAGCACGCCTATTTTAACTTCTTCTACTCGTGGTATATGATGTCCGTTGGTGGTAGTGCAGGTAGAGTTAAAACCATTTATAATTCTGACTATACAGGTATCATTACTTAAGTCTATGATTTGATTATTGTTACATATCTTAATTCTATTATAATCTTTACATTGCTTTTCAATTCCATATATTTTACTTTTAAATTTTAATATTTCTGAAAAATATATTTTAATTACAATATTTTCTTTGCTTACAACGGGTTTTAGCATTATTTTTTGAAAAGTTACTTGTGATGTTAGAGGAATTTTTGTCATATAAAAAATTGTCATTTCATTACTTCGTACATTTACTTCGGATAATTCGAATGCTTCTTCTGCATTATTGAATGGCATTTTTCTTCGCTTAATTTTTGTATAGCTAGTTTAATTTCTTCTTCATTGAGTAGCACTGAATTTACAATTTTATTTTTTGCCCATTGTATTGCATATCTAATGTTAATAAGTTCTTCCTTTACCAATCTAATCTTATTCTGTAGGTTAATAATTATTTCTTGTATGCCATTATATTCTTTACTTATACTATTAGTTATTAGAGTTAAGTTATTTAATCTTTCATTAAAAAGTCTATTGATCATTATTATTATCATTTAATCTTAGCAAATTCTCATTAATTATTTCTAAATCTTCGTGATCCGGTGATCCTGCAATATACTTCCATACCGTTCCAAAAGCATTTATAAGGTTTTAGTGTTTCTAGTATGTCCATGGTCTGCTGAGTTTCTTGTTTCAAAATTGGAAAAAGTATATTGTTTTTTTTGGAATCTGGGCGTCTGTGTAATTGTAGGTATCTGTCAGAAAGTTTTCATATTTGTCGAGTTTAATTAGATGAATTAGTCTGAATGTCCCGTCTTGAATCTTTGCTGGTCCGTTATTGATAGTAACTATTTGTGCTGTACTATAGTCAAATTTTTGTACGTTTGTAGCTTGTCCTTGTGTCATAAAAATAAGTATCATAATTGATGTCAAATACGTTTCCTTTGTAAATCTTAAAAGAGAAAAGAAGAAGAAAAAAAATTCATGTCTAACTCTTTATGTTACTCTTATGAACTACTCGATTTGTTTCTGTCACGATTGTCGTCGTGTAATTTTCCTTAACTATTTCTTTCTTAAACCTGCGAGTTAATTTTGTTCCTAACCGTTGGTCAATTTTTACGTAAACAATTTCTCCTGGGGCATAGGTTCTTGGTTCCTTTCTTTTTTTATTATGATAGCGCAGATCCCTATCCTGTACTCCTTTTATTCTTGCAATATTATCTTTCCTTGCTTCCTCAAATTGTTTGGGGTGTGTGCTGACTGTTCTACCGAAGAATATTTCTAACGGTCTTCTACCAGTGGCAGAGTGCACTGAATAATTATATTCATAAACTGAGCGGTCCAAGAGTTCCTCAAATGTGCTATGTGTCCGTTCCTTTTTTAAACATCTCATTATTTCTGACAATGTCGAATGGAATCTTTCTATTTGACTATTTACGGAGCTTTTATAGGGTGGAGATTTGAATATCTGTATATTCAATTGGTCCCTTACCATGAATACTATTGATGCATTATTTAGCGACTTTTCATTGTCCATAACGATAACCTTGGGTATGCCAAAAGAAAATAACATCTTGCGTAGGGGTTCCTTAATATCTTCTACTGATCGGGATTTCACTACAAGAGCTTGTGCATACTTAGAAAATTTATCTATAGCAGTTAAAACTAGCTTATTACCAGTTTTGTATAAGTCTATGTGCAATGTGTGACCGGGGTGTGTTGAAATAGGCGTTTTCTTAATCTCTGGTCGATTTGGTCGACGGTCATATTTACTTTCTCTACAAGTTGTACATTGCTTCACGATTTGATTAATTTTTCTTGCCATAGCAGGGAAGTAGAATCTTTCTAAGATTTGAAATTTATTTTCCCTGCAATTTCTATGGGCTCTGTTATGTGTTCTGACTATTACATCTTCCTGTTCCTGGTTATTTATTATATCTTCTACTTGAAGCTGGGTGAACCTAACTTTGTATCTACTAAAATGCAGTGGGTATATTTGTTGAATTTTACCCATTATATTTTCAGATGTCTTAATGCAATTTATGACAGACGGGTTGAGATATTGCCGTAGAATATCTATTAACTTTTGTTCGGAATAGAATGGTTCGGTAATTATATGCCGATGATAAGTGGGAAAGATTATTTTAAACTGGTACGCGAAGTTGTACCTATGCTGAGGAATAATTGGTTTTTAAATGCTTTAATGGGGATCTCTACACTAGGTATTAGCCCATGTGACGAACTTTCATCTGAATTTGTTGCTATTGACAATGTGTGCATCAATAATTCTTGTGGAGGTATTCTAGATAAAGCGTCTGCTACTACATTCATTTTGCCTCGCTTGTAGTGTAATTCGTAATTGTATTCTTCAAGAATCGACTTCCACCTTTTATTTATTATTGTTCTTGTTACTGAGGGCGTACGTGAGTGGTTGGTGGTCTTTAAAAATTTTTACTTTGGCTGAACCATACAAATAATTTCTTAGTGAGTTCAAGGCCCATATGATGGCCAGCATCTCTTTCTTATTGGCAGCAAATGCTCCTCCACCTTGTTGAGTGTTCTAGATATAAAAGATATTGGTCTATCGTTTTGCGATAGGACTGCTCCGACTGCAAAGTTGGAAGCGTCTGTTACCAATTCGAAATCTTTCTGATAATCTGGATAAGCGAGCACAATGTCTTCGGAAATAAGTGAGTTCTTAATTTTCCTGAAGGATTCTACGGCTTCTTTGTTTAACACGATTTTCACATTTGCGGATTTATTTTTGGGGATTCTTCCTCCCTCCCCTCTTAAAAGGGATGTCAGGGGTTTCGCAATTTGAGCATAATCCTTTATAAACCTGCGATAAAACCCTGACATACCGAGAAAACTTCGGAGTTCCTTTAATGATTTTGGTTGTGGAAAGTCTGCGATGGCCTCCACTTTTGCAGGGCTGGTTTTTATGCCATTAGCGGATATCACGTGGCCTAAAAATTCTACTTTTTTTTCGAAAAATTTACATTTTCCTAACTGGACCTTCATATTTGCATCCTCTAAATTCATATTTACCATTGTTAATGGAGAAGGCAGTCTTCTCTATGTCAGATTTTTTCAATGGAATATGGTGAAAACCACTTTTAAGATCTAGAACAGAAAAATAGTTAATGTTCCCAAGTTGAGATATTACCTCAGATATCTCTGGAATAGGATATTTTGTAACTTTCTAATAAATTCACTAAATTTATTGGTAGATATGATTTTAATTTTAGAATTAGACCTTCATGCCACACTTTATCAAATGCCTGAGAAACGTCAATAAACAGGGCAGAACAATACTTCTTTTCCTCAAATGTTTTTCTTATAAATTGAACCAATCTATGAGTTTTTTCATTGGTGCTATGCTGACTTCTAAAACCAAATTGATGGTCTGGGATGCACCCACTATCAGTTAAGGTTGGGGACAATTTAGTCATGAGCAGCTTTTCGAAGAGTTTTGACATAGTTGACAGCAATCTTATTGGCCTATATGACTCAGCTTTAGTAAGATCTTTGCCCGGCTTTGGAATCATTTTGATTTTTAGATTAGAAATAAACAGCAAGATTCTTATTGCAATATGCGGCAAGTGCATCAGCATCTTGTTACTAATTCCATCAATACCTGGAGCTTTCTTTGACTTGAGTTCAGCAATTAATTTATGTACATCACGCATCTTAAACTTTAAGGGTCGAGAGGGTAGAGCAACTACACTCGGCAAATCAGCAGCACCAGTACATGTATTTGGGGTAAATACGGATTTTAAATGCTCAGCAAATATTTTAAATTTTTCCGTATCGCTTCTTGCCCAATCTCCGGAAGATGTGCACAGAGGTGGCTTAAACACAACGGGTGTTTTAAGCTTTCTAGCAGCGCGCCACAAAGAGTAATTAGATGTCGGTGTGACATCAAAACCTTCCAAATAATTTTTAAGAGATGCAGTTTTTTCAGATGCAAGCAACTCTTGAAGTCCTTTAGAACATTCTTTAAGTCTGAGTTTATGTTGGGGTGATCTGTGCTGTTGCCATTCCCTTCTAGCTCTTCTTTTTTCATATACGAGATGTTCAATATCCCTGGAATAAATTTTATTAAACCCAGACTGCGAATGGGAGGTAGTGGCATGTTCAGCAGCCTGTTTAATAATTTCGTTAAGATTGGTAATGTTAGTTTCAATGTCATTGGGTGTTCTTAGCAATATTTTCCGTGCAATGACTACTAAGATATTTTTTGAATCCCAGCCAATTAACACGATTGGTGAGGTAAGTCACTTCTTAGTGGGTTACAAATTGTAACGATAGTGGGGGAGTGATCGGAGAAGAGATCTAGAGAAGTTTCAACACTAATTAAATCCCTAGAAATATTTTTCATTACGCCAAAATCAATAGCATCTGGAATTTTTCGTACGTCAGTAGGCCTATAAGTGGGCTCCCCACTCGAAATAACATCTAAGCCCATTTTTGAAATTGTATTAAACAAAGCTCGACCTCTGGGTGTTAAAAAGCGCGATCCCCAGTACGTATGCTTTGCATTGTAGTCTCCAGCTGCCACGAAACAAGATCCAAGCGATTTGTAGAACTTCTCATACTAATCTTTGGTAACTGAAAATCTGGGAGGTGAGTAAATTGATGATATCACGAAATTAGAACAAAAATTTTCTACAAAAATATTCGTAGCTTGCATATATTCTTCACTAACGTTGTCAAGGATATAGTGCTTGAGTCTTGACTTAATTAGAATTGCAGATCCACCGCATGCTCTCCCTCTAGGGTTTTTGTATCATACATAGTGTAGCCATTTATTTTGAAAAAGCTTTTCGAAGTCAAATGTGTCTCAGAGACCAACATTATATCAATATTTTTTTCCGTAAGGAAGTGCTCAAGTTCAATTCAACATGGGTTTTTCTGGGTGGACGGCTTATCGTTCCAAAAGACTTGTGATATTTTATACTGGCCTATTTGGTCTGGCATGACAAATAATTTATTTCAATGTACACATAAATACCCGTACTAGCGTGAGAAAATGTCACTCTCTCTCACACACAGCCACACAAAGAGGTGATGACGTAATACACAAACATACATACATAATGAAATTTTATAATATGAAATTCATATACACAGCAACACCCAGAACAAAATCGTTAGCATTAGTTTGTAATACACAGGTACGAGAAAAATCGATACACGTGAAAGTAGGTGCTTCTATAAGTATTTGCTGTATTTTTCCAAAAGCTTTTTCCTATAATTGCTACATTAAAGTAAAACATACTGAAATAAAAATATCATTACCCCTATTCAAAAGCTCTTCGTATCAACCTGACTGGATTCAAAGCATTTTACATCTCAAATTCCCTTGTACATACATATAAATTCTATTTCAACACAATATTTTCTATCTCCATAAGAATAGCAACGTCAATAGCCTTGAAAACATATTTACATTCATATGTAAATATGTATGAAAAAGTGATGACATAATTCAAACAAGCAATGATATTCTTCAAATCCAACAACATAAACATACATTATCAAATACATTCCCTATCCACTGCCATTTACAACAGGGTTGCCACTCTCTGCACCTATTAGATTATTTCCCCAGAGATACAAATAAAAAATAAAAATTAATAAATACATACAATCTGTATAGCAACGAGAACTCACAACAGCAAACCAAAATCGATCAAATCACGATTACTACATACACACAAATTTCTTATCACTACCCTACAGTCAGACTGGGAACCAAGTAGCAACACTAAAGTTCTAGAGGCAATTGTAGTATAAGTTATTTTCTATCATCTTGTCAATATACATACATTCATTTGTATTGTTTCAGTATTACTAGTAGGTTTTCAATAACAAGCATATGCTAGATGTCTATAGTTATTGGAACGCGTAAAGCCATTGACAATTTGAAGAAAATCGATCTAATTGGAAATGTTTCTCATCAAATTACTGGTGCAAGACTACCGTCTAATCGTCAGGTCTTGCAAGTTTTATTTTACAGCATTCGGTTTGTAAAAATGACTGCGATGCTTGGTGTGAAGCTAGCAATTAGTGCAGTGGAAATATTTTGGCAGCAAGCACGTATACCTATTCGAGAAGAGCACAAATGCGTTGAAAAGCTTGTAAAATTATACGACAAATGGAAAATCATTCAGAAAACAGTTCCTGGTAAAAGGTCGAGTTCCCAAAAAGAAGCTGCTGAGTCATTTTTGAATAGTCTAGACGACTTATTTGATATTGCTACCGCTGATGCACTAGAAAAAATTCGGATTGCAGAAGATAGAGAGTTTCTTGAAATGCAAAGAAAAAAAGGACGTCCCGGTTGTATGGCTGGTGTTGACAAGGTTTAGTGGGATCGGGAAAATAGAGCACAAGTACGAAAAGATAAGGAAGCTGCAAGGAAAAGAAAGCATGAGGAGGAAATGAGACGCACAGGTAAGGGTGACGAACTTCAATATTGTAATGTTTTATTTTTCATATTTTATAGATGTTTCTCAATTAATGGAGTGTAATGATGAAGGTGATATTAGTGACATATCAAGCAACGAGATGCATAATGATGAAACACATGTAACCTCAAAAAGTAATCATGGTCAAAAACGAGGGCGCAAAAATTTTTTAACAGCAAGGTTGCTAGCAGCTCTTGACAATGCCAAAGTGTCTGATGGAATGGCAGTTCATATTCTCATAGCAGCACGTGAAGCATTTGGACTAAGTGTAGAAGAACTTGCAATCAATCGTTCAACTATTCATCGTTTACGCCAAGAGAACCGTTTAAGGGAATCTGAAGAAATTTCAGCTAATTTCACTGATAATGTAAATTGTGACTTTCAGCAAGAGTTGGTTTTTGATATTGTAACAATCTTTTCATCATTTATAGGTGAGTAAAACTGGATCGCTGGTAGCTCATTTTGATGGAAAATTCATGAAAGACTTGATCGGGCCCACGAAGGTTGAGCGAATCGCAAGTTCTGTTAGTTTCAACGGCACATCAAAATTTCTCGGCGCACCAAAAGTAGCATCTTCGAGTGGTGAAAATATTGCTGATATAGTGTATGAAAAATTACGTGAATGGAAAATTGTTGATCAAGTCAAAGGCTTGTTATATGATACAACGTCAACAAATACTGGCATAAAAACAGGTGCTGCAGTTATTTTAGAAAAAAAAATTGGCCGTAGTCTTATCAATCTACCTTGCCGCCACCATATTTATGAGGTCGTTTTGCGAAGTGTTTTCGAAACAAACCTTTCTTCAACCTGTGCACCAGAAGTTCCCATCTTTGAAAGATTTGGAAAATTTTGGCCAAATATAAATAAACAAGCTTTCAAAAGTGGCATTGAAGATTCGACCATTTGTGAAAAAATAAGTACAGCTGAACTAGAACACTGTAAAACTTTTTGCTATGCTCAACTGGCTAAATCTCAAAATCGAGAAGACTATAAATAATTACTACAGTTGGCCTTGATGTTTGTCGGTGCAGAGCAGTATAATTTCCGAATGCCTGTACCAACTAGCCATTCACGCTGGATGGCAAAGGCTATATATTCCTTGAAAATATTTATGTTCCGTGATCAATTCAAACTAACGAAGAAGGAATTGAATGGTTTACGCGATATTTGCGTTTTTATAGTGACTCTTTATATCAAAGTTTGGTTCAAATGCACTAATGCTATAGACGCACCGCTTCAAGATTTAACTTTTATTCAAGATGCCATAAAGTATACTGAAATAGACTCGGACATATCAGCAATAATTCTAAAAAAATTAGCAACCATTTATGGTACATTTCAGAGCAAGTAGTAGCTCTGGCTTTTTATGATTCGAAAATACCCATAGAAAAGAAACAGAAAATGCTTAAAAACCTCAAATTAAAGGAACCAGTAGTAAAATCTGAAAATGGTCGAAGATGTTCGAATTTATTGGATTTTAAAAATATTTCGTTGTGTGATTTCGTGTCAGAGAAAACTAAATGTTTCTTTAGTAAATTTGGTTTGCCAATGGAGTTTTTACTGTTAGAGCCTTCAAGTTGGGAAACATCATACGCATTTGAAGAAGGTTGGACCGCATGTAAGGACTTATTTGTCGTCAATGATATTGCAGAGAGAGGCGTTAAGTTTATTCAAGACTATAATAGAATCTTGACAAATGATGAAGACGAAAAACAATTGTTGCTTCAGGTTGTTGAGGCTTATCGAATGAAATATCCATCATATAACAAAGCTACTTTAATAACATGATAAATAAAATAGTAATGATTAATAAATTTATTAAATATAAAATACAATTATTTTTTAATATGAAATTTCATTTGATGTAACTACTTTTGTTAAAAATGGATATTTTGCCCATATAGACCCCATGAAAATTTTCAAATCGTTTCCGGGTCCACTAAAAATTATCGGATTGACTCCAAATTTTACAGGATTACTTTTTTAACAGAAGGCAACAAGAATCGTGCCGGCGAACTAGAAGAAACACTTTTTAAAATTTTCCCATACAAATAAGAACACCCCTAATGTACATACATGTATGTACAATTGTATGTCATTACACGGGATTTTAAAATTTTTATTGGAACAACCTTTAATTTTTAATTCTCATGTAATTTTTTTTAGCGGCCAAGGTTCTTCAAACTCTGTCCAAATTTCAGGTCCGTAGCTATTACGATTCCTGAGCAAATAGCGTGTGACGGACAGACGGACAGCGTGGCAAAAACAATACGGTGCCTTTTTTCACCTTTGGTGTACGGAACCCTAAAAAGAGCTTTTCATCACCATCTTACAGTTTTATACATATATTTTGCTTGTATGCATGCCTTAGCATACTTCTATCGATAGTGACGCGAGAGTACGAGATGTAGTGGTGTTTCAATTGAAAATCTATTACTATTTCTTTCTAGTTGTCAAACAATTTTATGATTTTGTTTATATTGTCGGCAACTGGCCTATTCCACATCATATCTCAGCAAACCATCTGCTGGCAAAATTTTGCCATTTAGTACTATATGCATTTTAAAACGTAGTCTGTCCACGTATTTGTGGTTCACAGTTATGGTTCCTTCTTTACTCATGTTTCCTCCAAAGGCTACTGACAAAGTTTTCTTCTCGTTATCGTTACTTTTATGCACGATGTCAAAGCTTCCTGCTTTAAAAGTGTAAAATCAGTGCCTTAAGTTACAAAAAAACACCAGTTTCTCTTTTTTTGCTTCTCTACGTATAGATTATATCACAACTTTCGTTGCTACTAACATCACTCTCCAGTCTCAGTTCAACTTAGTGCTCTGAGTGATTTATGTGATTTTCTGCGACGTTTCCGTCCTTGAATGCCCTTTTATTTATTATTTTCCTACTGAATCTGTGCATCTTGCACCATATATTAATTCGATGTTGTCATTGCCGTATGCTGTAATGGGCTAAAGCTAAATTTCTATCGCTAAAAATCTAAAAAGTTGCTTTAGCGGTTTTTGACTGCGAATGCAAGTCTGTAACGTTCGTTGCTAAATTTGGCAATGGCATAAAAATTGAATTTGCCGTAATTTTAGCCATCACCAAAACGATTAATTTGTTTATTCTCTAACGCCAAATAAGTAGTTTTTGCTCTCCAAAACACTAAAATTTTAGCAACGAAAATTTTAAGGTGCTAAAAATTAAGTAAAATAAAAATGTTTTTCAGTTCGTTGTTTCATGGAAAAAGAATCCTCACAAAAATGTAAAAAGAATCCTCCAAAATTCGGGCCACTAAAAGTATTGAGATCAAAATTTTGACCAAGTTCTTGTTTGACACAATACCTGCATTGCATATTACAGTGATCACTGCAATATGTAATATATAATGCATAGCATATTACAGTGAAAGGTATGTGTCAAACAAGAACTTGGTGAAAAATTGTATCTCACTACTTTTAGTGGCCGAAATTTTGGAAAGAAACCTGGCCTTTTTTCACATTTATGTTTTTGTGAGGATCTGGCTACTTTTTGAAAGGTTTTCTTAATAAATCTTATTAAACTTTAAATTTCTAGTCCGTTATAGTTTTATTCATAATGACTGCGTCAGGTTAATAGAACAGACCTACATATAATAATGGGTTAAAGTGTGATATATGCACCATTGTGTCATTACGAGGACCGACTGATGTACTTAATTTTTTAAGAATCATCAGGGTATAAATATGTAAAATACAGTGTACATGTTGGTGGAAGCAACCCCGCCTATTTTCTAAAGTCTGCTTAGTCGAAGTACTTTTAAAAATGCAAAATTAAAGGCTAGCATAAGTGAAATGTGCATGTAAACTTTCAATAGAGTAGCTTGTGTTTTAAATTTTTCTAGTTGGTAACTTACCTAAGTATTTTTTTCCAAATTCCAGTTCTCTGCCGTATAACATTGCGTTAAGTTTTTATAAACATGGTCCCACATCCCTAATGTAACCACCAGTGCTTTCGGATTTTTCCCATACGCAACTCACCCCTAAACTTAAGGGGTATCGAATTTAAGCTCTCTAGTTCAAATTCCAGTTTTAAATATTATTACCACCACACTTCGGACAATTATCATCGTCCTCTTTTTAAGATGATAGTTTTAAGTTAAAGTTTCAGTTAAAATCTTCAGTAAACTATTAGCGTGGTCCCCGCTACTCCTGCTTTAAATATTTGGCTTTTTAGAATTGTTTAGATGGTTTCTTATCTTGACCTACTGGCGTATCAAATTTCAGCTCTGTGGCGCAAACTTAATTATTTCATTGTTATGGCGTATTCCTGCCCACTTTTTTAAAAGAAAAAATTTTTTAGTCAGTGCCAATCATGCGTGTCAAGTTTCAATGGAAACTGACAATAATACCTACATAAGTAGTATAAATCTGCTGATCCGAAGTACATGAAAGAAGAGACTTAAATTTTATTGTCATGCTAACGCCCACTTTTTAAAGGAAAATTTATAGCCTTTTATTATTAAAACATGCATGCCAAATTTCAACAAAACTGCTTACGCCAACGATTTAAGTTTCATGTTGTAGTTATAAACATAATGGGCGTAGCCCCGCCACTATTTCTATATTTTCCTGGCTTTAAGATTTTTTAGTCAGTTTTTAACTTAGACCTACCTGTCTATCAAATTTCACCTCATTAGCGAAAATTTAAATTTGTTATTCTTATTTGAGTGATCAAGCCACTTTTTCAAACTCAAGTTTTTCTGTGACGAGTGTTAATCTCTCCTGTTGAGTTTTGCTGGAAACGTTTAATAATAAATACATAAATATTATATTTAAATGTGCTGATCCGAAATACATACATCAAATTGGAGAGAAATTTTTGTGAGTTTTTAACACCCATTTTGTTTAAAAAATATTTATAAACTTGTATTATTGCAACATGTAACCTAAATTACAATAAAATCGCTTGAGCTAAGCGCCAAGGATTTGTTTTTTTAATTCTGAACTTTGTGGACGTAGCACAGTGGCTGAAAATCGTTTTTCATTGGCCAAAATTCTGTAACTTTTTAACTGATCAAAATATTGAAGTAATTTTTATTTTAGTGGATAGATATTTAGTTCAGTTTGACTCAGTTTTAATTACATTAAAATTGATTGAGGACTTTTTAAGGAATTCTAGCTCAAAGTTGAACTTTTGAATTTTTTTAACTTTTAGAGTGAAATATGGGTTTATTATTTTTTTATTTATTAAAAAATTTAATATATGGAAATTAGTAATAATTATAAATATGTTTTGTAATAATGGAATTTATTTAATGTTACACTCAAAAAAAATTTTACACTAAAAAAAAATAGTAAAATCAACGATTTTGCTATTATTACAGAAAAATTAAAAATTTTTTGCTGTCTAATTTGCAATTTTGTTTACACTCAAAGAATAGTTACACTTAAAAAAAAACTTTAATAATATTATCTAAAAATATTGCTATTACTACAGAAAAATTTATTATTTTTTGCTGTCAAATTTGATCATTTTAAAAAACATATTAAAAATAAAAACTGCAATAAATTTTAGTAGCATTTGTAACAATGGTAGGTTCTGTTTATTATTATTTTTTACTAATAGTATGCTTTTCGTACCTTAAATAACAATGAAAGGCAATTATGATTATTATTCATTTGACTCAAATATTGATTGTAAATATTTCATATTTTGTTCTGTGCTATTTCTGTTCTTTAGTAGTTTTTTGGCTTCTTCATCTAAATCCCGATGTTCCACTTTCCATTGATTTCGAATACTGGAGATGAACGGATCTGACGTTGCCAATAATATATTAAATAGATCTTCATTTGTTGAATTTCGTGAAATTTTTCTAGTATTGTGCTCTCTATAAAATCTGTAATCCTTGTTTCTTTTTTCCTGAGCCTCCTCTGATAGATCTCCAAGTGGCACCAAATGATATTTAATGATATCTTCTCCATGATAAAGGATTTTATGAACTGTTGCAGACATATTTCTCCATGGGTAGTTGGTTGTATATATTTTTGCAGTTTCCTTAGCATAATCTCCAAATTTTCTAGAGTCAATTTCTTCATTGCACGCAAGTACTTCTAGGATTATTTTAAACCTGAAAATAAGGTTTAAATCCACTCCTGTTATTTCAGATGCTGTTTCTGGATCTGAAAAGAATCTTCTTGCGGTATTGCCTGACCCTAATTTGCGATATTCATCTAGAACATGTTTCTTTTTTGAACTTCTTAACTCTTTGTTGGTTTCGTTGTTTCTTATTGATCCTGAAGACCCGAAATCCAAATCATAACTGATTTTTAGTATGTGTTCCATAAGTCGTATTCTTGCATGTAGTGGTGATAATCCAAATTCATATGCATCGGTATTATCTAATGATTTTGTCGGGACTTGGTTTAATTGGGTTGATGTTGCTTGGCATATAATGCAGCTGGATGCAGCCTTCGTGTTAGTCAAAGCCTGACCTACTTTTCCATCTATCATTGTCAGCACTAATTGGTAGCTTACTTCAGTTTGCTGCCCATCTAACTGTAATTGTAATGGCTGTAGTGTTGCAATTTGGGCCTTGATATCACTAACTTCTTTGTTAATGGCATCATGAGTTTCTTTTTTGAATTCAAATTTAATTGGCCTGCAGTATTTCGTAGAAGATGGTGTCTCATTTTTCCAAATATCCATTGTTTGCGTTGTACTAGTCGAAGGCTCTGAATCTTCCAAAATCTTTTTCAATCGCAATGGTACAAATGATACCATGAACATATCTGAGTCCGAAATATTTTCACATACAGCTTGTTTGTATTGTTTTTGTCCCGAGGAACCATCACATCCCCATTTACAAAAAGAATTAACTTAGTGTTTCCATATTTCTTTAACTCATTTCCTGTTATTGATTGTAGCAAGCGTTCGGCTGTGTGATCAAGTAGAGATTGTAGTTGTACCTCTGCCGAAATTGGTGTGATTGTAATAGTGTCCTTTGATGGCAAACAGTCTATTTTAGCAGCAGTTATGTAATGATATGCTGGATACATATTTGACCCTTTTTCAATCGCACGCAGTCTGAGCTTAATATATTGCTGTTTTGTTAATTTCAAATCCAGAAATAATGCTAATGCCTCCTCATTTGTGTACTGTATTGCATCACTCGGAGTTGGTATACTTTTAAGAATCCGTTTTGTTCTCACTGGACTAGCTTTAACAACTTTTTCAATGATATCCACTTTTGATAATTGGTTCTGTGATCGTAATTGATGTAGGAAAGATTCTTTTATATTTGTACAACCAATTGCATCGTTAAAATCTTTAAGTTTCCGCCTCTTAGATCTATCACTGCAGTTGCCCATTAATGATTTGCGTGGTCTTCCAGCCTTATCTTGCTTTGCTGTTTCTGCAGCGACAGTAAGTTGGCCTTCTAACCAGTTTGCACTTTTTATATAAAAGTTTTGTTTACTGTAGCTAACTTCTTTGTAGCGTTTTTTTAGTGCTTTGACGAAATTAGATAATTGCTCTTGCATTTCGGTGCTACACGAATTTAAGTTTAATTTTATTTTAACGTAACTAAGAACATCTTCCTGGTTTTTGTTTCTAAAATACTCTTCGGCCAGTTCTTTATAACTGAAGCTCTCCATATTTATCTGAATATTTTTATTTGTTATATTTTATCCGTACAATTAAAGGATTAACTTATTACTGAGTAATCCCTTATGGAATCCGTAGTTTTATACATTTTTAGATACATGTTATTCACACATTGATCTTCAATTTCATAGCAGGTAGTGCTTAAATTGAACAAAACTGCACATGTTATTCAGACCTTAATATCAGGTAAAACTGATTAGTATCTCGCCAATATGGGGTTGTTTTTTATCTTTAGTGGTTTAATGTCGCCATTATTGTTATAAAAATGTTTATGACTTTGGTTGACCCTAACATTTGATAACAGGTAAATTCAGAAAGAGATCATATGTTTACTGTAGAACCGATTGTGATAATTTTATGACTTATTTTTTGCTGATCAAAACAAAGCCATTAAACCCTTTCGCAGGTATTATATTTAATTTTTTTCGTTTTACGTAGTCTAAAGTAAAAAAAAAACACACTTTTAGGCAAAAAAGTGAAAATTTAAGACACTATTGTATACGAGTACTTATAGGGCTGTTTAAATTAATTTGAATTTTTTTTAGAGTAATTTCATTAAAATGAAAAAATTGTTCTACCCACGGGTCGTCACGGGTGCAAAAGTATATATAGCGTTAAAGAGGACACTTTCACCTTTCTCCTGGTGGTATACGTTTCTTGTTCCCTTTTGTTCCCTAGAAGTTCTATTCCACTAAAATTTAAATTTGAGAAAAATATAGTAGTTTCATAAATATTTCATAACGCCCGTAATATTAAACGCTAGAGCTGTGACCACTTACAACAACTAAAGACTATAGTCCTACCAACATTATAAAAAAGACCGCAGGCCGTTATCGATGATAGCTTGCGAGTAGTAACCATTTATTTTTGATAAAAAACAAAAGAAAAACACCTTTTTCTGAAATTAAAAAAACGGTTGAGTTTGACAGCATGCCACGCCCACAATTATCAATAGTTTAACCTAAGTTTTTGGCTACCTTAATCTGGATATATTAGCTACAAAAAGGCGTAAAAATTTTAAAAATCGGTGACAAAAAAAATTAGACTTTTGGCCAATGAAAAACGATTTTCAGCCACTGTGCGTAGCCCGGCCCCCTTGGCTATTATTTTCAGGATTTTAAGTTTTTTAGATAGTTCCTAATCTAGACCTATTTATATTCATAATAATCTAGACCTATTTATATTCAAATTTCACCTTAGGACCGTTAATTTTAATTTTTTATTCTTATGGGCGTGACACCGCCCACTTTTTCAATCTCAAGATTTTCTTTGGCCAGTAGTTATCTTTCTTGTCGAGTTTCGTCGGAAACGGATAGTAATAAATGTTTAAATATGTAGTATATTCAAATGTATATTAAATAATAGGCTTAAAATGTATGGTCGTGTTAACGCCCACTTTTTCCAACGTAAATTTAAAGCCTCGCATTATTGCAACATGTATGCCAAATTTCTTTAAAAACGCTTCGGTTAAAGGTCTTAGATTTGTATTTTAAATTGTGAGCCTTGTGGGCGCAGCCCCGCCCACCTTAGTAAAAGTTTTGAGTTTTTAGATTTTTCTAGTAATTTTCTAATCTATAACTACTTGTTTATCAAATTTCAGCTCACTAGCGCAACTTTTAGTTTTTCATTTTTATTGGCGTGTTTCCGCCTACTTAAAGCTTAAAGTCAATATGATGTTTCCATGTAAGCCTTCGATCAAGGTGTATACCAAGGTATTTCACTTGGGAATGTTGCGGAATATTTTGATTATTGATTCGAATTGGGGAACAAGTATCTCTTCTTAGGGTAAACGTTATATGGACACACTTTTGTTCATTTACCTTAATTCTCCATAAGTTCAACCACATTTCCAATTGTGTATTATGTTCTTGTAGATATCGGGAAGCCTCGTGAGGGTTTTCATGCATACTCAGGCAGGCTGTATCATCGGCAAACGTAGATGTATGGATATTGCTGCTCAAAGGCATATCACAAGTATAGATCAAATACAAAACTGGCCCCAGTATGCTGCCCTGTGGAACACCGGATGATATAGATTCGGGCACACTCAAGAATTCTCCTTCCACAACCGTGAACTTTCGGGTAGTAATGTAACTTTCTAATAAATTCACTAAATTTATTGGTAGATATGATTTTAATTTTAAAATTAGACCTTCATGCCACACTTTATCAAATGCCTGAGTAACGTCAATAAACAGGGCATCAATAAAGCCATCATTGGCTTTAAGGCTCAAGGGGGTAGAGCAACTACACTCGGCAAATCAGCAACACCAGTACATGTATTTGGGGTAAATGCGGATTTTAAATGCTCAGCAAATATTTTACATATTTCCGTATCGCCTCTTATTATTTAAATTGAAATGTTTATTTATTTAAGTATTTATTTATGTCGGCCCATCTTGGTCGACCACACTTTTTATAATAATGAATTAAATAAAAACTAATAAATATAATGAAATAAAACTAACTTAAAACTTATCGTGAGAAAATGCTTGGTCGGCATAAATACACGCCGACCAGGTGCATTGTATGTGTAGGCATAAAATATTCAAATAAGCCAGATGATCAAGTTACTTGCTGATGACAAATAACTGATGCAGTCAAACACATAAGTATGTGGACAAATATGAATTACTGGCACAGTCAAACACATAAGTATGCGGACAGATATATTCCATAGCCAAACACACTACACCTCCCTTTTTCAGAAAGAATGATCAATGCGAGGTAGTTGATCATTCTTTAGTTACAATGGGTTTTAAAAATAAAGGGGGCTTCTCACATAACATACTTGTGAATTCCAAGTAACAATAATTTTTTTTTTTTTTAAATAAGGTAATTTTTTTTTGTTTTGTACAATACATATTACAGGTAGTATTTTTTTTATGTCTATAAGCTTGTTTAAGTTATGTTCCTCTTAGACCAATTTGTGGTGTTTTTTTTTTAAATAAAACTTTAAACTTTTTCTCTTTTAAATATGGGAACACAAATCGTTTGCTATTTTATGTATGCATTATGTATAAAATAATAAAAGTATGTTTTTGGATTTTTTTTTTTTTTTTTTTGACATTTTGCTTAGAATTTTTAAGTTTAATTTAAAAATGAAATTGTTTGGACATACATACATATGAAGTTTATATGGTACATGTAGTAAATTTTTGGTTTTTTATGTTTTCTTTTATCATAGTGTTAGAAACTATCAGATTTATTTATAAAACTTATTAAGGTTTTATAAAGGGTTTTCATAAAAAAATTAACACAAAATGTTTCTTAAAAAAAGCCTTCATAAATATTAAAATAGTTTTAAAAATTATAAAAATTCTTAATTTTACCGCGCCATAAGCGCCAAAAGCAAAGTATAACCGACACATCTTTTGGAACGAAATCAGAGACAAAAGAAAATCAAAAATTAGAATAAAATGTGTCATTCCTCCCCTGTTCTTAGCAAGACCCTTTACCCCGTGAACTTCTTTACCCTATTTTTATGAACAGTGAATGACTTCCCATGTCCATCTTGGAGTTCTACATTATTTATGTTGTCCATATTGGATATTTTATAGGGGCCCTTATATACGGAATCCAGCTTATGACCCGATTCATTGCGGATCAAAACGAGTTCCCCGAGGGTTAATTCTATTGGATCTGCCCACTGGGTGGAAAGTTGTTGTCTTTCCCACTTAGCATTTTCTATGATATTGGCAGCTCTTCGCTGCGCCACTTGAAGTCTGAATTTAACCTCTTTTCCATATGAATCAATGTTGTACAATGGTTCTACAATGTTTTCTTTTGTACAATCAAGAGTTGGTGGTATCTTTCCGTAAACCAACTCGAATGGACAATAACCATGAGCCGTAGATGGGGTGGTATTGTAACAATATACGAAGTATTTTAACCACAAATCCCAATCTGTTTTATCGGATGAGATGTATGTTCGCAGATATTCGTTAAATGTTCTGTGAGATCTCTCAACAGTACCCAAAGTCTGATGATGATACGGAGTAGAATTGAGTTTCTCTATCTTCATCATTGAGCATAATTCCGACATAACTTGATTCATATATTCTGTTCCCATGTCCGTTAGTATTGTATTCATTGGACCGTAAGTCAAAACAAATCCTTCCATAATTGCTTTGGCAACCATTCTGGCTTTCTTATTCTGAATGGGTATTGCAACTAAATATTTAGTTAAATCACATATCATAGTGACAGCGTATTCGTTTAATGACTCGGACCGTGGTAGTGGTCCTACGGTGTCAATTATTACTCTGTCAAATGCCTTTAACGGTGTAGGAGTTATGATGAATGGCTCTTTACCGTTGACAACTGTTTTATTTTCTTGACATGCTTTGCACCGTTTTACATATTGGGCTATGTCTCTAGTCATGCCTTTCCAATGGTATCGAAGTCTAATCTTCTTTATCATATGTGTTATCCCCGGATGTCCTCCTGAAATAGGATCATCATGATATTTTTGCATGATTTGTAATTTATCTGTATCGGTGAAAATTGTTGTTAATTTAGGCGTGAGCACAATTGTTAATTTACTTTCTTGCAGTATTTCATTGCCTTTATTCTTAAAGGTTTCAACATTGGTTCCTAGGAATTTAAGCAGACTATCATCGAAGTGTAGTCGCATGGTTGTTAAACACATGTTATCAGCTATTTTTTCAAGCTTTAGAAAGAGGTGACCTAAGTCTACATTTCCATCAATAACCGTGTCTTTCAACAAAAATTCGGAAAGAATTTTCTTTCCTTTTCTTATTATAACTTTATTTTTGGTAAAATGCAATTGTGCCATTTTACTGTGCTCTTGAGCATTAGTTGCCTCATAAACCTTTAGTTCAACCGATTTTGTATTAGCCGTTATACCATTGTATTGTATTGTATTTGTATTAGCCGTTATACCATTGTATTAGCCGTTATACCATTGAAGTCTCGTAGTTACCTTCAGTATTGTATTAGCGTCAATATTTTTTATATCATTAATATTTATACGTGACAGCGCGTCCGCGGCGTAATTTTCTCTACCCCTAATATACTCCACCACAAAGTCATATTCTTCTAAGTCCAGCCTCATACGGGTTAATTTTGATGACGGGTTTTTTAATGAAAATAAATAAGTTAGGGGTCTGTGATCGCTTTTAATTACAAACTTTCTGCCGTAAACATATGGTCGGAAATATTGTACTGCCCAATGAATTGCAGTTAATTCCTGCTCTATTGTTGATTTATTGCTTTCACCTTTTGTGAAAGATCTGGATGCGTAAGCAATTGGTAGCTGAACACCCTGCTTTTCTTGGCTCAAAACGGCACCACAGGCATGTTTACTTGCGTCTGTGGTTATGCAGAATTCTTTAGAAAAATCCGGATATTGGAGAATTTTTGGACTCAGCAATTGATTTTTAAGATATTGGAATGCTTTTTCACATTGTTGAGTCCATTCAAATTGCACATTTTTTCTAGATAATCTGGTAATATGTCGCGATGATTCAGCAAAATTTGGTATAAATCTTCTGTAATAATTACAGAATGCTACGAAGCGTTTAGCTTCATCACCATTTGTAGGTGTTGGATAATTTTGTATAATTGAGTATTTGCTGTCGTCAGGTAAGATGCCTTTATCGGTGCATTTGTGACCTAAAAATGTTACTTCACGACAAAAAAATGTACATTTATCTGGATGGAGTTTGAGATTGTATTTTCTGCAAGTATTAAACACTTGTTTTAAGTTTTGTAGCATGTGTTCTGAAGAACAACCTATTACTACTAAGTCATCCATGTATACAAAGGCTTGGGTTGGAGATAATCCAGAAAAAGCCAATGACATCATTCTTTGGAATGAATTCGGGGCAATTTTAATACCATATGGCAGTCTTTTAAAGCGAAAAGAGCCTTTTTCTGTGGAAAAAGATGTAATGTCTCTAGAGTCTTGTTCCAATTCTATTTGATGAAATCCCGACATTAAGTCCAGGCATGAAAAGAACTTGGCTCTTCCTAACCGATCAAGAATGTCATCTATACGAGGCAATGGGAATTTATCAGCTATCAGTTTTTTATTTATTCCTCTATAATCTACGACCAATCTCCACCTTTTTTGTGTTGAGCCGGGTAATGGCTTTTTTGGTACTATTAGAATAGGGCTATTATATTGCGAGATGGATGGTTCTATTATATCATCATTTATTAATTTATCTAATTGGGCATTAACTTCCTCTTTGTGAGCATGAGGGATTCTATAATTTTTGATGTACACTGGTTGTGTATCATGAAGTCTAAGTTTCTGCTTGTAAAAATTGTTAGTACTTATTTTTTCAGTCTCCAGAGCAAAAATATCTATGTAGTCTAAGCATAATTTTCTTAAATCTGTATGAGCGTATTCGGGAAAGTTTTTTGTTAATTTTTCAAGTTTTTCCTTATTTAGCTTGGCATTAGTATCAGAACTGCAATTGACAATTTTATAGTCGTTTAGACTTTCGGATTTTACCTGAATGTTATCAATTACTAGGTCTTTATCTGTGGTATTTATGATTTTTACCAATGGCCTTGCTTTAGTAGTTATTGTGTTGGCAATATATACGCCATCCTGCATAATTTGTTGAGGTATCAATACTTCTTCCTCATTGGATATGAAGTTTATCGGTCTTATAACTTCAGATCTTGCTGGCAGTGATATGGAATTGATGTTTGGACCGTTTCTTAAAGCGATTGCTATATCGTACGGAACGTCGTTAGTTCTCAAGGTGATCCAATCTTGATTATTTTCGTAATTTAAAATACATTTGTATTTTCGAATAAAGTCCATTCCTATTATTCCGTCTACTTGAATCGGAAAATCATCCTTTACGACATGAAAATCGTGAGCTATTAGCAGATCTTCTTGTTTTAAATCAGCTTTAACTTTGCCTATTGTAGTTATTATACCTTGCCCAATGCCATTTATTCTGGTTTGACTAGTAATGTCTATTGGTTGGTATAAAACTTGATGGTGTTTTACGACTGATATGTCTGCACCTGTATCTACTAAGAATGTGGACCTATTGTCATTTAGAGTGGTTCTGGAGACTAGATAACTGTATAAATTTGTATTTATGTTGTGGATTTTCCTGTCTATTGAGTACTTAGGGGTGTTAGTTCGTTTCCCGAACTATTGTCATTCATGCAACGTATATTATTATTTCTATTCACGTTGCGGTTGTTACTGTTGTAACGGTTACTATTGTTGTTAAATTGATTCCTTACTCCGTTATTATTGAAGCTTCTAGGTGCATACCGGTCACTTGTGTTTCTGTTATTGGGATTCCTGTTACCATTATTCTGATTATGGGAATCAGGGGGTCTATTAGAGTTATTGGGTCTGTTACCAATATTTCTAGAGTAACGATTTCTACTATTAGATAAATTATTGTTGTAATTGTTTTGGAAAGTTAATATAGCATTAGGTTGTCCGTATGCGTCCGTACAACTGCTTATAAATTTTGTTTTAACTTCATCCATGTTTAGGAACGTTCCTGATTCCATGATCAGTTTTACTCGTTCGTTGGATGCATTTTTTATTATTGCTGAAACTGCTGCACGTGTTGTGTACTTGTTTGCAGTTTCATTTGGGAGGCCGTCAGATATGTAAGCGGTCTCCAATTTTTTTGCAAGTTCATCGATTTCCTTAACATAGGCATTGGCATTTTTGCCCGTTTGTTTTATATTCATTAACTTTGCATTGATGACGTCAACGGATTCACCCTTAACAGTCGATTTGAGTTTTACTATTATCGCTGAAATGGTCGATTCCGTTGTTACTATATTCCTAGTAGTGCCTTTTAGTTTTGTTTTAATAAGGCTTACCGCAATAGCCTCATGTGTATCCTTTATGCTTTCCACAAGTGTCAAAGCATCAATGAAGCTTTGTAGGTTTTCTGGACTTCCGTCGAAGTCAGGTAGCAGTTTGGATGCTGTATTTAGGAATTCTATATTTGTTTGTGACATGTTGGGAGAGGCTCTACTTGTACTTGGTAGATTTGAAGTTGGGTCTAAAACTAGTTCTGGTAGATATTTAAAATTTGTTTCCTCATGTAAAGAGTTAGGTACATTTAGTACGATACCTTTCTTTAAGGATATCGTTATTAATTATATCTCTTATGTCAGCGAAGAAAGCTTCAGCTGCTGCTTTATGAGCATGTGTTAATCTGTTATAATTAACATTAAGGAGTGCTCTTATTTGTTCGAATCTGCGCACGAGATTATTTATGTGCTTATTAATTGTTTCTGGTTTTATCTCCCTATTGAGATTGAGACACTTATATGATTTGATGAATTCTTCCTTTATTGCTCTGGCCTTATTCACTATTATTTCCCATTCCATGAGGTTTAAATTGAGATTTTATGGAATTTTAAAAAAAAAATGGCGCTTATGTCACGGATGCCGTGACCATTTTTTGATGGTCAATAGAGTACCATGGCATAAACCAGATATCGCCAATTTATATCTGAATTAGGCTCTTAATTCTTTAATGTTATACCACTGGAGGGACATAATATAAAAAATGTATTGAAAAAATTGCAACTCTATTTTTAGAGTGCTTGTAGAGACATTTAAAAATATATGAATAAAGAAATATGTTTATAATAAAATATTGATATAATGTATTGATTAGTAATTATAAAATGTATTGAAAAAATTTAATTTAATTTTTTTTTTGTTTTTATATGCGATACTACTCTGTTAATGCAGCATTGGAGAGACATTTCTGTATAAATATAATAATAATCTTCATGCTAATAGTTTTATATTATTTACATAAAACATCCTTTCGTTGTTGTTTGGCTAAACAACACTAAAAGATTCACGATTCTTTTAGGCAGCTATGTTATTTTTAAATGGTGTTGCTGTTTTTGAGCATGCTGATGTAAATGCTGCTGCTGTTGCTGCAGTTTGTGTGGATTATACTGTGTATGTTGTTGGGTATTACTTACTGCCGCGTTGTAATTTGTCAGGTCGGTGTTGTCATAAGAAATTGCTGATGTTGATGATGGTGATGCTAAATCTTCATCAAATTTATATTTATTATTATCAGTTTTAGGTGCTTCTATCAGTATAGACTATTATGGCTAGTTTGATGATGATTTTGACGATGACGGTGAATTATAATTTTGTCGGAGACTGAAGTCAACAGTTAAGAAAGGGACCGATATCAGAGAAATCTGGGGAATTGTTTCCATTTTTTTTTTGTGTACGATTTAAAAAATGTTTATGACATTATATCGTCATTCTTAAGTGGCATATTGTATCAATTTTTTTTTTTTTTTGCCATCACTATGGTTTTCTGCTGTTCAAGTTACTTTACTCTTTCTTGGCTTTAATAATACTATATCTTTTATATTTGCGCAACACTTCTTTGTTATGTATAAGAAATTTTAAATTGATTTGTACTTTTGCACTACAATGTTCTAAAGTATTTTGTTTTATTTATCACCACTTCTTTAGTATATATTCAGATAATTGTATCCTCTTTTTAGCGCGTACTTTAAACGTCTGACTTTAGCAGCTATATATTTATTTGAAATGGATCGCCATGTTATTATTGAAATTGAAATGTTTATTTGAAATGGCAGGATCGCCATGTTATTATTTAAATTGAAATGTTTATTTATTTAAGTATTTATTTATGTCGACCCATCTTGGTCGACCACACTTTTTATAATAATGAATTAAATAAAAACTAATAAATATAATGAAATAAAACTAACTTAAAACTTATCGTGAGAAAATGCTTGGTCGGCATAAATACACGCCGACCAGGTGAATTGTATGTGTAGGCATAAAATATTCAAATAAGCCAGATGATTAAGTTACTTGCTGATGACAAATAACTGATGCAGTCAAACACATAAGTATGTGGACAAATATGAATTACTGGCACAGTCAAACACATAAGTATGCGGACAGATATATTCCATAGCCAAACACACTACACAACCTCCGGTAGATGTGCGCAGAAGTGTCTTAAACTCAACGGGTGTTTTAAGCTTTTTAGCAGCGCGCCACAAAGACTAATTAGATGTTGGTGTGACATCAAGACCTTCCAAATAATTTTTAAGAGATGCAGTTTTTTCAGATGCAAGCAACTCTTGAAGTCCTTTAGAACATTCTTTAAGTCTGAGTTTATGTTGGGGTGATCTGTGCTGTTGCCATTCCCTTCTAGCTCTTCTTTTTTCACATACGAGATGTTCAATATCCCTGGAATAAATTTTATTAAGCCCAGACTGCGGATGGGAGGTATTGCATGTTCAGCAGCCTGTTTAATAATTTCGTTTAAATTGGCAATGTTAGTTTCAATGTCATTGGGTGTTTGTTCTTAACGCAATATTTTCCGTGCAATGACTACTAAGATATTTTTTGAATCCCAGCGTCCTTCTTAGTGGGTTACAAATTGTAACGATAGTGGGGGAGTGATCGGAGGAGAGATCTAGAGAAGTTTCCACACTAATTAAATCCCTAGAAATATTTTTCATTACGCCAAAATCAATAACATCTGGAATTTTTCGTACGTCAGTAGGCCTATAAGTGGGCTCCCCACTCGAAATAACATCTAAGCCCATTTTTGAAATTGTATTAAACAAAGCTCGACCTCTGAGTGTTAAAAGGCGCGACCCCAGTACGTATGCTTTGCATTGTAGTCTCCAGCTGCCACGAAACAAGATCCAAGCGATTTATAGAACTTCTCATACTGATCTTCTGGGAGGTGAGTAAATTGATGATATCACGAAATTAGAACAAAAATTTTCTACAAAAATATTCGTAGCTTGCATATATTCTTCACTATCGTTGTCAAGGATATAGTGCTTGAGTCTTGACTTAATTAGAATTGCAGATCCTCCGCATGCTCTTCCTCTAGGGTCCTTTGTATCATGCATAGTGTAGCCATTTATTTTGAAAAAGCTTCTCGAAGTCAAATGTGTCTCAGAGACCAACATTATATCAATATTTTTTTCCGTAAGGAAGTGCTCAAGTTCATTTTTATGTTGGCGAATGCCGTTTGCGTTCCAGGAACATATTTTTAACGTGTTCATGGCTTGTTAATTAATGCTTGAAGCAGAGTATTCTGCATTCTCAGCATTTCTTGCATCATGGTAGTCATATTTGTTATAAAATTATTTATAGTTTGCACCAAATTGTCAATAGTAGCTTCAAGGCGACTAAAGTTAAAGCTTGAGTTTGCATTCGTTGAATTATTTGGAGGTGGAACATTTTGTGGGGGAATAGAATTTGTTTTGGCAGCATCGGCATACGATACACGGGAAGTTACTATTTGGCTCATTTGCACAAAATTGGCGGAGTAAGCGTTTCCTGATTGAGATGGAGCTAATTTGGCTTTTTGCACCATAGTCTGTTTGACAAAAGAGTACACAGGACAACCTCTGTAGTTAGCGGTGTGAATACCTCCACAATTACTGCATTTTTTATAACTTTTATCTTTTGGCTTATTGCAACTAGCAGTGCCGTGTAATTCGCCGCACACAACACAAACAGTGGGTAATTTACAGTATGTTTTTGTGTGGCCATATTCTTGGCAATTATGGCACTGTACGGGACCTGATCGCTTATGTGGCTCTTCAACTGTGATTTTTCGGTATAAGAGGTATTTTAGGCTATAAATTGGGTGTGTCTCGTTTTTTTTCAGCTGTATATCATTCGGCTCCAATTCAACACGAAATAGAGGCTGGGGGATCTTCTCCCTATTGATAATGTTGGTAACATTTTTTACCTTAAATCCTTGTATCATGAGTGCATCTTTTACTTCTTCGGGATTAACATAAGAGTCAATACCCTTCAATACAATCTGCAAACCTTTGGCACTCTTAAGCTGGTACGTATAAAAACTTGTTTTATTTTTTTCAAATTCAGTCACTATTTTACGGAAATTTTTTTCTTCGTATATTTGAATTTTAGTTTCGTCAATTTTACCACGCTTTATTGGAATAACATGAAATGCGTTTTCACCAATGAAAAAAATGTGTATTCAAAGATTGAGTTAAACACTTATTTGTATGTACATACATACATCGCTTCATGCAAACATAAAATCAATTTGTAGATATGTATGTATACATATAAGATTTCTTATCAATTCTCAAGTATTTATTAGATCTTAACAATCACACTTACATATCTTCATTATGAAAATATATGAAGCATTATTTTGCATGATCACACTCATGGAAATTATTCTGATTAAAAATAAGAATGCGTCACATTAATTCAATAATTTTCAATGTAATAGAAAATGTATATTGATATACCTAAAAACTAATGACTTTAATAAATTAATAGTGTAAACACATATTTTTCCATATTGAAATAAGAAATTTCAAAATGAATAAACCTTCGTTAATGGTTCTTATTAATTCAACATGGTTTTTCTCTGGGTGGACGGCTTATCGTCCAGTCAAAGAAGGCAGATATAGTTAAATAAGCAAAATCTGTAATACCTATAAACAAATTTCTCACAAGCAGACTTTAACGCTGGCACTTTTGGCTAAAGAAAATATAAAGAAAACTTAAGCATGAGAAAATATGCAGCAATACGTAGTATAAGAACATACTAGGATTAGAAAAGTTCCAAAAGACTTGTGATATTTTATACTGGCCTATTTTGTCTGGCATGACAAATAATTTATTTCAATGTACACATAAATACCCGTACTAGCGTGAGAAAATGTCACTCTCTCTCACACACAGCCACACAAAGAGGTGATGACGTAATACACAAACATACATACATAATGAAATTTGATAATATTATGAAATTCATATACACAGCAACACCCAGAACAAAATCGCTAGCATTAGTTTTTAATACACAGGTACGAGAAAAATCGATACACGTGAAAGTAGGTGCTTCTATAAGTATTTGCTGTATTTTTCCAAAAGCTTTTTCCTATAATTGCTACATTAAAGTAAAACATACTGAAATAAAAATATCATTACCCCTATTCAAAAGCTCTTCGTATCAACCTGACTGGATTCAAAGCATTTTACATCTCAAATTCCCTTGTACATACATATAAATTCTATTTCAACACAATATTTTCTATCTCCATAAGAATAGCAAAGTCAATAGCCTTGAAAACATATTTACATTCATTTGTAAATATGTATGAAAAAGTGATGACATAATTCAAACAAGCAATGATATTCTTCAAATCCAACAACATAAACATACATTATCAAATACATTCCTTATCCACTGCCATTTACAACAGGGTTGCCACTCTCTGCACCTATTAGATTATTTCCCCAGAGATACAAATAAAAAATAAAAATTAATACATACATACAATCACCACACATACGCATAGCAACGAGAACTCACAACAGCAAACCAAAATCGATCAAATCACGATCACTACATACACACAAATTTCTTGTCACTACCCTACAGTCAGACTGGGAACCAAGTGTCTTTGTAGCAACACTAAAGTTCTAGAGGCAATTGTAGTATAATAAGTTATTTTCTATCATCTTGTCAATATACATACATTCATTTGTACGTACGTAATTTATAGAAATGTATCAGTAACTAACTGTCTGGTTGGTATGTCTCCACATCCGATAAGAACTACGTAGTCACTACCTAGTCAATTGTTTCAGTATTACTAGTAGGTTTTCAATAACAAGCATATGCTAGATGTCTATAGCACAAAGTATTGTATGGGTGATAATTATAGAGTAGGACTGGTGGCAAGTGAAAAGCGAGTCAGTACATTTTCAAAATCGGTATTTCCTACATGGGTATAATGTTTGTCTACCGCTACAACAAAAGTATCCTACACCGGCAGACACACAATTAAATACATAAACACACACACACAATTAAACACATAAACACACACACACATACAAACACCAACATATCCATACATCCATCTACTGTAAGCACACCGTTTCTCTACAATAACAACAAAAGCTGTACACACAAGTACATACATACATACATAAAATTAAAGTCACACACACCCACACACACACACACACAAAATCTCGGCATGAAAATCCCCATAATCCCCCACATTCGGAACAGGGTTGCCATCACTTTTGTATTAATGGGGACAATAGTCCTGTTTTCCCGGTTTTTAATTCCCAAAACAGGACTATTGTCTCCATTACCTATCTACTCTCTGCCACTCCTGGTTAAAATATTTGGGTTTTTATATTTTTCTATTTAGTTTCTCATCTTTATTTACTTGCGTATCAAACTTCAGCTCTCTAGCGAAAATTTAATTATTTAATTCTTATGGGCGTATTCCTGCCCACTTTTTTTAAATACATTTCTTACCAGTGCCAATCATAGGTGTCAAGTTTCATTGGAAACGGATATTAATATTTAATAAATAGTATATTTAAAACTGCTGATCTGAAGTATATGAAATAGGAGGTTTAAATTGTATGGTCGTGTTAACTTCCACTTTTTTCAACGAAATCTTATAACTTTGCATTATTCCAACATTTGTGCCAAATTTCAATAAAATCGATTGAGATAAACATTTTAAATTTGTGCTTTGTTCAAATAGCTCCGCACCTGGTTAAAATCTCCGGGTTTTCAGATTTTTATAGTTAGTTGCTAGTTGTTTATTAAATTTCAGCTAACTAGCGTATATTTTATTTATTTTGTTCTTATGGGCGTGATAACGCCCACTTTTTCAATCTCAATACCTGCTGTAGCCCTTAGTTATCTTTCCTGTCGAGTTTCGTTGAAAACGGATAGTAATAATATTCTAATATGCTGACCCGAAGTACATGAAATTGGAAGCTTAATTTGTATGGGAGTGTTAACGCCCACTTTTTCAACGAAAATTTATAGCCTTGTACTATTGCATCATGTATGCCAAATTTCAATAAAATCGCTTGAGTTTAACGCCTTAGATTTGTTTTATTTTTGAGCCTTATGAGCGCAGCCCCGCCCTCCTATGTAAAATTTTTGGGTTTTCAGATTTTTCTAGTAATTTGCTAATATACTCTTGCTACTCTTTTATCAAATTTTAGCCCACTAGCGCAAATTTTAATTTTTAATCTTATGGGCGTGTTCCCGCCTACTTTTTTTAACGCCAAATTTTTAATTGGCTAACAGTTACCTTTCTTGTTTAGTTTCGTTGGAAACGGTTAGTAATAGTAAATACATAAATAATACATTTAAATGTGCCGACCCGAAACACATGAAATATGAGGCTTAAATTGTATGGGCGTGTTAACGCCCACTTTTCTCAATTAAAATTGAGAGCCTTGTATTATTGCAACATGTGTTCCAAATTATAATAAAATCGCTTGAGTTAAACGCCTTAGAAATGTTATTTTAATTCTTAACTTTATGGGCGTAGCCCCACACCCTTGGTTAAAATTTTCGGGTTTTGAAATTTTTTAGGTGAGTACTCACTTAGTTCTACCTTTGTACCAAATTTCAGCTCACTTGCGCAAATTTTAACCCCGACCCCTGGTTAAAATTTTCACCTAGATCTACTCGTGTAACAAATTTCAGCTTTCTTGCTATAGCGGAAGTGCTTCATCAATTTGTGTCAGTGGTCAGTGAGTATGTCTTAAAATATGCACTTTTTGCACCTCCGTAGCTCAGGAACCTTTCATTGTAACTTTCAAACTTTGCATATGAGGTTACATGAATTTATTCTAATTATGGTTTAAATTTTATAATTGCGGGGAACAAAGTTATGAGGGGGTAAAAACAGCTCGAATGGTTTCCTGTAAATATACACACTGCGAAACTTGGCCTGATCGCTCTTTACCATGGACAACAGTTTTATTTATTTGGCATGCTTTGCACCGTTTTACATATCGGGAAATATCTCGGGTCATGCCTTTCCAATGATATTGAAGTCAAATTTTCTTTATCATGTGTGTTTATTTATTTATTTTTATTTATTTATTTATTTATTTGGAATAGTAATCCTTACAGACACTTTTAGCAAAATTTGGCGGCTTTTAAGTGATGGTAGCTTGTTTACAGCAAGCCTTGCAGAATAAGATGGCATATTTCTAGGATTAAAATTTACTCCACGAAGACAGTAAATCAGAAACTGTTTTTGCACTGATTCAATAGTGTCAGAATATTATATTATAGATAGGGTCCCATATTACCGATTTATACTCCAGTTGAGCGAAGTATACAGATTTTTCGTAATGTATGGATCATTAAACTCTTTAGCCCATCGTTTTATGAAGCCTTGTTTGCCGTCATATTTATATGAGAAATAAAATAGAGTTTAGCATCCAATAGAATACCCAGGTCCAAGATATTATCGACAAACTCTAGCTGATAGTTTTCAATAAAGTAATAAGCAGCTATGGGACAATTACGAACAAAACACATATATTTGCATTTCTTTAAGTTGATTTCCATGAGATTAATTTTGCACTACATGATAAACGAATTTAAGTAATTTTGTAGAAGTTGTTGCTCAAATTTTTGACGGCAACAGAGAAATAGTTTTACATCATCAGCGTACATCAAAACGTTGAATGAAAGAAAAATATCAGGTAAATCGTTGATAAACAATGTAAAAAAAGTGGGCCAAGGTGACTTCCCTGAGGAACTCCAGAAAGAACATCAATGCATCTAGAAAATGCACTATTAAAACAAACGATTGGGTTTCTATTGCTTAGATATGAATAAATCCATTTAGTATCAATATCCGTAAAACCCAGTAAATGTAGTTTAGTTATCAAAAACCTATGATTAACTTCATCAAAGGCCTTACTGAAGTCAGTATATATTACATCAGTTTGTTTTTGTTGCAGAAATCCACGATAAATAACAGTCGTAAGATGAAGAAGATTTGTAGTTGTGGAACATCTTTTTGAAGCCCTTGTTGATAGGGGGAAATCAAATTTGCAACTTGATAACATAGACTCTCTGTAATGATTTTTTCAAAAACTTTTGGAATAACACTCAGTTTTGCAATACCACGATAATTTGTAATATCAGCTTTATTTCCTGATTTAAACAGTGGTATAATAAACGAGATATTCCATGCACTCGGAAATGTACTATATTTGATAGAGGTATTAAATAATAGTGCTAAAAGGAAAGCAATAGATTCCGCGCAGTTGATTAAAATGCTGCTTGGTATTTTATCAGGACCAGAGTTAAACGAAAACTTAAGACTTTTTAATTCCTTAGAGATTGTTGGAATGTCAGTAAATGGAATAGATGTTGCTAGGTTGGCACATATTTTGAATGGATAATTACGCGATACGTCAAAGGATGCATTTTCATAAGTTGTAGAGAAAAAATTATCATCCCTGGATTCCGTTTGTTGAAAATTCAGAGTAGAAGGGAAGTTATTTGTGTTTTTCTTAGAGCTAACAAATTTATAAAACGATTTTGGATTGTGTTTAAAATTGTACTTCATTGTATATATATAGTTGATATAACACGATTTATTAAGCGAGGAGTAAACAGAAGAGCCAGATTGTTTGTATTTACTATAGTATTTGTTTTTTTTTTTGTTTTTAGCTTGAGCCAAACGTTTATTGGTCCAAGGTTGACCAGTTCTTTTCCTAGGTATAGATTTTGGAACACATAAATCAATAAAAGAATACAATTTATTGTAGAAGGCATTGCACATCTGATCAACTTCGTTAAAGCATCCTAATATGATGTGCCAGTCTGTTTCAATAAGCAGCTGAGTTAACATATCTTAATTAGTATGTTTGAACGAGTATATTTTTTGATTAGTAATTGACGTTTGCTCGACGGGTTTATTACGAATTGAGAAGATCAATTCTGTTGTGGGATGGTAAGCATCTTCAGGAGTAGTGATGGGTGATGAACGCTTAATGAAGCAATCAGATACGTCATTGACAAAAATTAGATCTAATATTCTACCGCAGTTATTAGTAATGCCATTAATTTGGTATAGACTGAGACCACATAAGATATCCTGCAGATATCTCCAGGTAACGGAAGGCATGTTGAAATCTCCAAAAACAAAAACAGATTTTCCAATCGAAGCACAACGAGCCAAGTCTGCAATAGCTCCTGCGTGTTTGCTGTATAAAATCTGCGGAGAAGAAGGAGGTACATACGAACAAGAAGCATATACTCGTTTACAGTGAAGTTTTATTAAAACTGATACAAATTCAATATCATACGATGAATCAAAAGTTACAAGCTCAGAGGCAAAAATAGATGAAACTGCGATAAGTACACCACCACCAGTAGTTTTCGTACCGCGATCACGGCGAAAAATATTGAACTTATTACAAAGAACTTCAGATCATTTAGACATGTTTCAGTAAAAATCAAAATATGATGATCGATGTTGAAGCTTTCCATATATAAAGTTGACAGTTTTGTTCTCAAGCCGCGTACATTTTGGTAGACAAAAGAAACATAATCGGTAGTTGAACTTAGTTTTTTGACACATTAGATTCATGGTGTGGGATCACACCTAGATTATGTGATCTACTTCTGTACACGTATTCACGAACCAGAGTGTGTACAGGCCAGAAGTTTGGTTGAATTAAAACCGTAATTTTTAATGAACATATAGATCAGAAAAATTTAATTTTTGTACAGAAATGTTAGGTTCGTTGCCAATTTTATTTTTTACATAATATTGAATAGAGTCAGGAGACGTATCTCTTGCAAGACGAGAAATCAAAATAGATTTTCTTGGCTCCACTGCTTGAAGCGGCCCATAAACAGTTGCGTCAGGTTCCAATTTCAAGGCACCGTTACAAGAAAACTGATCATTATTGGCAGCAGCGTTCAGAACAGCTTTACTATAGCTCTGAGAATCATCACTGGTTTCAATATTTATTGAAGGATATGAATTATCAACTTTTGTCGCATATATTGTCGGATTGCATTAAGAAACAGGTTGTTCATCGCGTTTATCCTTATATTCATTATTATTGTGGTTATTAGTGTTGTTATAATTATTACTTCTTGGCGACTTACGACGTTTTTGAGACGGCTGCGGAGGGGATTTCAAATTATCCAAAGATGTAAATTCATTAAACAATCTACCATAAGCAGCAATCATTTAATTTAGAAGCTTCATTTGGAATTTCAATAAATTTTGATTTCTAATTACTGAAAAAATGGTAAAAATCGACTTCTACTTTCCTGCAGCTACCGCAACACCAAGACAGTCAATTATTCTTCATAATGGCTTCCGCTACTAATCCAGATAAACCACTACACTTAAAGTGACGGAATTCGTGGCACAGCCAACAAACAATCATTATATCATCATCGCCTTTAACGCAACAGTTTTTGGCCAAGCAAGCCATTGAAATGCTGAAGGGGTTTTAAAGTTCAGTTTTGTAAACAAACAGAATTTAAATAGACGGCAACTCTTTTCCTTCAATAACAGAAATTAAAACAAACCAAAGTTATTGTTGTTGTTGTTTATTTATGTTAGCACAGAGGAAAGTATATAAGTAGATATGTATGTATGTAAATTTTTGCTTTTATGTACTCAGCATGTATTTATTTATTGAAGTATGTAATGTTAAATGTATTAATTTTGTTATGTACAAGCAAATATTTTGTAGATTGTGAAAAATATGTAAATAAGTACATATGTATCCAGTTTTTTTTCGAAAGATTGTCATGTTTTATTTTTTGTTATATGTATGTTGTTCCTGCATGTCCTCCCGATATAGGATCATCATGATATTTTACTTAAATTATCAGTATCGGTGAAAATTTGTATTAACTTTGGTGTGAGCACAATTGTTAAATTAGTATCTGAATTGCCTTTATTCTTAAAAGTTTCAACATTGGTTCCTAGGAATTTAAGCAGACTATCATCGAAGTATAGTGGTATGGTTGTTAGACCCATGTTATCACCTATTTTTTCAAGCTTTAGAAAGAGGTGACCTACATAAGTCTACATTTCCATTAATAATCGTGTCTTTCAACATAAATTCGGAAAGAATTTGCTTTCCTTTTCTAATTATAGCTTTATTTTTGGTAATATGCAATTGTGGCTTTTTACTGTGCTCTTGGGAATTAATTGCCTCGTATAGTTTTAGTTCAACCTACTTAGTATTAGATTGTATGCTGTTATTGTCATTACAGTTATAATATTTCGTCTGAAGTCTTGTAGTTACCTTCAGTACTGTATTGACTTAAATTTTTTTGATCTCATCGATGTTTATACATGACAACGCATCCGCGGAGTAATTTTCTCTACCCCAAATATACTCAACCACAAAGTCATATTCTTCTAAATCCAGCCTCATACGGATTAATTTTGATGACGGATTTTTCAATGAAAATAAATAAGTTAGGGGTCTGTGATCGCTTTTAATTACAAACTTTCTGCCGTAAGCATATGGCCGGAAATATTGTATTGCCCACTGAATTGCAGTTAATTCCTGCTCTTTTCTTGATTTATTGGTTTCCCTTTTGTGAAATATCTGGATGCGTAAGCAATTGGTAGCTGAATACTCTGTTCTTCTTGGCTTAAACCAGCCCCACAGGCATGTTTACTTGCTTCTGTGGCTATGCAGAATTCTTAGGAAAAATCTGGATATTGGAGAAATTTTGGACTCAGGAATTAATTTTTAAGATATTGGAATGTTTTTTCACATTGTTGAGTTCATTCAAATTGAAAATTTTTTCTAGATAGTCTAGTAATATATCGTGACAATTCAGCAAAATGTGGGATGAACCTTCTGTAATAGTTACAGAATGCTATGAAGCATTTAGCTTCATCACCATTCTTAGCTGTTGGATAGTTTTCTATAATGGAAAAATTGCTGACGTCAGGTAAAATGCCTTTATCAGTGCATTTATGACTTGAAAATGTCACCTAACGACAAAAAATGTACATTTATCTGGATGGAGTTTGAGATTGTATTTTCTGCAAGTATTAAACACTTGTTTTAAGTTTTGTAGCATGTGTTCTGAACAACAACCTACTACAACTAAGTCATCCATGTATACAAAGGCTTGGGTGGGAGATAATCCTGACAAAGCCAATGACATCATTCTTTGGAATGAATTCGGGGCAGTATTAATACCATATGGCAGTCTTTTAAAACGAAAAGAGCCTTTCTCTGTAGAAAAAGACGTAATGTCTCTAGAGTCTTGTTCCAATTCTATTTGATGAAATTCCGACATTAAATGCAAGCATGAAAAGAACTTGGCTCTTCCTAACTGGTCAAGAATGTCATTTATGCGAGGTAATGGAAATTTTTCAGCTATCAGTTTTTTTATTTATTCCTCTATAATCTACGACCAATCTCAACCTTTTTGTGTCGTACCGGGTAATGGCTTTTTTGGTACTATTAGAATAGGGCTATTATATTGCGAGATAGATGGTTCTATTATATCATCATTTATTAATTTATCCACTTGTTTGTTAACCTCATCTTTTTGAGCATGAGGGATTCTGTAATTTTTTATGTATGCGGGTTGTATATCACTTAGCCATATCTTTTGTTTATATAAATTATTGGTACTGATTTTATCTGTTTCCAAAGCAAAAATGTCTATAAAATATGAACATAATTTTCTCAAACTTGTATGCGCATAATCGGGAAAATTCTTTGTTAGTTTTTCCAGTGTTTCTTTATTTTGTTTTGCATTAGTACTGGAATTGGTAAGACCAATTTTATAGTCGTTTAGATTTTCTGATTCTACTCAAATATTATTAATTACTATGGCTTTGTTTGTGGTATTGATGATTTTTTACTAAAGGCTGTGATTTAGTAGTAATAGTGTTGGCAAAATAAATGCCGTGTTGAATAATTTGTTGTGGTATTAATACCTCTTCCTCAGCAGACACTAAATTTATTGGTCTTATTACTTTAGAACTTGCTGGAAGTAATATGAAATTAACATTTAAACCATTTCTTAAAGGGATTGCTATATCATATGGAACGTCATTAGTTCTTAAGGTAATCCAATCTTGATCACCTTCATACTGTAAAATGCATTCGTATTTTTGAATAAAATCATGAGCTATATGCAGATATTCTTGTTTTAAATCAGCTTTAACCTTGCCTATTGTAGTTATTATACCCTGTCCCATACCATTTACCCTTTTTTTTAGTAAGCTCTATGGGTTCAAATTGAACCTGGTGGTGTTTTACGACTGATGTGTCTGATCCTGTATCTACTAAGAATGTGGACTTATTGTCATTAGAGTGGTTCTGGAGACTAGATAACTGTATAAATTTGTATTTATGTTGTGGATTTTACTGTCTTTTGAGTACTTAGGGGTATAAGTTCGTGATAGAATTGATTCCTAACTCCGCTATTATTGAAACTTCTAGGTGCATACCGGTCACTTGTATTCCTGTTATTGGGATTCCGGTTACCATTATTCTGATTATGGGAATCAGGGGCACTATTAGGGTTATTGAGTCTGTTACCAATATTTCTAGAGTAACGATGTCAACTGTAGCAGTATCTAATATAATGTTTGCATTACTTTGAACGTCTACATGTACAATTAAAAGATTCTAATATTTCACTAATATTGAAGTAGTACTAGTGACAACTATTCAAGGCCAAGTACAAATGTGCATCGACGGCAAATTTAAGAAAGAGTTTTTATTGTTGGCACTTGAACAGCCACACATACCTACTGCACCAAAACACTTGCGATCGTGTGAATGAGTTTGTATTTTAAACAAGCATCATATTACAGCCAGATTCCACACGGAAATATGTGCACTAATTTTAAGTAAATAATAGATCTAATTTCACTTTATTTTTGTGCAAACATGTTCATATGTTTCAACATAAGTCTGTCAATATGTAGGGTTAAGATTTATTCTCATAAGTAGTATATAAGCTACAGTAATTAATTTTAATCTGGAAATTACTGCGGCCTAGAGCTGCAACTAATAAAAACACCAATAAACAATTGAAGTAAATTTTTAATGTTTATATGGCGAGCCTGCCATGTTTTTTTAGAATAAACCAATACATAGCATATCTGCTTATCCTTTATTTAAAAATAAGAAAGGACAATAGGATCCAACATACAGAGCTTATGCTAAGTTGGATTCCTATTCATTATTTTTCGCCAAGATGATGAAAAAATGCCTCCTTATGTGCCCATCAAGGAATTGACACCAGCCGAATTGAAGAAACGCAAAAAAGAACTGCGTAAGCTAAGGGACGATTTGCGCAATGAAGAAACCAAACTAGTGTTATTAAAGAAGCTAAAACAGTCACAGCACGTCATGAAGGAAAACATTTTTGTCACTTCGAATAGTGTATTGTCTACAAATCCTCTAGCGGCCATACCAGCAGCATTAACATCGAAGGGTGCCTTAAGTGTTACACCCACTACGGCGGTACCACTGCCAGCACATACCAAAAGTTCACATTCCAATAGTAATAATATCTCATCTTCAGTTAGTATAAGCGCAACAAATAGCCGCTCGAATACAAATTCCTTCACATAGAAAAAAATGTTTTTAATCCTGTTTACTATTTTTCGCCAAGTTTTTCCTTAAATGGAGCCAAATTTTACTCAAATCTTGAAGGATTTAGTGGAAGCCAAGGCCCGTTGGGAAAAGCAGCTACGAGAAGGCCCAGATCACAGCTAAAAACCTGAAATTCTATCAATAGGGCCAAAACCCATAAAGCCGAAAAAGAAGAAGGAAGAAGAGCCAAAATATCCAATATTCCATTTACCAAACACAACAAAATCTAGAGGTGGCCGACTAAACAAATTAAAGACGGAACTTGGTGCTCTCATGCACCAACAAACTTACGCTCAGGGTGGCGAGCTGAAAAAAATCATCGATAAAATAAGTTCGGTAAAAACGAAAATAAAATCACACAAAAAAAATTTTAATACTAATTTGAAGCTTTCTTTGTAAAATTTTGTAATAAATACATACATCCTTATATAAGAATTTCTTGCATTATTTTCGAAGACTTACATGGAAACATCATATTGACTTTAAGCTAACTCAGATGAAACTTAAGTTATCTCAAATACACTGGTTGATTGGCAGAAATTCAATACTTAGCCTGGACTGTAAACTTCTATTATACAAGTCGCTTTTAAAGCCAATATGGTGTTACGGTATCCAGTTATGGGGCACTGCTTCAGCCTCCAATGTAGAGAGAATTCAACGAAGGCAAAACAAAATTTTAAGGTTAATAACATCTGCTCCATGGTATATTAAGAATTCAAATTTGCATCGTGATTTAAGAATGCCACTAGTGACTGAAGAAATTGCAAGATACGCAGGCAAATACTTAACAAAACTCGAGTCACATCCTAATCCGCTTGCTCGTAATATTTTGAACTTTAATGGTCACATCCGCCTAAAAAAGAGGGACACAAGGGCTCTTATACTCAACACTCTAGATGGGAATGCTTGAAAATACATTTAATTTTCTTTTTGATTATCACTACTTTGTATTATTTAAATTATCACTAAGTGTTGGCCGACACTGGTCGGGCTAAACAATTATATTTTAGCTTTAAGATTTGATCACTTATTGTTAGTTCATATTTGAAGATACAATAAATAAATATATGTATTTAAAAAAAAAAAAAAAAAATTTTCGTTTAAAAAAAAATAATTCTACAAAATATACGAAAAGTGGAATCAGAAACAGTGTTGTTAATGAGAAAATACCTAGATTGGTAAATTTTTTTTTGGGACAATATAATGGGAGCAAACTAATCTAAAGTAGATCATCCTAACGCAAATGTTGTCAATAACGTAGAAATTATTGGCCACAAGGAAGAAATTAACTCTATATGGCTACTTATATTAATCCTTGCAATAATAACAGCTCTTAATCTACTGTTAAAAATTTACTTAGCACATAAAAGATCGCTCAAAAAGCAGTACATTAGGAGGGCAAATGATTTAGATAAAGTTTAAGTCTAAATGGATTGGCAAACTATACTCAGTAAATGTAGAAATATTAAAACAGAATTTGAAAAATCAAATAAATGTCTCAGTATAGACAGACCAATAACACATGACACCATAAATAAACATTTTAAAATTCTCTTAGATTGCTTAGAAAAAACAAGAGTGATCCCAAATACTAATTATGCGCGACTAACATCTACACACAAGACTGCAGCAACATAAAGAACATACAAATTGAATTGCCAGAAACAATACGTGAACAAACTGATATAAAAATAATTTTTCCCCCTAAATATGATGAAAACTGTTACTAAATGAACCAAACAGTCGTAGAATTTCTCAGTACAGCTTCGAAGTTAATTACAGACTTCGATAGCAAATCTGAAAACTTGCGTTCCTTTATAGACTCACTATCACTGGTTGAATCTATTAAAGGTTCACATGAAACAACTGCAGTTTCATTAATTAAAACAAAACTCAAAGGAAACGCAAGAAATCTCATAAACACTGAGTCAACCATCTCAGAAATTATAAATAAGTCACAAAATACAGTAAAGGGTGAATAGGTAGAAGTAATAACGGCAAAAATACAAAATATAAAACAAAATAATAAAACTGCAAATACATATCTTGCAAAATCCCGCGAAAGTGCTTACATTAAAGACAGGATACCACGTGAATCAGCAACTTAATACTCCACACAAGTGGCAGTAAAAGCTATCACCAAAAACTGCACCATCGATAAAGTAAAACTTATCATGGAAGCAGGACAATTCAATACCATGAATGATGCAATAGTAAATTTGTCAACAGTTGCACAGAAGCAACTGGACAACAAAATTCTATGCTATATTACAAGCAACGTCAAAACACTCGGAATAATAACTTAAGAGGTAATTACACAAGATTCCGTGGAAGAAGCAACTTCCCAAGAAATAATAGCAACACTAACTACAGTTAGAGACAAAACAATAACAGTAGAAGCAGACGTCACGTCAGAGCAACAGAATCAAACGAAATTGATTCGGAAAAGCTAGATGTTCCCCTAAGAGAAATCCAATAAATAAACATGACTACAATTTAAATCTCAACTTATGTTTCTGCGTTGAATTACAAATAAAAAAACTAAAACACCAATAACACTACTAATTGATACTGGAGCAGACACCTCACTAATAAAAATTTCACATTTGCATCCAAATAAAATAAATACTTACAAGATAACAACATTAAGAAGAATAGGACAGAGTTAAATACATTCCGTTGGAAGCATATTTTTTAAATCTAAAACACAAAAATTTTCTTATACCACATAATTTTCAACTAGTAGAAAATGATTTTCCAATACCATGCGACGGAATTATCGGCATGGACGTTATTAAAAAATATAATTGCATTCTAGATTTCAGTAATGACTGTGATTACCTTGTACTACGCCCTTTCAATATCACAAAACCAATAGAAATACTAATCACAAATAATGGTGATGAAATAATCTTACCTCCAAGTCATACGTCAAGTAAAACTAACATCAGTAAATAATGAATTACTAATCCCAAATCAAGAAATAGAACCAGGTGTTTTCATAGCAAACACATTAGTAACAACAAACAAAGCTTTCATTCGTATACTAAATACTAACAACAATATTAGCAAAATTAAACAAAGCAAAATCAAAACCGAAAACATCTCAAATTATGATATAGTTAAACAAACATAAAACGTATAAAACAAAAATAAATAGGAAAAAAGAAGTTCTACAACTTTTAAAAGGAAATTTTCCACCATAATTCAATAATACTTTAACAACATTATGCGCTTTATATTGCGATATTTTCGGTTTAGAAACAGAAGCAATAACTACTAAAAATTTCTATTTACAAAAGTTGAGAATAAAAGATACACAACCAGTATACATTAAAAATTACAGATACCACATGCACACAAAAAAGAAATTGATAAACAAGTAAAAAAGTTAACAGACAACAAAATAGTCGAAGCTTCACACTCCAAATACAATAGTCCAATCCTATTGGTACCCAAGAAGTCATTACCAAATTCAGAAAATAAAAGATGGAAACTTGTAATAGATTATAGGCAAATTAATAAGAAACTAGTGGCTGACAAATTTCCATTACCTAGAATTGACGATATTCTAGACCAACTCGGCAGAGCGAAGTATTTTTCTTGTTTAGACCTTATGTCATGATTTCACCAAATTAGTTCGGAGAAAAATTCAAGAGGCTTTACGTCATTTTCCACCAATAATGGTTCATACAGATTTACAAGGCTACCCTACGCTCTAAAAATAGCTCCAAATTAATAAAACCAGATCAAGCATTTCTTTATATGGACGACCTAGTTGTCTTGGGATGCTCTCAAATCTGAAAGACGTTTTCGATTTATGTCGCAAATACAACCTAAAACTTCATCCTGAAAAATTTAAATTTTTTATGAAAGAAGTAACATATCTTGGTCATAAATGTACAGACAAAGGAATATTGCCAGATGATAGTAAATACTCGATAATTGAAAATTATCCAACACCACAAGATGCTGATAGTGCAAGAAGATTTGTAGCTTTTTACAACTATTACAGGAGATTTATTAAAAACTTTTCTGAATATTCAAGACATTTAACAAAACTAACCAGGAAAAATGTTCCATTCGAATGGAAAAAAGATTGTGAATTTGCATTTAAATACCTAAAGAAAGCATTAATAAGCCCCACATTACTACAATACCCCGATTTTAATAAAGAATTTTGCATAACTACAGATACAAGTAAATACGCTTATGGAGCAGTTTTAACACAAGAACACGAAGGTAAACATTTACCAATAGCGTATACTTCAAACACACTTACTAAAGGTGAAAGTAATAAATCAACAATTGAGCAAGAATTAACCGCCATACATTGGGCTATAACACACTGCGACCATACATATATGGAAAACATTTTCTTGTCCGAACTGACCATAGACCACTATCTTATTTATTTTCAATGAAAAATCCAAGCTCCAAATTAGCAAGAATGAGACTTGATCTCGAAGAATATAATTTTACAGTTGAGTACCTTAGGGGAAAAGATAATTATGTTGCAGGCGCTTTATCACGAATAACCATAAATGACCTAAAAGACATGAATATTAAAATTTGTTCTATATTAAGAGTCACGACCAGATCAATGGCCAATAAGAAGGAAAAAGAATTAAATAGTAATTCACATACCAAACAGCATAATATTAATAAAAATAATAATGATTATAAGCCCAGTATATATGTACCATTAAATAACACTGATGTCAGAAAATATAATAAACTAAAGATTTCCCCCGGAAGATGTTATATCAAACGAGGAAAATCTATAGTAACATATATACAAATTAATGATTTGTTTACTAAAGGGAACTTTGACTAAGGACAATTTTTCTCTAAGCTCGAAAATGTGGCCGGTAAACATAATATTAATAAATTACAAGTGGCACCTAGTGAGAAAATTTTTGAATTTATCTCTATTAATCAATTTAAAGTTATGGGCAATAAAATATTGAATAAAATTAAAGTAGCGCTACTAAATGAGGTGACTCAAATTGATGGTAAGAATGCCAAGGCAATTCTTGAACATATGCTGAAATATTACGACAATCCCATCGAAGGAGGACATGTCAAAAAACATATCTAAATACGTAAAATCATGTCATAATTGCCAAACTTCCAAAAAAACAAAACATATAAAAAGTCCAATGATTATCACACAGACACCTGATAAGGCCTTTGATACGGTGTATGTGGATAGTATTGGACCATTTCCAAAATCATTGAAAGAAAATGAATATGCGATCACACTAATATGTTATTTAACTAAGTATTTGGTAACAATACCGATTAGAGACAAAAGTGCCAAAACAATTGCTAAAGCAATTTTTTAAAATTTCATACTCACCTATGGTCCGATGAAGATGTTCATTTCGGTCATGGGAACAGAGTATAAGAATTCTATTTTAACAGAAATTTGTAACTTGATGAAAATTGAAAAACTAAACTCAACATCTTACCACCATCAAACATTAGGAACAATAGAAAGAAGCCATAGAACCTTTAACGTATACGTACGCTCTTAAATTTCAGTAGACAAAACTGACTGGTACGAATGGTTAAAGTACTTTACATATTGCTTTAATACAACATCAATTCACTGAAGTTGATACAATTTCTCCTTTATATAATATAGATGACTACGCCAAAGAAGCAAAATTTAGGTTAGAAATAGCATATAAGAGGGCCTAACAATTACTAGATAAGAATAAAATTAAGCAAAAAGAAAATTACGATAAGAATGTTAAGGATTACAATTTAAATATAGGAGATTTAGTTTTACCCAAGAATGAAGCAGGGCATAAGGTGGAGCCAAAGTATAAAGGTCCATACGAAATTAAAAACATAGATATAAGAAATAATGTTCCAATAGTAGATAAGAAAACTAATAAAGAACAAATAGTTCACAAAAATGGAATTAAGTTGCATCATAAGTAATAGAAACAAAAAAAAAGAGGAACAATATAAATAAATAAATATTGATACTCCGGAGTATGTAATAAATAAACTAATAATACATATATTATACTTATAAAACTAAAATAAATTATAATTCTTGTTTAAACATATTTGTAAAAGAATGTCCATGGAACTAACGTTATATGAACATTCTTGCGAAAAGTGGAGGTGTAGCAGTATCTAATTTAATGTTTGCATTACTTTGAACGTCTCCACGTACAATTAAAAGATTCTAATATTTCACTAATGTTGAAGTCGTCTCATATTGATCTTCGGTAACTGAAAATCTGGAAAGTGAGTAAATTGATGATATCACGAAATTAGAACAAAAATTTTCTACAAAAATATTCGTAGCTTGCATATATTCTTCACTAACGTTGTCAAGGATATAGTGCTTGAGTCAAGGCCAAGTACAAATGTGCATCGACGGCAAATTTAAGAAAGAGTTTTTATTGTTTGCACTTGAACAGCCACACATACCTACTGCACCAAAACACTTGCGATCGTGTGAATGAGTTTGTATTTTAAACAAGCATCATATTACAGCCAGATTCCACACGGAAATATGTGCACTAATTTTAAGTAAATAATAGATCTAATTTCACTTTATTTTTGTGCAAACATGTTCATATGTTTCAACATAAGTCTGTCAATATGTAGGGTTAAGATTTATTCTCATAAGTAGTATATAAGCTACAGTAATTAATTTTAATCTGGAAATTACTGCGGCCTAGAGCTGCAACTAATAAAAACACCAATAAACAATTGAAGTAAATTTTTAATGTTTATATGGCGAGCCTGCCATGTTTTTTTAGAATAAACCAATACATAGCATATCTGCTTATCCTTTATTTAAAAATAAGAAAGGACAATAGGATCCAAGATACAGAGCTTATGCTAAGTTGGATTCCTATTCATTATTTTTCGCCAAGATGATGAAAAAATGCCTCCTTATGTGCCCATCAAGGAATTGACACCAGCCGAATTGAAGAAACGCAAAAAAGAACTGCGTAAGCTAAGGGACGATTTGCGCAATGAAGAAACCAAACTAGTGTTATTAAAGAAGCTAAAACAGTCACAGCACGTCATGAAGGAAAACATTTTTGTCACTTCGAATAGTGTATTGTCTACAAATCCTCTAGCGGCCATACCAGCAGCATTAACATCGAAGGGTGCCTTAAGTGTTACACCCACTACGGCGGTACCACTGCCAGCACATACCAAAAGTTCACATTCCAATAGTAATAATATCTCATCTTCAGTTAGTATAAGCGCAACAAATAGCCGCTCGAATACAAATTCCTTCACATAGAAAAAAATGTTTTTAATCCTGTTTACTATTTTTCGCCAAGTTTTTCCTTAAATGGAGCCAAATTTTACTCAAATCTTGAAGGATTTAGTGGAAGCCAAGGCCCGTTGGGAAAAGCAGCTACGAGAAGGCCCAGATCACAGCTAAAAACCTGAAATTCTATCAATAGGGCCAAAACCCATAAAGCCGAAAAAGAAGAAGGAAGAAGAGCCAAAATATCCAATATTCCATTTACCAAACACAACAAAATCTAGAGGTGGCCGACTAAACAAATTAAAGACGGAACTTGGTGCTCTCATGCACCAACAAACTTACGCTCAGGGTGGCGAGCTGAAAAAAATCATCGATAAAATAAGTTCGGTAAAAACGAAAATAAAATCACACAAAAAAAATTTTAATACTAATTTGAAGCTTTCTTTGTAAAATTTTGTAATAAATACATACATCCTTATATAAGAATTTCTTGCATTATTTTCGAAGACTTACATGGAAACATCATATTGACTTTAAGCTAACTCAGATGAAACTTAAGTTATCTCAAATACACTGGTTGATTGGCAGAAATTCAATACTTAGCCTGGACTGTAAACTTCTATTATACAAGTCGCTTTTAAAGCCAATATGGTGTTACGGTATCCAGTTATGGGGCACTGCTTCAGCCTCCAATGTAGAGAGAATTCAACGAAGGCAAAACAAAATTTTAAGGTTAATAACATCTGCTCCATGGTATATTAAGAATTCAAATTTGCATCGTGATTTAAGAATGCCACTAGTGACTGAAGAAATTGCAAGATACGCAGGCAAATACTTAACAAAACTCGAGTCACATCCTAATCCGCTTGCTCGTAATATTTTGAACTTTAATGGTCACATCCGCCTAAAAAAGAGGGACACAAGGGCTCTTATACTCAACACTCTAGATGGGAATGCTTGAAAATACATTTAATTTTCTTTTTGATTATCACTACTTTGTATTATTTAAATTATCACTAAGTGTTGGCCGACACTGGTCGGGCTAAACAATTATATTTTAGCTTTAAGATTTGATCACTTATTGTTAGTTCATATTTGAAGATACAATAAATAAATATATGTATTTAAAAAAAAAAAAAAAAAATTTTCGTTTAAAAAAAAATAATTCTACAAAATATACGAAAAGTGGAATCAGAAACAGTGTTGTTAATGAGAAAATACCTAGATTGGTAAATTTTTTTTTGGGACAATATAATGGGAGCAAACTAATCTAAAGTAGATCATCCTAACGCAAATGTTGTCAATAACGTAGAAATTATTGGCCACAAGGAAGAAATTAACTCTATATGGCTACTTATATTAATCCTTGCAATAATAACAGCTCTTAATCTACTGTTAAAAATTTACTTAGCACATAAAAGATCGCTCAAAAAGCAGTACATTAGGAGGGCAAATGATTTAGATAAAGTTTAAGTCTAAATGGATTGGCAAACTATACTCAGTAAATGTAGAAATATTAAAACAGAATTTGAAAAATCAAATAAATGTCTCAGTATAGACAGACCAATAACACATGACACCATAAATAAACATTTTAAAATTCTCTTAGATTGCTTAGAAAAAACAAGAGTGATCCCAAATACTAATTATGCGCGACTAACATCTACACACAAGACTGCAGCAACATAAAGAACATACAAATTGAATTGCCAGAAACAATACGTGAACAAACTGATATAAAAATAATTTTTCCCCCTAAATATGATGAAAACTGTTACTAAATGAACCAAACAGTCGTAGAATTTCTCAGTACAGCTTCGAAGTTAATTACAGACTTCGATAGCAAATCTGAAAACTTGCGTTCCTTTATAGACTCACTATCACTGGTTGAATCTATTAAAGGTTCACATGAAACAACTGCAGTTTCATTAATTAAAACAAAACTCAAAGGAAACGCAAGAAATCTCATAAACACTGAGTCAACCATCTCAGAAATTATAAATAAGTCACAAAATACAGTAAAGGGTGAATAGGTAGAAGTAATAACGGCAAAAATACAAAATATAAAACAAAATAATAAAACTGCAAATACATATCTTGCAAAATCCCGCGAAAGTGCTTACATTAAAGACAGGATACCACGTGAATCAGCAACTTAATACTCCACACAAGTGGCAGTAAAAGCTATCACCAAAAACTGCACCATCGATAAAGTAAAACTTATCATGGAAGCAGGACAATTCAATACCATGAATGATGCAATAGTAAATTTGTCAACAGTTGCACAGAAGCAACTGGACAACAAAATTCTATGCTATATTACAAGCAACGTCAAAACACTCGGAATAATAACTTAAGAGGTAATTACACAAGATTCCGTGGAAGAAGCAACTTCCCAAGAAATAATAGCAACACTAACTACAGTTAGAGACAAAACAATAACAGTAGAAGCAGACGTCACGTCAGAGCAACAGAATCAAACGAAATTGATTCGGAAAAGCTAGATGTTCCCCTAAGAGAAATCCAATAAATAAACATGACTACAATTTAAATCTCAACTTATGTTTCTGCGTTGAATTACAAATAAAAAAACTAAAACACCAATAACACTACTAATTGATACTGGAGCAGACACCTCACTAATAAAAATTTCACATTTGCATCCAAATAAAATAAATACTTACAAGATAACAACATTAAGAAGAATAGGACAGAGTTAAATACATTCCGTTGGAAGCATATTTTTTAAATCTAAAACACAAAAATTTTCTTATACCACATAATTTTCAACTAGTAGAAAATGATTTTCCAATACCATGCGACGGAATTATCGGCATGGACGTTATTAAAAAATATAATTGCATTCTAGATTTCAGTAATGACTGTGATTACCTTGTACTACGCCCTTTCAATATCACAAAACCAATAGAAATACTAATCACAAATAATGGTGATGAAATAATCTTACCTCCAAGTCATACGTCAAGTAAAACTAACATCAGTAAATAATGAATTACTAATCCCAAATCAAGAAATAGAACCAGGTGTTTTCATAGCAAACACATTAGTAACAACAAACAAAGCTTTCATTCGTATACTAAATACTAACAACAATATTAGCAAAATTAAACAAAGCAAAATCAAAACCGAAAACATCTCAAATTATGATATAGTTAAACAAACATAAAACGTATAAAACAAAAATAAATAGGAAAAAAGAAGTTCTACAACTTTTAAAAGGAAATTTTCCACCATAATTCAATAATACTTTAACAACATTATGCGCTTTATATTGCGATATTTTCGGTTTAGAAACAGAAGCAATAACTACTAAAAATTTCTATTTACAAAAGTTGAGAATAAAAGATACACAACCAGTATACATTAAAAATTACAGATACCACATGCACACAAAAAAGAAATTGATAAACAAGTAAAAAAGTTAACAGACAACAAAATAGTCGAAGCTTCACACTCCAAATACAATAGTCCAATCCTATTGGTACCCAAGAAGTCATTACCAAATTCAGAAAATAAAAGATGGAAACTTGTAATAGATTATAGGCAAATTAATAAGAAACTAGTGGCTGACAAATTTCCATTACCTAGAATTGACGATATTCTAGACCAACTCGGCAGAGCGAAGTATTTTTCTTGTTTAGACCTTATGTCATGATTTCACCAAATTAGTTCGGAGAAAAATTCAAGAGGCTTTACGTCATTTTCCACCAATAATGGTTCATACAGATTTACAAGGCTACCCTACGCTCTAAAAATAGCTCCAAATTAATAAAACCAGATCAAGCATTTCTTTATATGGACGACCTAGTTGTCTTGGGATGCTCTCAAATCTGAAAGACGTTTTCGATTTATGTCGCAAATACAACCTAAAACTTCATCCTGAAAAATTTAAATTTTTTATGAAAGAAGTAACATATCTTGGTCATAAATGTACAGACAAAGGAATATTGCCAGATGATAGTAAATACTCGATAATTGAAAATTATCCAACACCACAAGATGCTGATAGTGCAAGAAGATTTGTAGCTTTTTACAACTATTACAGGAGATTTATTAAAAACTTTTCTGAATATTCAAGACATTTAACAAAACTAACCAGGAAAAATGTTCCATTCGAATGGAAAAAAGATTGTGAATTTGCATTTAAATACCTAAAGAAAGCATTAATAAGCCCCACATTACTACAATACCCCGATTTTAATAAAGAATTTTGCATAACTACAGATACAAGTAAATACGCTTATGGAGCAGTTTTAACACAAGAACACGAAGGTAAACATTTACCAATAGCGTATACTTCAAACACACTTACTAAAGGTGAAAGTAATAAATCAACAATTGAGCAAGAATTAACCGCCATACATTGGGCTATAACACACTGCGACCATACATATATGGAAAACATTTTCTTGTCCGAACTGACCATAGACCACTATCTTATTTATTTTCAATGAAAAATCCAAGCTCCAAATTAGCAAGAATGAGACTTGATCTCGAAGAATATAATTTTACAGTTGAGTACCTTAGGGGAAAAGATAATTATGTTGCAGGCGCTTTATCACGAATAACCATAAATGACCTAAAAGACATGAATATTAAAATTTGTTCTATATTAAGAGTCACGACCAGATCAATGGCCAATAAGAAGGAAAAAGAATTAAATAGTAATTCACATACCAAACAGCATAATATTAATAAAAATAATAATGATTATAAGCCCAGTATATATGTACCATTAAATAACACTGATGTCAGAAAATATAATAAACTAAAGATTTCCCCCGGAAGATGTTATATCAAACGAGGAAAATCTATAGTAACATATATACAAATTAATGATTTGTTTACTAAAGGGAACTTTGACTAAGGACAATTTTTCTCTAAGCTCGAAAATGTGGCCGGTAAACATAATATTAATAAATTACAAGTGGCACCTAGTGAGAAAATTTTTGAATTTATCTCTATTAATCAATTTAAAGTTATGGGCAATAAAATATTGAATAAAATTAAAGTAGCGCTACTAAATGAGGTGACTCAAATTGATGGTAAGAATGCCAAGGCAATTCTTGAACATATGCTGAAATATTACGACAATCCCATCGAAGGAGGACATGTCAAAAAACATATCTAAATACGTAAAATCATGTCATAATTGCCAAACTTCCAAAAAAACAAAACATATAAAAAGTCCAATGATTATCACACAGACACCTGATAAGGCCTTTGATACGGTGTATGTGGATAGTATTGGACCATTTCCAAAATCATTGAAAGAAAATGAATATGCGATCACACTAATATGTTATTTAACTAAGTATTTGGTAACAATACCGATTAGAGACAAAAGTGCCAAAACAATTGCTAAAGCAATTTTTTAAAATTTCATACTCACCTATGGTCCGATGAAGATGTTCATTTCGGTCATGGGAACAGAGTATAAGAATTCTATTTTAACAGAAATTTGTAACTTGATGAAAATTGAAAAACTAAACTCAACATCTTACCACCATCAAACATTAGGAACAATAGAAAGAAGCCATAGAACCTTTAACGTATACGTACGCTCTTAAATTTCAGTAGACAAAACTGACTGGTACGAATGGTTAAAGTACTTTACATATTGCTTTAATACAACATCAATTCACTGAAGTTGATACAATTTCTCCTTTATATAATATAGATGACTACGCCAAAGAAGCAAAATTTAGGTTAGAAATAGCATATAAGAGGGCCTAACAATTACTAGATAAGAATAAAATTAAGCAAAAAGAAAATTACGATAAGAATGTTAAGGATTACAATTTAAATATAGGAGATTTAGTTTTACCCAAGAATGAAGCAGGGCATAAGGTGGAGCCAAAGTATAAAGGTCCATACGAAATTAAAAACATAGATATAAGAAATAATGTTCCAATAGTAGATAAGAAAACTAATAAAGAACAAATAGTTCACAAAAATGGAATTAAGTTGCATCATAAGTAATAGAAACAAAAAAAAAGAGGAACAATATAAATAAATAAATATTGATACTCCGGAGTATGTAATAAATAAACTAATAATACATATATTATACTTATAAAACTAAAATAAATTATAATTCTTGTTTAAACATATTTGTAAAAGAATGTCCATGGAACTAACGTTATATGAACATTCTTGCGAAAAGTGGAGGTGTAGCAGTATCTAATTTAATGTTTGCATTACTTTGAACGTCTCCACGTACAATTAAAAGATTCTAATATTTCACTAATGTTGAAGTCGTCTCATATTGATCTTCGGTAACTGAAAATCTGGAAAGTGAGTAAATTGATGATATCACGAAATTAGAACAAAAATTTTCTACAAAAATATTCGTAGCTTGCATATATTCTTCACTAACGTTGTCAAGGATATAGTGCTTGAGTCAAGGCCAAGTACAAATGTGCATCGACGGCAAATTTAAGAAAGAGTTTTTATTGTTTGCACTTGAACAGCCACACATACCTACTGCACCAAAACACTTGCGATCGTGTGAATGAGTTTGTATTTTAAACAAGCATCATATTACAGCCAGATTCCACACGGAAATATGTGCACTAATTTTAAGTAAATAATAGATCTAATTTCACTTTATTTTTGTGCAAACATGTTCATATGTTTCAACATAAGTCTGTCAATATGTAGGGTTAAGATTTATTCTCATAAGTAGTATATAAGCTACAGTAATTAATTTTAATCTGGAAATTACTGCGGCCTAGAGCTGCAACTAATAAAAACACCAATAAACAATTGAAGTAAATTTTTAATGTTTATATGGCGAGCCTGCCATGTTTTTTTAGAATAAACCAATACATAGCATATCTGCTTATCCTTTATTTAAAAATAAGAAAGGACAATAGGATCCAACATACAGAGCTTATGCTAAGTTGGATTCCTATTCATTATTTTTCGCCAAGATGATGAAAAAATGCCTCCTTATGTGCCCATCAAGGAATTGACACCAGCCGAATTGAAGAAACGCAAAAAAGAACTGCGTAAGCTAAGGGACGATTTGCGCAATGAAGAAACCAAACTAGTGTTATTAAAGAAGCTAAAACAGTCACAGCACGTCATGAAGGAAAACATTTTTGTCACTTCGAATAGTGTATTGTCTACAAATCCTCTAGCGGCCATACCAGCAGCATTAACATCGAAGGGTGCCTTAAGTGTTACACCCACTACGGCGGTACCACTGCCAGCACATACCAAAAGTTCACATTCCAATAGTAATAATATCTCATCTTCAGTTAGTATAAGCGCAACAAATAGCCGCTCGAATACAAATTCCTTCACATAGAAAAAAATGTTTTTAATCCTGTTTACTATTTTTCGCCAAGTTTTTCCTTAAATGGAGCCAAATTTTACTCAAATCTTGAAGGATTTAGTGGAAGCCAAGGCCCGTTGGGAAAAGCAGCTACGAGAAGGCCCAGATCACAGCTAAAAACCTGAAATTCTATCAATAGGGCCAAAACCCATAAAGCCGAAAAAGAAGAAGGAAGAAGAGCCAAAATATCCAATATTCCATTTACCAAACACAACAAAATCTAGAGGTGGCCGACTAAACAAATTAAAGACGGAACTTGGTGCTCTCATGCACCAACAAACTTACGCTCAGGGTGGCGAGCTGAAAAAAATCATCGATAAAATAAGTTCGGTAAAAACGAAAATAAAATCACACAAAAAAAATTTTAATACTAATTTGAAGCTTTCTTTGTAAAATTTTGTAATAAATACATACATCCTTATATAAGAATTTCTTGCATTATTTTCGAAGACTTACATGGAAACATCATATTGACTTTAAGCTAACTCAGATGAAACTTAAGTTATCTCAAATACACTGGTTGATTGGCAGAAATTCAATACTTAGCCTGGACTGTAAACTTCTATTATACAAGTCGCTTTTAAAGCCAATATGGTGTTACGGTATCCAGTTATGGGGCACTGCTTCAGCCTCCAATGTAGAGAGAATTCAACGAAGGCAAAACAAAATTTTAAGGTTAATAACATCTGCTCCATGGTATATTAAGAATTCAAATTTGCATCGTGATTTAAGAATGCCACTAGTGACTGAAGAAATTGCAAGATACGCAGGCAAATACTTAACAAAACTCGAGTCACATCCTAATCCGCTTGCTCGTAATATTTTGAACTTTAATGGTCACATCCGCCTAAAAAAGAGGGACACAAGGGCTCTTATACTCAACACTCTAGATGGGAATGCTTGAAAATACATTTAATTTTCTTTTTGATTATCACTACTTTGTATTATTTAAATTATCACTAAGTGTTGGCCGACACTGGTCGGGCTAAACAATTATATTTTAGCTTTAAGATTTGATCACTTATTGTTAGTTCATATTTGAAGATACAATAAATAAATATATGTATTTAAAAAAAAAAAAAAAAAATTTTCGTTTAAAAAAAAATAATTCTACAAAATATACGAAAAGTGGAATCAGAAACAGTGTTGTTAATGAGAAAATACCTAGATTGGTAAATTTTTTTTTGGGACAATATAATGGGAGCAAACTAATCTAAAGTAGATCATCCTAACGCAAATGTTGTCAATAACGTAGAAATTATTGGCCACAAGGAAGAAATTAACTCTATATGGCTACTTATATTAATCCTTGCAATAATAACAGCTCTTAATCTACTGTTAAAAATTTACTTAGCACATAAAAGATCGCTCAAAAAGCAGTACATTAGGAGGGCAAATGATTTAGATAAAGTTTAAGTCTAAATGGATTGGCAAACTATACTCAGTAAATGTAGAAATATTAAAACAGAATTTGAAAAATCAAATAAATGTCTCAGTATAGACAGACCAATAACACATGACACCATAAATAAACATTTTAAAATTCTCTTAGATTGCTTAGAAAAAACAAGAGTGATCCCAAATACTAATTATGCGCGACTAACATCTACACACAAGACTGCAGCAACATAAAGAACATACAAATTGAATTGCCAGAAACAATACGTGAACAAACTGATATAAAAATAATTTTTCCCCCTAAATATGATGAAAACTGTTACTAAATGAACCAAACAGTCGTAGAATTTCTCAGTACAGCTTCGAAGTTAATTACAGACTTCGATAGCAAATCTGAAAACTTGCGTTCCTTTATAGACTCACTATCACTGGTTGAATCTATTAAAGGTTCACATGAAACAACTGCAGTTTCATTAATTAAAACAAAACTCAAAGGAAACGCAAGAAATCTCATAAACACTGAGTCAACCATCTCAGAAATTATAAATAAGTCACAAAATACAGTAAAGGGTGAATAGGTAGAAGTAATAACGGCAAAAATACAAAATATAAAACAAAATAATAAAACTGCAAATACATATCTTGCAAAATCCCGCGAAAGTGCTTACATTAAAGACAGGATACCACGTGAATCAGCAACTTAATACTCCACACAAGTGGCAGTAAAAGCTATCACCAAAAACTGCACCATCGATAAAGTAAAACTTATCATGGAAGCAGGACAATTCAATACCATGAATGATGCAATAGTAAATTTGTCAACAGTTGCACAGAAGCAACTGGACAACAAAATTCTATGCTATATTACAAGCAACGTCAAAACACTCGGAATAATAACTTAAGAGGTAATTACACAAGATTCCGTGGAAGAAGCAACTTCCCAAGAAATAATAGCAACACTAACTACAGTTAGAGACAAAACAATAACAGTAGAAGCAGACGTCACGTCAGAGCAACAGAATCAAACGAAATTGATTCGGAAAAGCTAGATGTTCCCCTAAGAGAAATCCAATAAATAAACATGACTACAATTTAAATCTCAACTTATGTTTCTGCGTTGAATTACAAATAAAAAAACTAAAACACCAATAACACTACTAATTGATACTGGAGCAGACACCTCACTAATAAAAATTTCACATTTGCATCCAAATAAAATAAATACTTACAAGATAACAACATTAAGAAGAATAGGACAGAGTTAAATACATTCCGTTGGAAGCATATTTTTTAAATCTAAAACACAAAAATTTTCTTATACCACATAATTTTCAACTAGTAGAAAATGATTTTCCAATACCATGCGACGGAATTATCGGCATGGACGTTATTAAAAAATATAATTGCATTCTAGATTTCAGTAATGACTGTGATTACCTTGTACTACGCCCTTTCAATATCACAAAACCAATAGAAATACTAATCACAAATAATGGTGATGAAATAATCTTACCTCCAAGTCATACGTCAAGTAAAACTAACATCAGTAAATAATGAATTACTAATCCCAAATCAAGAAATAGAACCAGGTGTTTTCATAGCAAACACATTAGTAACAACAAACAAAGCTTTCATTCGTATACTAAATACTAACAACAATATTAGCAAAATTAAACAAAGCAAAATCAAAACCGAAAACATCTCAAATTATGATATAGTTAAACAAACATAAAACGTATAAAACAAAAATAAATAGGAAAAAAGAAGTTCTACAACTTTTAAAAGGAAATTTTCCACCATAATTCAATAATACTTTAACAACATTATGCGCTTTATATTGCGATATTTTCGGTTTAGAAACAGAAGCAATAACTACTAAAAATTTCTATTTACAAAAGTTGAGAATAAAAGATACACAACCAGTATACATTAAAAATTACAGATACCACATGCACACAAAAAAGAAATTGATAAACAAGTAAAAAAGTTAACAGACAACAAAATAGTCGAAGCTTCACACTCCAAATACAATAGTCCAATCCTATTGGTACCCAAGAAGTCATTACCAAATTCAGAAAATAAAAGATGGAAACTTGTAATAGATTATAGGCAAATTAATAAGAAACTAGTGGCTGACAAATTTCCATTACCTAGAATTGACGATATTCTAGACCAACTCGGCAGAGCGAAGTATTTTTCTTGTTTAGACCTTATGTCATGATTTCACCAAATTAGTTCGGAGAAAAATTCAAGAGGCTTTACGTCATTTTCCACCAATAATGGTTCATACAGATTTACAAGGCTACCCTACGCTCTAAAAATAGCTCCAAATTAATAAAACCAGATCAAGCATTTCTTTATATGGACGACCTAGTTGTCTTGGGATGCTCTCAAATCTGAAAGACGTTTTCGATTTATGTCGCAAATACAACCTAAAACTTCATCCTGAAAAATTTAAATTTTTTATGAAAGAAGTAACATATCTTGGTCATAAATGTACAGACAAAGGAATATTGCCAGATGATAGTAAATACTCGATAATTGAAAATTATCCAACACCACAAGATGCTGATAGTGCAAGAAGATTTGTAGCTTTTTACAACTATTACAGGAGATTTATTAAAAACTTTTCTGAATATTCAAGACATTTAACAAAACTAACCAGGAAAAATGTTCCATTCGAATGGAAAAAAGATTGTGAATTTGCATTTAAATACCTAAAGAAAGCATTAATAAGCCCCACATTACTACAATACCCCGATTTTAATAAAGAATTTTGCATAACTACAGATACAAGTAAATACGCTTATGGAGCAGTTTTAACACAAGAACACGAAGGTAAACATTTACCAATAGCGTATACTTCAAACACACTTACTAAAGGTGAAAGTAATAAATCAACAATTGAGCAAGAATTAACCGCCATACATTGGGCTATAACACACTGCGACCATACATATATGGAAAACATTTTCTTGTCCGAACTGACCATAGACCACTATCTTATTTATTTTCAATGAAAAATCCAAGCTCCAAATTAGCAAGAATGAGACTTGATCTCGAAGAATATAATTTTACAGTTGAGTACCTTAGGGGAAAAGATAATTATGTTGCAGGCGCTTTATCACGAATAACCATAAATGACCTAAAAGACATGAATATTAAAATTTGTTCTATATTAAGAGTCACGACCAGATCAATGGCCAATAAGAAGGAAAAAGAATTAAATAGTAATTCACATACCAAACAGCATAATATTAATAAAAATAATAATGATTATAAGCCCAGTATATATGTACCATTAAATAACACTGATGTCAGAAAATATAATAAACTAAAGATTTCCCCCGGAAGATGTTATATCAAACGAGGAAAATCTATAGTAACATATATACAAATTAATGATTTGTTTACTAAAGGGAACTTTGACTAAGGACAATTTTTCTCTAAGCTCGAAAATGTGGCCGGTAAACATAATATTAATAAATTACAAGTGGCACCTAGTGAGAAAATTTTTGAATTTATCTCTATTAATCAATTTAAAGTTATGGGCAATAAAATATTGAATAAAATTAAAGTAGCGCTACTAAATGAGGTGACTCAAATTGATGGTAAGAATGCCAAGGCAATTCTTGAACATATGCTGAAATATTACGACAATCCCATCGAAGGAGGACATGTCAAAAAACATATCTAAATACGTAAAATCATGTCATAATTGCCAAACTTCCAAAAAAACAAAACATATAAAAAGTCCAATGATTATCACACAGACACCTGATAAGGCCTTTGATACGGTGTATGTGGATAGTATTGGACCATTTCCAAAATCATTGAAAGAAAATGAATATGCGATCACACTAATATGTTATTTAACTAAGTATTTGGTAACAATACCGATTAGAGACAAAAGTGCCAAAACAATTGCTAAAGCAATTTTTTAAAATTTCATACTCACCTATGGTCCGATGAAGATGTTCATTTCGGTCATGGGAACAGAGTATAAGAATTCTATTTTAACAGAAATTTGTAACTTGATGAAAATTGAAAAACTAAACTCAACATCTTACCACCATCAAACATTAGGAACAATAGAAAGAAGCCATAGAACCTTTAACGTATACGTACGCTCTTAAATTTCAGTAGACAAAACTGACTGGTACGAATGGTTAAAGTACTTTACATATTGCTTTAATACAACATCAATTCACTGAAGTTGATACAATTTCTCCTTTATATAATATAGATGACTACGCCAAAGAAGCAAAATTTAGGTTAGAAATAGCATATAAGAGGGCCTAACAATTACTAGATAAGAATAAAATTAAGCAAAAAGAAAATTACGATAAGAATGTTAAGGATTACAATTTAGATAAGAAAACTAATAAAGAACAAATAGTTCACAAAAATGGAATTAAGTTGCATCATAAGTAATAGAAACAAAAAAAAAGAGGAACAATATAAATAAATAAATATTGATACTCCGGAGTATGTAATAAATAAACTAATAATACATATATTATACTTATAAAACTAAAATAAATTATAATTCTTGTTTAAACATATTTGTAAAAGAATGTCCATGGAACTAACGTTATATGAACATTCTTGCGAAAAGTGGAGGTGTAGCAGTATCTAATTTAATGTTTGCATTACTTTGAACGTCTCCACGTACAATTAAAAGATTCTAATATTTCACTAATGTTGAAGTCGTCTCATATTGATCTTCGGTAACTGAAAATCTGGAAAGTGAGTAAATTGATGATATCACGAAATTAGAACAAAAATTTTCTACAAAAATATTCGTAGCTTGCATATATTCTTCACTAACGTTGTCAAGGATATAGTGCTTGAGTCAAGGCCAAGTACAAATGTGCATCGACGGCAAATTTAAGAAAGAGTTTTTATTGTTTGCACTTGAACAGCCACACATACCTACTGCACCAAAACACTTGCGATCGTGTGAATGAGTTTGTATTTTAAACAAGCATCATATTACAGCCAGATTCCACACGGAAATATGTGCACTAATTTTAAGTAAATAATAGATCTAATTTCACTTTATTTTTGTGCAAACATGTTCATATGTTTCAACATAAGTCTGTCAATATGTAGGGTTAAGATTTATTCTCATAAGTAGTATATAAGCTACAGTAATTAATTTTAATCTGGAAATTACTGCGGCCTAGAGCTGCAACTAATAAAAACACCAATAAACAATTGAAGTAAATTTTTAATGTTTATATGGCGAGCCTGCCATGTTTTTTTAGAATAAACCAATACATAGCATATCTGCTTATCCTTTATTTAAAAATAAGAAAGGACAATAGGATCCAACATACAGAGCTTATGCTAAGTTGGATTCCTATTCATTATTTTTCGCCAAGATGATGAAAAAATGCCTCCTTATGTGCCCATCAAGGAATTGACACCAGCCGAATTGAAGAAACGCAAAAAAGAACTGCGTAAGCTAAGGGACGATTTGCGCAATGAAGAAACCAAACTAGTGTTATTAAAGAAGCTAAAACAGTCACAGCACGTCATGAAGGAAAACATTTTTGTCACTTCGAATAGTGTATTGTCTACAAATCCTCTAGCGGCCATACCAGCAGCATTAACATCGAAGGGTGCCTTAAGTGTTACACCCACTACGGCGGTACCACTGCCAGCACATACCAAAAGTTCACATTCCAATAGTAATAATATCTCATCTTCAGTTAGTATAAGCGCAACAAATAGCCGCTCGAATACAAATTCCTTCACATAGAAAAAAATGTTTTTAATCCTGTTTACTATTTTTCGCCAAGTTTTTCCTTAAATGGAGCCAAATTTTACTCAAATCTTGAAGGATTTAGTGGAAGCCAAGGCCCGTTGGGAAAAGCAGCTACGAGAAGGCCCAGATCACAGCTAAAAACCTGAAATTCTATCAATAGGGCCAAAACCCATAAAGCCGAAAAAGAAGAAGGAAGAAGAGCCAAAATATCCAATATTCCATTTACCAAACACAACAAAATCTAGAGGTGGCCGACTAAACAAATTAAAGACGGAACTTGGTGCTCTCATGCACCAACAAACTTACGCTCAGGGTGGCGAGCTGAAAAAAATCATCGATAAAATAAGTTCGGTAAAAACGAAAATAAAATCACACAAAAAAAATTTTAATACTAATTTGAAGCTTTCTTTGTAAAATTTTGTAATAAATACATACATCCTTATATAAGAATTTCTTGCATTATTTTCGAAGACTTACATGGAAACATCATATTGACTTTAAGCTAACTCAGATGAAACTTAAGTTATCTCAAATACACTGGTTGATTGGCAGAAATTCAATACTTAGCCTGGACTGTAAACTTCTATTATACAAGTCGCTTTTAAAGCCAATATGGTGTTACGGTATCCAGTTATGAGGCACTGCTTCAGCCTCCAATGTAGAGAGAATTCAACGAAGGCAAAACAAAATTTTAAGGTTAATAACATCTGCTCCATGGTATATTAAGAATTCAAATTTGCATCGTGATTTAAGAATGCCACTAGTGACTGAAGAAATTGCAAGATACGCAGGCAAATACTTAACAAAACTCGAGTCACATCCTAATCCGCTTGCTCGTAATATTTTGAACTTTAATGGTCACATCCGCCTAAAAAAGAGGGACACAAGGGCTCTTATACTCAACACTCTAGATGGGAATGCTTGAAAATACATTTAATTTTCTTTTTGATTATCACTACTTTGTATTATTTAAATTATCACTAAGTGTTGGCCGACACTGGTCGGGCTAAACAATTATATTTTAGCTTTAAGATTTGATCACTTATTGTTAGTTCATATTTGAAGATACAATAAATAAATATATGTATTTAAAAAAAAAAAAAAAAAATTTTCGTTTAAAAAAAAATAATTCTACAAAATATACGAAAAGTGGAATCAGAAACAGTGTTGTTAATGAGAAAATACCTAGATTGGTAAATTTTTTTTTGGGACAATATAATGGGAGCAAACTAATCTAAAGTAGATCATCCTAACGCAAATGTTGTCAATAACGTAGAAATTATTGGCCACAAGGAAGAAATTAACTCTATATGGCTACTTATATTAATCCTTGCAATAATAACAGCTCTTAATCTACTGTTAAAAATTTACTTAGCACATAAAAGATCGCTCAAAAAGCAGTACATTAGGAGGGCAAATGATTTAGATAAAGTTTAAGTCTAAATGGATTGGCAAACTATACTCAGTAAATGTAGAAATATTAAAACAGAATTTGAAAAATCAAATAAATGTCTCAGTATAGACAGACCAATAACACATGACACCATAAATAAACATTTTAAAATTCTCTTAGATTGCTTAGAAAAAACAAGAGTGATCCCAAATACTAATTATGCGCGACTAACATCTACACACAAGACTGCAGCAACATAAAGAACATACAAATTGAATTGCCAGAAACAATACGTGAACAAACTGATATAAAAATAATTTTTCCCCCTAAATATGATGAAAACTGTTACTAAATGAACCAAACAGTCGTAGAATTTCTCAGTACAGCTTCGAAGTTAATTACAGACTTCGATAGCAAATCTGAAAACTTGCGTTCCTTTATAGACTCACTATCACTGGTTGAATCTATTAAAGGTTCACATGAAACAACTGCAGTTTCATTAATTAAAACAAAACTCAAAGGAAACGCAAGAAATCTCATAAACACTGAGTCAACCATCTCAGAAATTATAAATAAGTCACAAAATACAGTAAAGGGTGAATAGGTAGAAGTAATAACGGCAAAAATACAAAATATAAAACAAAATAATAAAACTGCAAATACATATCTTGCAAAATCCCGCGAAAGTGCTTACATTAAAGACAGGATACCACGTGAATCAGCAACTTAATACTCCACACAAGTGGCAGTAAAAGCTATCACCAAAAACTGCACCATCGATAAAGTAAAACTTATCATGGAAGCAGGACAATTCAATACCATGAATGATGCAATAGTAAATTTGTCAACAGTTGCACAGAAGCAACTGGACAACAAAATTCTATGCTATATTACAAGCAACGTCAAAACACTCGGAATAATAACTTAAGAGGTAATTACACAAGATTCCGTGGAAGAAGCAACTTCCCAAGAAATAATAGCAACACTAACTACAGTTAGAGACAAAACAATAACAGTAGAAGCAGACGTCACGTCAGAGCAACAGAATCAAACGAAATTGATTCGGAAAAGCTAGATGTTCCCCTAAGAGAAATCCAATAAATAAACATGACTACAATTTAAATCTCAACTTATGTTTCTGCGTTGAATTACAAATAAAAAAACTAAAACACCAATAACACTACTAATTGATACTGGAGCAGACACCTCACTAATAAAAATTTCACATTTGCATCCAAATAAAATAAATACTTACAAGATAACAACATTAAGAAGAATAGGACAGAGTTAAATACATTCCGTTGGAAGCATATTTTTTAAATCTAAAACACAAAAATTTTCTTATACCACATAATTTTCAACTAGTAGAAAATGATTTTCCAATACCATGCGACGGAATTATCGGCATGGACGTTATTAAAAAATATAATTGCATTCTAGATTTCAGTAATGACTGTGATTACCTTGTACTACGCCCTTTCAATATCACAAAACCAATAGAAATACTAATCACAAATAATGGTGATGAAATAATCTTACCTCCAAGTCATACGTCAAGTAAAACTAACATCAGTAAATAATGAATTACTAATCCCAAATCAAGAAATAGAACCAGGTGTTTTCATAGCAAACACATTAGTAACAACAAACAAAGCTTTCATTCGTATACTAAATACTAACAACAATATTAGCAAAATTAAACAAAGCAAAATCAAAACCGAAAACATCTCAAATTATGATATAGTTAAACAAACATAAAACGTATAAAACAAAAATAAATAGGAAAAAAGAAGTTCTACAACTTTTAAAAGGAAATTTTCCACCATAATTCAATAATACTTTAACAACATTATGCGCTTTATATTGCGATATTTTCGGTTTAGAAACAGAAGCAATAACTACTAAAAATTTCTATTTACAAAAGTTGAGAATAAAAGATACACAACCAGTATACATTAAAAATTACAGATACCACATGCACACAAAAAAGAAATTGATAAACAAGTAAAAAAGTTAACAGACAACAAAATAGTCGAAGCTTCACACTCCAAATACAATAGTCCAATCCTATTGGTACCCAAGAAGTCATTACCAAATTCAGAAAATAAAAGATGGAAACTTGTAATAGATTATAGGCAAATTAATAAGAAACTAGTGGCTGACAAATTTCCATTACCTAGAATTGACGATATTCTAGACCAACTCGGCAGAGCGAAGTATTTTTCTTGTTTAGACCTTATGTCATGATTTCACCAAATTAGTTCGGAGAAAAATTCAAGAGGCTTTACGTCATTTTCCACCAATAATGGTTCATACAGATTTACAAGGCTACCCTACGCTCTAAAAATAGCTCCAAATTAATAAAACCAGATCAAGCATTTCTTTATATGGACGACCTAGTTGTCTTGGGATGCTCTCAAATCTGAAAGACGTTTTCGATTTATGTCGCAAATACAACCTAAAACTTCATCCTGAAAAATTTAAATTTTTTATGAAAGAAGTAACATATCTTGGTCATAAATGTACAGACAAAGGAATATTGCCAGATGATAGTAAATACTCGATAATTGAAAATTATCCAACACCACAAGATGCTGATAGTGCAAGAAGATTTGTAGCTTTTTACAACTATTACAGGAGATTTATTAAAAACTTTTCTGAATATTCAAGACATTTAACAAAACTAACCAGGAAAAATGTTCCATTCGAATGGAAAAAAGATTGTGAATTTGCATTTAAATACCTAAAGAAAGCATTAATAAGCCCCACATTACTACAATACCCCGATTTTAATAAAGAATTTTGCATAACTACAGATACAAGTAAATACGCTTATGGAGCAGTTTTAACACAAGAACACGAAGGTAAACATTTACCAATAGCGTATACTTCAAACACACTTACTAAAGGTGAAAGTAATAAATCAACAATTGAGCAAGAATTAACCGCCATACATTGGGCTATAACACACTGCGACCATACATATATGGAAAACATTTTCTTGTCCGAACTGACCATAGACCACTATCTTATTTATTTTCAATGAAAAATCCAAGCTCCAAATTAGCAAGAATGAGACTTGATCTCGAAGAATATAATTTTACAGTTGAGTACCTTAGGGGAAAAGATAATTATGTTGCAGGCGCTTTATCACGAATAACCATAAATGACCTAAAAGACATGAATATTAAAATTTGTTCTATATTAAGAGTCACGACCAGATCAATGGCCAATAAGAAGGAAAAAGAATTAAATAGTAATTCACATACCAAACAGCATAATATTAATAAAAATAATAATGATTATAAGCCCAGTATATATGTACCATTAAATAACACTGATGTCAGAAAATATAATAAACTAAAGATTTCCCCCGGAAGATGTTATATCAAACGAGGAAAATCTATAGTAACATATATACAAATTAATGATTTGTTTACTAAAGGGAACTTTGACTAAGGACAATTTTTCTCTAAGCTCGAAAATGTGGCCGGTAAACATAATATTAATAAATTACAAGTGGCACCTAGTGAGAAAATTTTTGAATTTATCTCTATTAATCAATTTAAAGTTATGGGCAATAAAATATTGAATAAAATTAAAGTAGCGCTACTAAATGAGGTGACTCAAATTGATGGTAAGAATGCCAAGGCAATTCTTGAACATATGCTGAAATATTACGACAATCCCATCGAAGGAGGACATGTCAAAAAACATATCTAAATACGTAAAATCATGTCATAATTGCCAAACTTCCAAAAAAACAAAACATATAAAAAGTCCAATGATTATCACACAGACACCTGATAAGGCCTTTGATACGGTGTATGTGGATAGTATTGGACCATTTCCAAAATCATTGAAAGAAAATGAATATGCGATCACACTAATATGTTATTTAACTAAGTATTTGGTAACAATACCGATTAGAGACAAAAGTGCCAAAACAATTGCTAAAGCAATTTTTTAAAATTTCATACTCACCTATGGTCCGATGAAGATGTTCATTTCGGTCATGGGAACAGAGTATAAGAATTCTATTTTAACAGAAATTTGTAACTTGATGAAAATTGAAAAACTAAACTCAACATCTTACCACCATCAAACATTAGGAACAATAGAAAGAAGCCATAGAACCTTTAACGTATACGTACGCTCTTAAATTTCAGTAGACAAAACTGACTGGTACGAATGGTTAAAGTACTTTACATATTGCTTTAATACAACATCAATTCACTGAAGTTGATACAATTTCTCCTTTATATAATATAGATGACTACGCCAAAGAAGCAAAATTTAGGTTAGAAATAGCATATAAGAGGGCCTAACAATTACTAGATAAGAATAAAATTAAGCAAAAAGAAAATTACGATAAGAATGTTAAGGATTACAATTTAAATATAGGAGATTTAGTTTTACCCAAGAATGAAGCAGGGCATAAGGTGGAGCCAAAGTATAAAGGTCCATACGAAATTAAAAACATAGATATAAGAAATAATGTTCCAATAGTAGATAAGAAAACTAATAAAGAACAAATAGTTCACAAAAATGGAATTAAGTTGCATCATAAGTAATAGAAACAAAAAAAAAGAGGAACAATATAAATAAATAAATATTGATACTCCGGAGTATGTAATAAATAAACTAATAATACATATATTATACTTATAAAACTAAAATAAATTATAATTCTTGTTTAAACATATTTGTAAAAGAATGTCCATGGAACTAACGTTATATGAACATTCTTGCGAAAAGTGGAGGTGTAGCAGTATCTAATTTAATGTTTGCATTACTTTGAACGTCTCCACGTACAATTAAAAGATTCTAATATTTCACTAATGTTGAAGTCGTCTCATATTGATCTTCGGTAACTGAAAATCTGGAAAGTGAGTAAATTGATGATATCACGAAATTAGAACAAAAATTTTCTACAAAAATATTCGTAGCTTGCATATATTCTTCACTAACGTTGTCAAGGATATAGTGCTTGAGTCAAGGCCAAGTACAAATGTGCATCGACGGCAAATTTAAGAAAGAGTTTTTATTGTTTGCACTTGAACAGCCACACATACCTACTGCACCAAAACACTCGCGATCGTGGGATTTTTTTTTTTTAATACATGTATTTATTTATTGTATCTTCAAATATGAACTAAGAATAAGTATTCAAATCTTAAATCTAAAATATAATTATTAGGACCGACCACTGTCGGACATAAACTTGTTAATAGTTATAAATAATACATAAGTAGTGATAATCAAAAAAGAAAAAAAAATTTATAAAAAAGTATAAAAAAGTATTTTCAAGAAATCCCATCTGGCGTGTTGAGTAATAGAGCCCTTGTGTTCCTCTTTTTTAAGCGGATGTGTCCAGTAAAGTTCAAAATATTACGAGCAAGCGGATTAGGATGTGACTCGAGTTTTGTTAAATATTTGCCTGCGTATTTTGCAATTTCTTCAATCACTAGTGGCATATTTAAATCACGATGTATATTAGAATTTTTGATGTACCATGGAGCCGATGTTATTAACCGTAAAATTTTGTTTTGTTTACGTTGGATTCTCTCTACATTGGAAGCTGAAGCAGTGCCCCATAACTGGATACCGTAACACCATATTGGCTTTAAAAGTGACTTGTATAATAAAAGTTTACAGTCCAAGCTAAGTGTTGAATTTCTGCCAATCAACCAGTGTATTTGAGATAAATTAAGTTTTATCTGAGTTAGCTTAAAGTCAATATGATGTTTCCATGTAAGCCTTCCATCAAGGTGTATACCAAGGTATTTCACTTGGGAATGTTGAGGATTATTGATTCGAATTGGGGAACAAGTATCTCTTCTTAGGGTAAACGTTATATGGACACACTTTTGTTCATTTACCTTAATTCTCCATAAGTTCAACCACATTTCTAATTGTGTAATATGTTCTTGTAAATATCGGGAAGCCTCGTGAGGGTTTTCATGCATACTAAGGCAGGCTGTATCATCGGCAAACGTAGATGTATGGATATTGCTGCTCAAAAGCATATCACAAGTATAGATCAAATACAAAACTGGCCCCAGTATGCTCCCCTGTGGCACACCGGATGATATAGATTCGGGCACACTCATGAATTCTCCTTCCACAAACGTGAACTTCCGGGTAGTAATGTAACTTTCTAATAAATTCACTAAATTTATTGGCAGATATGATTTTAATTTCAGAATTAGACCTTCATGCCACACTTTATCAAATGCCTGAGAAACGTCAATAAACAGGGCAGAACAATACTTCTTTTCCTCAAATGTTTTTCTTATAAATTGAACCAATCTATGAGTTTGTTCAATGGTGCTATCCTGACTTCTAAAACCAAATTGATGGTCTGGGATGCACCCACTATCAGTTAAGTTGGGGACAATTTTGTCATGAGCAGCTTTTCGAAGAGTTTTGACATAATTGACAGCAAACTTATTGGCCTATATGACTCAGCTTTAGTAAGATCTTTGCCCGGCTTTGGAACCATTTTGTTTTTTGCAAGCTTTCAGAGTTGTGGATAATACTCCAGTCGTAATATGGCATTAGAAATAAACAGCAAGATTCTTATTGCAATATGCGGCAAGTTCATCAGCATCTTGTTACTAATTCCATCATCAACCTGGAGCTTTCTTTGGCTTGAGTTCAGCAATTACTTTATGTACATCACGCATCTTAAACTTTAAGGCTCGAGGAGGTAGAGCAACTAAACTCGGTAAATCAGCAACACCAGTACATGTATTTGGGGTAAATACGGATTTTAAATGCTCAGCAAATATTTTACATTTTTCCGTATCGCTTCTTGCCCAATCTCCGGTAGATGTGCGCAGAGGTGGCTTAAACTCAACGGGTGTTTTAAGCTTTCTAGCAGCGCGCCACAAAGAGTAATTAGATGTTGGTGTGACATCAAGACCTTCCAAATAATTTTTAAGAGATGCAGCTTTTTCAGATGCAAGCAACTCTTGAAGTCGCTTAGAACATTCTTTAAGTCTGAGTTTATGTTGGGGTGATCTCTGCTGTTGCCATTCCCTTCTAGCTCTTCTTTTTTCACATACGAGATGTTCAATATCCCTGGAATAAATTTTATTAAACCCAGACTGCGAATGGGAGGTAGTGGCATGTTCAGCAGACTGTTTAATAATTTCGTTAAAATGGGCAATGTTAGTTTCAATGTCATTGGGTGTTCTTAACGCAATATTTTCCGTGCAATGACTACTAAGATATTTTTTGAATCCCAGCCAATTAACATGGTTGGTCATCTTCATATATGGGTGAGGTAAGTCACTTCTAAGTGGGTTACAAATTGTAACGATAGTGGGGGAGTGATCGGAGGAGAGATCTAGAGAAGTTTCAACATTAATTAAATCCCTAGAAATATTTTTCATGACGCCAAAATCAATAACATCCGGGATTTTTCGTACGTCAGTAGGCCAATAAGTGGGCTCCCCACTTGAAATAACATCTAAGCCCATTTTTGAAATTGTATTAAACAAAGCTCGACCTCTAGGTGTTACAAGGCGCGACCCCCAGTACGTATGCTTTGCATTGTAGTCTCCAGCTGCCACGAAACAAGATCCAAGCGATTTGTAGAACTTCTCATACTGATCTTCGGTAACTGAAAATCTGGGAGGTGAGTAAATTGATGATATCACGAAATTAGAACAAAAATTTTCTACAAAAATATTCGTAGCTTGCATATATTCTTCACTATCGTTGTCAAGGATATAGTGCTTGAGTCTTGACTTAATTAGAATTGCAGATCCTCCGCATGCTCTTCCTCTAGGGTCCTTTGTATCATGCATAGTGTAGCCATTTATTTTGAAAAAGCTTCTCGAAGTCAAATGTGTCTCAGAGACCAACATTATATCAATATTTTTTTCCGTAAGGAAGTGCTCAAGTTCATTTTTATGTTGGCGAATGCCGTTTGCGTTCCAGGAACATATTTTTAACGTGTTCATGGCTTGTTAATTAATGCTTGAAGCAGAGTATTCTGCATTCTCAGCATTTCTTGCATCATGGTAGTCATATTTGTTATAAAATTATTTATAGTTTGCACCAAATTGTCAATAGTAGCTTCAAGGCGACTAAAGTTAAAGCTTGAGTTTGCATTCGTTGAATTATTTGGAGGTGGAACATTTTGTGGGGGAATAGAATTTGTTTTGGCAGCATCGGCATACGATACACGGGAAGTTACTATTTGGCTCATTTGCACAAAATTGGCGGAGTAAGCGTTTGCTTATTGAGATGGAGCTAATTTTGGTTTTTGCACCATAGTGTGTTTGACAAAAGAGTACGCAGGACAACCTCTATAGTTAGCGGTGTGATTACCTCCACAATTACTGCATTTTTTATTACTTTGATCTTTTGGCTTATTGCAACTAGCAGTGCCGTGTAATTCGCCGCACACAACACAAACAGTGGGTAATTTACAGTATGTTTTTGTGTGGCCATATTCTTGGCAATTATGGCACTGTACGGGACCTGATCGCTTATGTGGCTCTTCAACTGTGATTTTTCGGTATAAGAGGTATTTTAGGCTATAAATTGGATGTGTCTCGTTATTTTTCAGTTGTATATCATTCGGCTCCAATTCAAGACGAAATAGAGGCTGGCGATCTTCTCCCTATTGATTATGTTGGTAACATTTTTTACCTTAAATCCTTGTATCATGAGTGCATCTTTTACTTCTTCGGGATTAACATAGGAGTCAATACCCTTCAATACGATCTGCATACCTTTGGCACTCTTAATCTGGTACGTATAAAAACTTGTTTTATTTTTTTCGAATTCAGTCTCTATTTTGCGGAAATCTTTTTCTTCGTATATTTGAATTTTAGTTTCGTCAATGTTACCACGCTTTATTGGAATAACATGAAATGCGTTTTCACCAATGGCCGAGACTAATTTTTTAATTAGGGCGTTAGAATTTTTCTCTCTCAAATATATAGGTGGTGGCTTAAAAGACTTTTGCGATGATGCAGTGGGCTTGTCGTCGGTGACTTGCAATAATGAAAAACGATTTTGACGATTGGTAGATGAAGCGCTATTATCCCTAGACATCTTTGGAGCAGATGAAATTTTTGAAGAATTAGGGCTTCGCCCACGCTTTACCACTGTTATGTATCTGTCCATTCCGACTTGTACCTTGGATTTGGAGATACTTTTATCTGTAGTGATGAACACGAGCCTGAAGGAGATGATATTACTGACTTATATGAAGAAGTACTAGGCAACTGTAATGTTAATGAATCACTATTTGGCATTGGACAAAGCGAAGTTGATCGCTGACGAAAAATTGGAAATGTCGTTAAAAAAATACTTTCATTAGATTTATTTTTTGTATTAATTTCATTGAGAGCTTCAGAACTCACAGTAAAATAGGCATTTCTGCCGTTAGAACTCACTTCATAATTTTTTGTATTTGAGGTACTCATATAGAGTATTCCTCAAGGGCACTTTTTGTGTTTTTTTTTGCTTACGGTTTTTTTTGTTTTTGTAATTTATGATTGTTTATTTGTTTGTGAGTTACTCGTATAGAGTATTCCTCAATGTCTTGATTGTGTTTTTTTTTGTTTTCGGTTTTTTTTTGTTTTTGTTATTTCCACTATGTAAAAATATTATCAAAGCAATAAAGCTTATTTATTAAAGTCAGTATGTACCTATTACGAATAATATGCACTACGAATATTTTTTTTTATAATTTTTTGTTTGTTTAATAAGAATGTAAGAAAAATTCCGCTAATCGACTATTCACTATGAAGGTACAACGAGAACTCTGAACTCGTGGGAATGAGTTTGTATTTTAAACAAGCATCATATTACGGCCAGATTCCACACGGAAATATGTGCACTAATTTTAAGTAAATAAAAGATTTGATTTCACTTTATTTTTGTGCATACATGTTCATATGTTTCAACATAAGTATGCCAATATATAGGGTTAAGATTTATTCTCATAACGTCCCTTTTCAGAATGTATGGTTAAGAGTTAACGTGAACTTTAACTGACAGTTCTTCTTACAAAACTTGCCCTTAAAGTCCCTGTTATCTTTTAACCATATATTGTGAAAAGTTACGTAAGTAGTATATAAGCTATAGTAATTTAAATTTAATTTTAATCTGGAAATTACTGCGGCCTAGAGCTACAACTAATAAAAAACACCAATAAACAATTGAAGTAAATTTTTAATGTTTATACTACTATTAGAGAAATTAGGAAAATTATTGTTGTAATTGTTTTGGAAAGTTAATATAGCATTCGGTTGTCCGTATGCGTCCGTACAACTGCTTATATAAATTTTGTTTTAACTTCATCCATGTTTAGGAACGTTCCTGATTCCATGATCAGTTTTACTCGTTCGTTGGATGCATTTTTTATTATTGCTGAAACTGTTGCACGTGTTGTGTACTTGTTTGTAGTCACATATATAAGCGGTCTCCACTTTTTTTTTGCAAGTTCATCGATTTTCTTAACATAGGCATTAGCATTTTTGCCCGTTTGTTTTATATTCATTAACTTTGCATTGATGATGTCAACGGATGCACCTTTAACAGTCGATTTGAGTTTAAGTATTATCGCTGAAATGGTCGATTCCGTTGTTACTATATTCCTGGTAGTGCCTTTTAGTTTTGTTTTAATAAGGTTTACCGCAATAGCCTCATGTGTCAAATCATCAATGAAGCTTTGTAGGTTTTCTGGACTTCCGTCGAAGTCAGGTAGCATTATAGCTGCTGTATTTAGGATTTCTATATTTGTTTGTGACATGTTGGGAGAGGCTCTACTTGTACTTGGTAGATTTGAGGTTGGGTTTAAAACTAGTTCTGGTAGATATTTAAAATTTGTTTCCTCATGTAAAGAGTTAGGTACATTTAGTGCGATACCTTTTTTTAAGGATATCGTTATTAATTTATCTCTTATGTCAGCGAAGAAAGCTTCAGCTGCTGCTTTATGAGCATGGGTTAATATGTTATAATTAACATTAACGAGTGCTCTAACTTGTTCAAATCTGCGCACGAGATTATTTATATGCTTCTTAATTGTTTAGGGTTTTATCTCTTTATTGAGATTGAGACACTTATATGATTTGATGAATTCTTCCTTGCTTGCTCTGGCCTTATTCACTATTATTTTCCATCCATGTGGCTTAGATTCTGAATAATGAGAGACAAAAATGGAGATTTTATGGAATTTTAAGAAATGTATTCTTTAGGGCTATTTAAAACGGAAATTCAACAATTAGACTTGGTCTAAATTTCTAGCTAGTGATACTGCACGCGTATAATTTTTCGGTAATGATCTCTTATAAAGCTGGTAGAGCGTTATATGGATCTACAGTGCCAGTAAGTACTAGATATATGATTGGATATTCTACTTTCACCGTAATGTCGTTGATAACGTTAGCATTAGGGTTATCTATTTTCGATTCACGGCCACCCATCGTGCATAAATTATTTTAAGGTATTTCAATTGGTATTAATGAAGTGGATTCTGTGAGGAGCCGTGGAAGTTTTACGATCGCTACAACCACTATCAAGATTATAAACATTGACCCAATCATATAGACTACAACTGTCATGTACGTATTTTGAGTAACTGTTTATATAAACAAACTGCAAGTTTACAATATTTTACCTAAAAATAAGTTTATAAGGTCACACGAATGTTAATGTGTCAATAAAAGTCAAGGACGTGTTAGTTAAAAAAATGGTGCTTATATCACGGATGCCGTGACTATTTTTTGATGGTCAATAGAGTACAGTGACATAAACCAGATATTGCCAATTGATATCTGAATTAGGCTTTTAATTCTTTAATGTTATACCACTGGAGGGACACGTATGTATCACAGTAGTAAGTTATTTGTTAGTATATGCTTATCTTTATGTTATTTTTAAAGGAATGTAAAAGTTTATCTTCCTTATATAACAATCAAACAAATATAAATTCAAATTTATATCTTGTTTCACTAAATAAAAATTGGGTAACCTTGATTTACAAAACTTTTAGTGAGATCAAGCGTGCAAAGCATGCGCTCTGTAAACATCCTTTTTCTGGGGTTGCTGATGTTGCTTTGTTGCTGTTTTTGTTATTGCTGGGGCTGCTGTTGTTGAGCATGCTGCTGTAAGTGCTGCTGCTGTTGCTGTTGCTGAAGTTGGCGCGGATTATTCTGCGTATGTTGTGGGGCATTATTTACTGCCACTGTTGTTGTAATCTGTCAGGTCGGTGTTGTCATCAGAAATTGCTGATGCTGATGATGGTGGTGTTAAATCTTCATCAAATTTATATATTTGGTTTTTAGTTTTAGATGCTTCTATCAGTATTGACGATAATGGTGAGTTTGATGATAATGACGATGACGGTGAATTATAATTTTTTCGGAGACTGAAGTCAACAGTTAAGAAAAGAACCAACATCGGGGAAATCTGGGATGTTGTTTCCATTTTTCTATTTTTTATATGGCATTATATCGTCATTCCCAAGTGGCATATTATATCAAATTTTTCGCCATCACTATGGTTTTCTGCTCTTCAAGTTACTATACTTTTTTTGGCTTCAATAATACTATATCTTTTATATTTGTACAATACTTCTTTCTTATGTATAAGAAATTTTAAATTGATTTGAACTTTTGCACTGCAATTTTATTTTTATCACATTTTGGCAGGATCACCATGTGATAATGATAAATAAATTATTAGTTTGTACGGCCGTTGATGCGACCGTCTTGTTGTTCTTATATTTGCTCACTAAAAATCTTAATTCTAATTTACTTAAAGCTAACTTAACTACCCGTGGAAACATGCAACTCAGCAATACCAACATTTAAAGTTTGGCTGTGTGGACAAATAACTTTAACAAAGTATTAAGTTTCAGTTGTATAAAGAATGTATATCAACTACGGCTAGTGAAGCACACTACAATACACTCAGGGAGATTATGCTGCTTAAAAATAAGAATCTGTCACATTAATTCAATAATTTACAATATAATATTAAATGTATATTGAAATACCTAAAAACTAATGAGTTTAATCAATGAATACTGTAAGTTAATATTTTCCCATATTGAAATAAGAAACTTCAATATACTTTCCTTAATGTTTCTTATTACTTAAACATGGTTTTTACTGATTCTAAGTTGGTTTTTTGTGGGTGTAGAAAAGTCGTCCAGTCAAAGAAGGTGGATGTAGTTAAATAATCAAAATCTGTAATAAAAACAAATTTCTCCAGGGCAGACTTTAACGCAACACAAGTTTAAGCATGAGAAAATATAAAACAATCGTAAGTATAAAAACATACTAGGATTAGGAAAGTTCAGATATATGATAGTGTTTTATAGTACCAAATGTCAATATTACAAAACAATTTATTTCTACCTACATATAAATACCAGCGCGAGAAAATCATACACACACATAGCAGAATTCATCTAGGAAAAATCCCAAAAATTTTAACAACACCCCACCCCTCACAAATCACGACCATTTTTAAATTCTCCTCCAGATATACATACACAAATTCCTATAACCATACATACATATACAATATTAATCTCAATAGCACAACACTCTCACCTACCCGAAATTACGTATAGTCTTAAACTCCTACAGGCGTATATACACATAGATTCCGACGGCTACATATTACAAGAACACCTTGCCCCTAATAAAACACAATTATCTTAAATTCTCACAGACATGCATACATACAAACAATCCATCTACCTCAACAACATCATCACCCACCTCAAATAACGATCAGCCTTAAACTCCTAAACACCGACACACCCACAAATCCCCATAGCTACATATTACGTCAACAACCCTACCCACCCAAATCATGGTCAGCCCTAAACTCCTACTGACATACAAACATACAAATTCCCCCGGTTAAATATCACTTCTAGTACCTCTCCCATCATAAATCGCTACACCCCGTCCCTTGCTTACCACAGCCTCACTTAAATTACATATTACAACACTTACAAACACCCATAAATTCCCATAGATAGATATTACAACAACAACAACCCCACCCACCCGATTAAATATTACTTCTACTACCTCCCCCTCTTAAATCACGATCAGTCTTAAATCCTCACAGCCATACACACATATATACACGCAATTGATCTACCTCAACTACACCCCGCCTCTTGTTTACCAAAGCCTCGCTTAAACTGCATGTTACAACACCTACAAACACCCATAAATTCCCATGGATACATATTACAACAACAACAACCGCACCCACCCAAATCATAATTAGTCTTAAGCTCCTACAGTCTAGCAACACGGACAATTTTCCCTTCGGAAAAATCATTTTCCCGTCGGCATTTGAAAAAATGATAATCATGTTTTGCCGTCGACATTTGAAAAAAATAATAATCATGTTTTGCCGTCGGCATTTGACACAAATAATAATCATGTTTTGCCGTCGGCATTAGGAGAAATAATTATGTATTGCCGTCGGCATTAGGAAAAATTATCATGCATTGCTTTAGGCTTTAGCAAAAATTAATAATCACTATTTCAACATTGGTATTACGAAAAATCATCTTCATGATTTTCCCGTTGGCATATATACTCATGAAATCTTAATCTTATGAAACCCCTTAATCCGACCCACAAAAAATCACCCGTTATCACAAAGTTAATGTAAACAAAAAACTCCTTATGTAAACAAAAAAATCCTTATGTAAACAAAAAATTAGACGCTCTTATTGAACCACCCTCGTATGTATCAAATTTCACAAATTTCCAAGAATTTAACAATTTTCAAAATTTAATTACCCAAATTTAACAATTTCAGCCACAATTTAACAATTTTAATTGATCTAGAATGCCCAATTGCCCTACTTATATAATATATAAAAATTATAAAATAATGGATTATAGTGCCCGCCATAAAAGACGATTAGTGAGAAGTGAAAAAGAAAAATGTTTAAAGATGCTAAAAAATGAAAATAAAAAAATTTAATGTGCAAGTGGCTTAGCAGAATTCGCCACTATAGTATCTGCCGAGGCCGACATTTACTGGCATCAGGATTTACAAGTGGAATGCGGCAATAAAAAATTAGCTACTGAACTAGGGCAATGGCAGTTAATCAGTAGAACATCAAGGGCAAATATGAGAGAGCTCTTGGTTACATTAAAGAACAATGGTGTATATGTGCCTCTATATCCAATTACTCTAGTCAAAAGAATAGATACAGAAATAAACATAGTCTCTTTTCATCCAGGCCGATATGCGCATTTTGCAATCAGACAAAACAAGGTCGTTGAAACCATTTCAAGTTCACAAAAGTTAAACATATCCAAACTATTAGTTTCCTTAAAACACCACATGACAAATGACTTCACAAGATTTTCTCGAAGCTTTGATGAACTTCCTAAGTGGAAGGCTACTGAGTTCCGCCAATTTTTGATATACACAGGTATGTATCTTAGTTTTAAAAAATAATGTAAGTGATAATTTTTAATACACATTTCTACTGCTGTAAGGTTATTGTCATACCAAAAAAAAAAAAATTCAAAACAAACTGAAGCCGCTGAAGACTTACTAAAGCTATTTGTTGAAAATGTTGGTGTCGTTTTTGGTATTCAAAGTGTAACATATAATGTTAACAGTTTGCTTCACATATGTGCATGAGTCAGGCAGCATGGGTTGCTGTATAACTTTTGGCATATGATTTTGAAAATCATTGCAGACGATTAAAAAAGATGTGTGCAGGCCAACGTGCATTCTGGAGCAACTGCACAAAAGAAACTTCCATCGAAATTTAATGAATGAGCCAAAAACTTTAGGATTAAAGGAAAAACATGGAATTATATATGGCTATTCATGTGATCAATATTCTTTAAGTGTCAAAAGTCCAAATAATATATGTTGTCTAATGACTTTTACCCCTTTTACAATTATAAACTTCAGAAGGCGAACGAACGATGAAACTTTAGTATCCGGTCGCCGCATCAAAAACACTAATCCATTTTTTGAAGAACCATTAAATTCGTTATCGGCATTTGGCATATGTACTGGTGATAACGTATTGAAAAAAATAGAGGAAACATTTGTTATTAACAGTATTTACTGCAAGCTTCTGTCATTGCCTTTTAAAAATAGTTATTATATTGCCCATTCATGTTTCTAAAACAATTTTTTTATGATAAACAAAACATTTTAAAAACACAAATATTTTTTGTGAATCAGGTTTTAAATTACTAATATAATTATAATAAATACATATAAATAAATATATATATAAAATATACATACTATATAAATTAATATAAAAAAATTGAGAACAATGGTGGAAACCTATAGAGATTAAATGCTTGCGTTGAAATTTCACATTGTAAGTATAATAAAAACCAAATATAATTTTAACTTTTTTTAATAACTATATTTGTTATTTTTTCAGATCCTTTAAAAAAATCTACATGCTATGACTGCTTTCAATTTAAAGGTGAGTTAATCAAAAAGAAACATTAGATTTGTTCATACTAAAAGCATTATTTACGTTACAGAATTAATCGAAAAACAAAGTCAGATGATTGCTGAAATGATGACCGATCAAAAAACTTTGAAAGATCAGTATTCACCACAAACTAAATATTTTTGATCAGTAACTCTCATAACTAACCTATTACTTGTTTTAATATTTACAGCAACAAGAGAACATCAGAGCAAAGTAATAGTAGACGAAATTCAACTACAAGCACTAAACAAGACTCGCCAAAATACCAATGCCCTAACGAAAGTATTTCCAATTAAAACAGAAGAAGATCTTCTGAAAGTAGAATCTGAAATAACCAAATTAAATGAAGAAAAATATGTAAGGACTTATGAATACTTATATTTAATAACTTTAAATGATAAATTTAAAATAATAACGCATTGTCTAATTTTAATTCATTCAGATTTCTGCTGTAAAATACTTAATAGACGAAAACATAGCTAAACATTTTAAAAGAATTCTGTCGCGCGAATTATGTATTGTGCAGAACAAAAAAACTGAAATTTAGACTTAAAATTTAAACATTTTAAAAAATTTTAATCAGAAATAATTCATAGTCAGGCTCAAGTTCAGTAAATTCAATTCTTATTGAATGAAATTTTTTTATTAATTAATGTGAGTTTCTAAAGAAGAGAAGAAAAATTAAACTTAGACTTTAAGCTGGGGGAAATACCGATACTTTTCTGTGCAGCCACGCACTTCATCAGCACCCTGTCTATCTACTTGGGTAGAGATTCTTATTAACATCAGCTATTTAACTTAAATTTACAATGAAACGGAATATGAGAAACGATTGTTGTGTATACAATTGATTTACCTTTAGTAAACACTTTTATAAGTATCACTATTAATTTTCTGTTTTTTCCATTTTTTCATTTTTCTATTTAACTTAGCTCGAAATTATATTACTCTACCTAAGTATGTTTAACTATTATTATTGAATATAAATAACAGCGATTGACAAAAAAAAATACTAGATCGGTAATATTTAGAGAACACGACTAAGTGTGCCAATAATTTTGTTCAGTGAAAGTGGGTATTTTTACTGTTTTCTTATTTTTAATAAGCCGTAAAATCGAATTTTTGGAAGGAAAAAACCAAATTTTAAAGAACATGTTTCATTCTATCAAGAAAAAATTTTTGTTTATTAAAACAATTTTCAATAAGACCATTAAATCAATCGTGGAGGTTAAAGTGTTCACTGTGCCAATAATTTAGTTCGTCTCTGTACATGTAAGTATTATTGTAGTGGTCTTATGTTACTTGTTGTTGCATTCTACAGTTTTATTTTTGGTTATTCCAGCCTTCTGAAACTGTGATAGCCAAGTTTAAAAATTTAATTTAAAAATTTTAATATTTCAAACAGCCGTTTTAATACAATTATAAAATGTTTACAATGTAAAATGTCATAATTATCAATAAACTCTCTGATATAGCGCTATAATTCCAAAATACAACAGGCTTAACAGTACTTATTATTCCTTATATTAGATTTTATAATTCTTTTCTTTATGTTATTTGTGCTGCTTGATCTAGCAAGAATGGGGTGACTAGGTATTGCTGTTAAGTTAAGTTACAGTCTAAAAACATAAGAAAAGGGGCTGTTAATTACTTAAAAGTGTAGTAAAAATAATCCCTAGTTTGCTGACAACAGAATAATTACATATTGAGCAGTTTTGTGTATCACCGCGAAAAACTGCCTCAGCTTATCATAGCAAAATGCATTTCAAATAATCCAAAAGCTCGTTTGCTCTTTCTAGTGTGGTTGTAATATTTCGAAATTTGAGTGTGCATTATTGTACAACTCGAAACCGTGCCAGAAAAGGCAATTGAAAATGTTAAAGTGTGCTTTTGTTAAACAAAACACGTTTTAACGTACACTTGAAGCATACGTTATTTTTTTTTTGCAAAAGGGGTAAGAAAATACTATATTTGACCAAGAGATAGATACTTAAAAAAATCCAGGTAAAGCTGTGTTCACATTATATGTACTTGCCTTATGGAATGTCACTTTTTTTACAAATGATATTTTCTGTGTATGTCAAAATCTGCATTTTACATACGGTTTATAATTTTAGTGTTCACACTAAAGGTAAAAGGGTATATATAGGTTTGTCTTTCCGTGTGTAATTTCTACAATATTAATAAGCGACACATAAAGTATATATATTCTGGATCCTTATGCATAGGGAAGACGAACAAGCGATGTCCGTCTGTCCATCTGTCTGTACGTGAAATCGATTTTCCGAAGCTCCCAGAACAGCTAGAGACTTCGTTCTTTCACTGGTCAGAAATTTTCCGAATAATTTGCTATTGAAAATCAGCAAAATCCAGCTGACGGCTTCAGAGCTGGAAAACTCAAACTCTATTTTCGCATACAAAATAACTACCGAAAACTAGTTTTTATTACTTTTTTATTAAATTAAGTTATTTTATACTTCGGTATGAAATAAATTGGTATTTATAATTAAAAAAAAATTAACAAATTTAAAAGATGTGGAAAACCTTAACTTTTTTTCTAATAATTAAAAATATTTCATATTTTGGGAAGAAGGCTATTTTCTCAGGAACGGTAAAAGATACGGGTCTGAAATTTGGACAGAGTATGTAGAACTTTGGTCGCTACAACAATAAACATATAAAAGTTAAAAAATTAAAGGTTTTTCCAAAACTAATGACGAAAACTATTAAAATCCCATGTAATATACGTACAGTTCTATTTATGTATGTACATATCTATATTGACACATGAAATTTGTAAAATTAGTGTGTTTTTATCTATGCTACAACAATTAACACTAAAATTAAAAAAAATTCAATTAATGGGTGGCCCATCAGTTAATGCAATTTTGACTATGTAATTTTGACCTATTGCTATATCTTAGAAACGGTAAGAGTTAAACTCTTGAAATTTTCAAAAACGCTCAAACTAAAAAAAACCGCAAATTATAAGATCGCCAAAAATTAAAAAAATCGTCGCAACGAAAAAAATTGCCAAATGAAAAAAACGCCAAGACCAAAAACATCGCCAAAATAAAAAAAATCGCCTAAATGAAAAAAACGCCAAGACCAAAAACATCGCCGAAATGAAAAAAAATCGCCTAAATGAAAAAAATCGCCAAAATCAAAAAAATCGCCAAAACGAAAAAAATCGCCAAAATATAAAAACGCCAAAAACCGAAAAAAATCGTCAAAACGATAAAAAAGTGTCAAAACTGAAAAAATTGCCACAATTAAATACAAACTCCAAAAACAAAAAAAAATAGTCAAAATAAAAAAAAAATTGTCTATATGAAAAAAAATTGCCAAAATAAAAAAAATTCGCCAAAATAAAAAAATCCCAGAAATAAAAATGCACCAAATTAAAAATAGTGTCAAAAACCTAAAAAAATGGCTAAAACGAGAAAAAAAGACCCAAAACTAAAACAACACCACATTAAAAATAATGTCAAAAACCTAAAACCGAGAAAAAAGCACCAAATTAAAAAAAAGCTCAAACCCCAAAAAAAAATCACAAAAACAAAAAAACACTGAATTGAAAAAAAGTCTAGCACTTAAATAAATCACTAAAATGAAAAAAACCAAAATGTTAAAAAACAGCCAAATTAAAAAAAAACGCTAAAAACTTTAAAAAATCGCTAAAACGAGCAAAAAGCACCAAAACTAAAAAAAATCGCCCAATAAGTCGGTAAAACGAATAAAAGCACCAAAACTTACAAAATCACCAATTTAAATAAAACGCAAATAACGCAAAAAACGGCAAAACTAAAAAAAATTTATTAAAAAACGATTAAAACCGAAAAAACCCAAATGCGAAAGAAATGCCAAAATTATATTTTATATAAGCTAAAGTTCATATGGTATTACTACGGAGCCCTTCGTGCGCAAGTCAGAGTCGCAATTTACTGAATTTATTTTTAGTAAATAGAGATGGAAATAAAATTTATCGCTAAATTACAGTCCCACCTATAAAATTAATTAAAGAACATGTTCCGTTTCATTTTGCTGAAACCGTTCCTTTGTGCTCAAAAAATTCAAAAAAAATTTTTAGGAAGAAACGTTTACATAATACCACTATATATACCTTTCCCAATGGGATGTCTAAATTAAGGAAATTAACAATTTTGCAAAATCAAAGATTATTAAATAAAAAAAGTTACATAGTTTACTTGGTATGAAGGTACAATACTAAAACTATTTTCGAAGTTCGAAGCTTAAGCGAACATTAGATCGAATCTCATATCAAGTGGGATATTAAGTACTGTTTTCATTTAATAGTTTTGATATTTTTTTTAATGCATGTATTTATTTATTGTATCTTAAAATATGAACTAACAATAAGTATTCAAATTTAAAATATAATTATTAGGGCCGACCACTGTTGGACATAAACTTGTTAATAGTTATAAATAATACAAAAGAAGTGATCAACAAAAAAAAAGTATTTTCAAGAAATCCCATCTGGAGTGTTGAGTAATAGAGCCCTTGTGTTCCTCTTTTTTAAGAGGATGTGTCCAGTAATATTCAAGATGTTGCGAGCAAGCGGATTAGGATGTGACTCGAGTTTTGTTAAATATTTTCCTGCGTATTTTGCAATTTCTTCAATCACTAGTGGTATATTTAAATCACGATGTATATTAGAATTTTTGATGTACCATGGAGCCTATGTTATTAACCGTAGAATTTTGTTTTGCCTTCGTTGGATTCTCTCTACATTGGAAGCTGAAGTAGTGCCCCATAACTGGATACCTTAACACCATATTGGCTTCAAAAGCGACTTGTATATTAAAAGTTTACAGTCCAGGCTAAGTGTTGAATTTCTGCCAATCAACCAGTGTATTTGAGATAACTTAAGTTTCATCTGAGTTAGCTTAAAGTCAATATGATGTTTCCATGTAAGCCTTCGATCAAAGTGTATACCAAGGTATTTCACTTAGGAATGTTGAGGAATATTTTGATTGTTCATTCGAATGGCGGAACAAGTACCTCTTCTTAGGGTAAACGTTATATGGACACACTTTTATTCATTTACCTTAATTATCCATAAGTTCAAGGGTTTTCATGCATACTTAGGCAGGCTGTATCATCGGCAAACGTAGATGTATGGATATTGCTGCTCAAAGGCATATCACAAGTATAGATCAAATACAAAACTGGCCCCAGTATGCTCCCCTCTGGCACAACGGATGATATAGGTTTGGGCACAGTCATTAATTCTCCTACCACAACCGTGAAATTTCGGGTAGTAATGTAACATTCTAATAGATTCAGAAAGTTTATTGGTAGATATGATTTCAATTTTAAAATGAGGCCTTCATGCCACACTTTATCAAATGTTTGAGAAACGCCAATAAACAGGGCAGTACAATACTTCTTTTCCTCAAATGTTTTTCCTATAAATTGAACCAACCCAGGCAGAAAAAGACAATAAGCACGACGTTGCTACGATTGTCTGCGGGTACAACTAACATCAGTACAACATTCATTTCTCAAAATTTTAATGTACTCATAACATTAAAATGATAACGCCGAATGACCGTCCTCCGACTCTTGTTTTCAATGTTGTCACAATACTCTAAATACAAATTTATAAGGTCGCCACAATGTAAATTTCTCAACTTAAGTAACATTTTTGTATTTACGGTGTTGAAGCGGTAAAGAATTATTGTAAACGGGGTATTTGGGGAACTAAAGTAAAATTTTTGTATTTACGGTGTTGTAGCGGTATAGAATTATTGTAAACGGGGTATTGGGAAACTAACGTCAGATTTTTGTAAATATAGTGTTGTAGTGGTACAGCATTATTAAGAACGCGGTATTTGTAAACGTTAAGTGATAATTTTGTGTTTACAGTACTGTGGTGGTACAACAATTTTGGAAGAGTCGCAATTTTGGATTTGCAGTATTGTGGTGGTATATATTTTTTGGGCAAAGTCACAATTTCTGCCTGGGAATCTATGAACAGGTGCTATGCTGACTTCTAAAACCAAATTGATGGTCTGGGATGCACCCACTATCAGTTAAAATTGGGGACAATTTTGTGATGAGCAGCTTTTCGAAGAGCTTTGACATAGTTGAAAGCACACTTATTGGCCTATATGACTCAGCTTTAGTAAGATCTTTGCCCGGCTGTGGAATCATTTTGACTTTTGCAAGCTTCCAGAGTTATGGATAATACTGCAGTCATAATATGGCATTCAAAATAAAAGATTCTTATTGCAATATGCGGCAAGTTCATCAGCATCTTGTTACTAACTACATCAATACCTAGCGCTTTCTTTGACTTGAGTTCAGCCATTAATTTATGTACATCACGCATCTTAAACTTTAAGGTTTAAGTTTTGATATAACGGCATTATTTGTTTGTTTAGCTATAAGTGCAACAAAAGAGTAACTTATTGATCAAGAATTAAAATTACTCTCAATGCATCAAACTCGTATCTCAATAAATGCGCTTCATAATTAAACTTACTACTAATATATATAGATGTAATCAATTCTTCAATAATTGCATATGAACTTTTATCCAAACACCGAAATATAAAGAGATGAACCGTTTCTTTTTTGCTCTCCTGAAAACTTGTATTTTTTTTTAGAAAGTTAGGCATCGATATTCAACTTATTGCTAATATCAAAAAAAAAAACATATTTAATCGAAAAATACCGAGAGGTCAATTATTAAAAATTGCACTAGAGCAAAAATTATGAATTTTTTCACAAAATTAATATGTACCTACTAGTGATGTAACGAATGTCAATTTATAATATTCGCGAATACGAATACGAATGTTTCAAACGATATTCGCGAATACGAATACGAATATTTGAAACGATATTCGCGAATACGAATACGAATATTATATTCAATATGAAATATTAAAAAATTGTTATGAAAAAGTACTTTACACTCTTGTTGGCGTTCTTTAAAGTTAATAAAAAGTACCCAAAATTTTAATGATCGTCATTGAATAATATTTGGAAATGATACAAGCGCAAATTTATATAAAAAATTAATATATATGTAAAAACTAAAATTTTTAATCATTTATTTAAATTTAGTTTGGGATTTATGCATTTATTTATTTAATTTCTTTGGAAAAATATTCGTAATCGAATTCGTATTCGACAGAATTTGGCCGAATATTCGACAATTTGAATACGAATACGAATATTCGTGCATCACTAGTACCTACATACATATCTCTGTGCTTATGTATGTATGTATGTATCTCTATACTACATAAACGCACTTTGGTAAAGGGTATATAAGATTCGGCACAGGCGAATATAGCACTCTTACTTGTTTTTATTTGACATAACCTATAAAGGTAAGCAAATGCTTACTTTTGTTAATGCCTTTTCAATTATTTTCATTCATTTTTAGTTTTTAATTTATTAATAATTTATTATTAATTTATTTTACAGTTAATTAATTTATTTAATTTATTTTACAATTTTACTTAGTTTTTAAGTCACTTGAAAATAGAACACGCTCTAAATCAAAATTGTCGTTTGTACTGCACAAAGAGAAATAGCAGTTACAGGATAGTTATATTTTATTTGTCGACGCATAAAGTTAGAACAATCCAAAAAATTAAAAAAAAAAAATATCCTTGAAATAAAAATTATTTGGCATTTCGATTGGATAATGACACTTTTATGGGTGTTTCAATGCGATACTATTCCATAACATACTTGGAGATTAGGCAAAAAAACAGGAAAATTAATTTAATTCCAATCCTTGCTTGACCGACAAATGCAGCTTTTTTGAACGTCATAGAAAACCTTTTTTCAATATAGCGTAGGAGTATTTTTGGAAAATAGTTCGTAAATTGCAACGAACACTTTGTAATTCCATTAACTTTGAGAAAATATATTCCTTAATGCATAAAAAATTAAATTTGTAAATTTATCCAGCGCTTTTATGCACGTATTCAGCGTAATCATGAATATTCCATCGGAATTTATTTCTCACGGAAAATAATTTTCTCGAGAAAATATTCCTCCAATCATAAATTATTTGGAAACACAAAAGAGTAATACGTGGCATCACCGCATTACGAAGCTCGTTGTTTTGCTTGTTTGTTGACATTTTGTTTCTCCCTGTTTTGCAGTGAGAGAGTAAATAAAATTATTAAAATTCACAAGCTCGAAAAAATATTTAAAAATAAGTTTATAAATGATTTATTTGGGCATTAATTGTGTTTGTCCACATAAAAGAACTATAAACTACAAGTTTATGTATATAAATTGTGTTTTAACTATGTATAAAATATGTTTTTATGTAACACCCTTCTGTTTTGCAAGGGAAAAATTTTTAGTGAAAAAAGCAAGTTGAACGGCGTTCATAATACCTACTTTTTTCCTGGGGATTTTTTGCCCGCATTTAGTAAAGAAGGGAAAATACAAATTCATGTTTGGAGAAAAGGGAAAAGTGAAAAAACTAGCACGGAATATTCATGATTAGGCTGATTATGAAAAAACTAAATATTATACAAAAAGCGATAACTTTTGAAAACCCAGATATTTTAAGAAAGATTTTATTCAATACGATACATAGGGTATATAAATACAAATAAATTATGGTCAGAGTTTTTGTTGTTATTTTCGCAGAGTTTGATGCTTTTATTTTGCATAATACTGTATGCATGTATGTAATTCGTTTTTTAGACATATTGGATAGTAGGAAAAAAAAATATTTGGTTTTTACTTGAAACTTTGTTTAAAAACACATCAAAATTTTTTGTTTTAAAACAAATTTTTAAGTAAAACGCAAATACTTTTTCTTTATTCATTCCACCCATTGTGTGTAATTTTATTTTCAAATGCAAGTTTAAGCAATGCAATAGGGATTGTAAATTGGGAATTATGTAAGTATGTACATATACACCTAATATGAATATGGTCTCTTATTTTGTTTTTAATATAAAACTGTTATATTTAACTGTTATTTTTATTAGAAATTTTATAAAACAGTTTTCTATACAAAATGTATTTTATGAACAAAACTATTTTTTATGAATAATTATCATTATCACTATACAGTAAAAGACTTATGTAAGTCAACACGTAGTCCAATTCGGTGTTCTTCTGAAAAATATTTTTATATGATAAAAAATTAGTGAGAAATTTTTTATTGAAAATCATCCTTATAAAAAATAAGTAATAAAAATATAAATACATGGTGTACATTTTTGTCATATACTCGTATACTTTTCAGTCTTAAACTAAACAAAGCACCATGTATTTAAATAATAAAATATTTATTAACTGCACACTTTCTTGTAGAGTTGGTATAGTTGTTCCTTTTGCGGATTGTTCTTTTTGATCCCAACAACAAAAAGAACTAGTTCGTTCTTTTCGTTCAGTTGTTCTTTTCGGTCAGTTGCGCAGTGAACAACAGATCAGAGATTACACATACATGCATACATTGAATCCGCTTCAATGTTTTATTCGTTTCTTAATATTCTAAAGTAATTTCATTTCATTCTTAACGACCTTATTTAATTAATAATTTTTGATTGGAAATGCTTAGAATGAAGTTTGATCATTTGAAAACAAATTTTAATCACTTTTTTAATACTGATTTATATTCGACACAACAATTATTTCTTTTAATTGAGTAAAAATTTTCTTTGCTTAGACGCATTTTCATTTGTGCTTTGTAGTCTTATTTGTTGTATGCTTTTAGTAAGTAAAAGGTAAAAATTATAATTTTTGAAATTTTTAAAATGAAATGAAATGAAATGAAGTTTAAAAAAAATTATAATCACTTTTTTAATTCTAATATTCTTTGTCACAATCTGTTTTTTAGTTTAATACTACACATTATTTTTATTAATTTTGTAAAACTCACTTGTATATTTCACTAAGTATACGTTTTCTTTCGTTTGTTTTGATTATTGTGCTAAAAATTTAATAGACACACTACATTTGTGTATTTTTAACAGTATGCAAACGAGAAACTATTATAGTTTACTTGAAATCTTTTGCATGTGCATTGGTCAGGAACAGAGAATAAGATAAACAAAACAAAATAAAGACCAAAAGTTAACGAACGAACAAAAAACGAACAAGACCAAGATATCAAAAAGTCAAAAGAATAATAAAGACCAAAAGAACAAGAAAGACTAAAATAACAACAAAGACCAAAAAGGAACAACTAGTCTGAACTAGTTCACATCGTTCACTTATGGGAATAGTTCAATTGAACTAGTTCGTTCTTTTTGAGCCCAACCCTACTTTCTTGTGTACTGCATATTTTTGTCGCATTCTGTTTTTTTGTTAAGGGAAAAATCAATTACCTTGACATGTTTTTTATAAGGACGATTTGTCAATAAAAATTTAATAAGTAATTTGTTTTATTAAATAAACATTTTTTTCAGAAGAACACCAAATTGGACTACGTGTAGACGTACACATGTACGTAAGTCCTTTACTGTATTTATAATTATATCAGATGTGAATTGTTTTTAGTTTTTATTATTATTTTGTTTTTAGTAAAGCAAACTAAAATGCTTAAACGTAAAGCTGTTTTAATTTTTCATAGAGTAGTGCCAGAGAGTAGTTTTGAAACTAACCTTATTGATTAATCCCTGGAGTAGCGACATATAGTAGTTTTAAAACGAAACCTCTTGAGTAATCCATGAAGTTGTGACATCGAGTAGTTTTGATTAATCCATGGAATAGTGACATGGATTAGTTTTTATAATAACCCACTTGAGCACTTCATACATTAATACGCGAATACGAATACGAATATTTGAAACGATATTCGCGAATACGAATACGAATATTATATGCAATATGAAATATTAAAAAATTGTTATGAAAAAGGACTTTACACTCTTGTTGGCGTTCTTTAAAGTTAATAAAAAGTACCCAAAATTTTAATGATCGTCATTGAATAATATTTGGAAATGATACAAGCGCAAATTTATATAAAAAAATTAATGTATTTGTACAAACTAAAATTTTTAATCATTTATTTAAATTTAGTTTGGGATTTATGCATTTATTTATTTAATTTCTTTGGAAAAATATTCGTAATCGAATTCGTATTCGACAGAATTTGGCCGAATATTCGACAATTTGAATACGAATACGAATATTCGTGCATCACTAGTACCTACATACATATCTCTGTGCTTATGTATGTATGTATCTCTATACTACATAAACGCACTTTGGTAAAGGGTATATAAGATTCGGCACAGGCGAATATAGCACTTTTACTTGTTTTTATTTGACATAACCTATAAAGGTAAGCAAATGCTTACTTTTGTTAATGCCTTTTTAATTATTTTCTTTCATTTTTAGTTTTTAATTTATTAATAATTTATTATTAATTTATTTTACAGTTAATTAATTTATTTAATTTATTTTACAATTTTACTTAGTTTTTAAGTCACTTGAAAAAAGAACACGTTCTAAATCAAAATTGTCGTTTGTACTGCACACAGAGAAATAGCACATGCTATGAGTTTTAAGCATAACAGCAGTTAGAGGATAGTTATGTCTTATTTGTCGACGCATAAAGTTAGAACAATCCAAAAAATTAAAAAAAAAAAAATTTGAAATAAAAATTATTTGGCATTTCGATTGGATAATGACACTTTTATGGGTGTTTCAATGCGATACTATTCCATAACATACTTGGAGATTAGGCAAAAAAAACAGGAAAATTAATTTAATTCCAATCCTTGCTTGACCGACAAATGCAGCTTTTTTGAACGTCATAGAAAACCTTTTTTCAATATAGCGTAGGAGTATTTTTGGAAAATAGTTCGTAAATTGCAACGAAAACTTTGTAATTCCATTAACTTTGAGAAAATATATTCCTTAATGCATAAAAAATTAAATTTGTGAATTTATCCAGCGTTTTTATGCACGTATTCATGAATATTCCATCGGAATTTATTTCTCACGGAAAATAATTTTCTCGAGAAAATATTCCTCCAATCATAAATTATTTGGAAACACAAAAGAGTAATACGTGGCATCACCGCATTACGAAGCTCGTTGTTTTGCTTGTTTGTTGACATTTTGTTTCTTTTTGCAGTGAGAGAGTAAATAAAATTATTAAAATTCACAAGCTCGAAAAAATATTTAAAAATAAGTTTATAAATGATTTATTTGGGCATTAATTGTGTTTGTCCACATAAAAAAACTATAAACTACAAGTTTATGTATATAAATTGTGTTTTAACTATGTATAAAATATGTTTTTATGTAACACCCTTCTGTTTTGCAAGGGAAAAATTTTTAGTGAAAAAAGCAAGTTGAACGGCGTTCATAATACCTACTTTTTTCCTGGGGATTTTTTGCCCGCATTTAGTAAAGAAGGGAAAATACAAATTCATGTTTGGAGAAAAGGGAAAAGTGAAAAAAGTAGCACGGAATATTCATGATTAGGCTGATTATGAAAAAACTAAATATTATACAAAAAGCGATAACTTTTGAAAACCCAGATATTTTAAGAAAGATTTTATTCAATACGATACATAGGGTATATAAATACAAATAAATTATGGTCAGAGTTTTTGTTGTTATTTTCGCAGAGTTTGATGCTTTTATTTTGCATAATACTGTATGCATGTATGTAATTCGTTTTTTAGACATATTGGATAGTAGGAAAAAAAATATTTGGTTTTTACTTGAAACTTTGTTTAAAAACACATCAAAATTTTTTGTTTTAAAACAAATTTTTAAGTAAAACGCAAATACTTTTTCTTTATTCATTCCACCCATTGTGTGTAATTTTATTTTCAAATGCAAGTTTAAGCAATGCAATAGGGATTGTAAATTGGGAATTATGTAAGTATGTACATATACACCTAATATGAATATGGTCTCTTATTTTGTTTTTAATATAAAACTGTTATATTTAACTGTTATTTTTATTAGAAATTTTATAAAACAGTTTTCTATACAAAATGTATTTTATGAACAAAACTATTTTTTATGAATAATTATCATTATCACTATACAGTAAAAGACTTATGTAAGTCAACACGTAGTCCAATTCGGTGTTCTTCTGAAAAATATTTTTATATGATAAAAAATTTGTGAGAAATTTTTTATTGAAAATCATCCTTATAAAAAATAAGTAATAAAAATATAAATACATGGTGTACATTTTTGTCATATACTCGTATACTTTTCAGTCTTAAACTAAACAAAGCACCATGTATTTAAATAATAAAATATTTATTAACTGCACACTTTCTTGTAGAGTTGGTATAGTTGTTCCTTTTGCGGATTGTTCTTTTTGATCCCAACAACAAAAAGAACTAGTTCGTTCTTTTCGTTCAGTTGTTCTTTTCGGTCAGTTGCGCAGTGAACAACAGATCAGAGATTACACATACATGCATACATTGAATCCGCTTCAATGTTTTATTCGTTTCTTAATATTCTAAAGTAATTTCATTTCATTCTGAACGACCTTATTTAATTAATAATTTTTGATTGGAAATGCTTAGAATGAAGTTTGATCATTTGAAAACAAATTTTAATCACTTTTTTAATACTGATTTATATTCGACACAACAATTATTTCTTTTAATTGAGTAAAAATTTTCTTTGCTTAGACGCATTTTCATTTGTGCTTTGTAGTCTTATTTGTTGTATGCTTTTAGTAAGTAAAAGGTAAAAATTATAATTTTTGAAATTTTTAAAATGAAATGAAATGAAATGAAGTTTAAAAAAAATTATATTCACTTTTTTAATTCTAATATTCTTTGTCACAATCTGTTTTTTAGTTTAATACTACACATTATTTTTATTAATTTTGTAAAACTCACTTGTATATTTCACTAAGTATACGTTTTCTTTCGTTTGTTTTGATTATTGTGCTAAAAATTTAATAGACACACTACATTTGTGTATTTTTAACAGTATGCAAACGAGAAACTATTATAGTTTACTTGAAATCTTTTGCATGTGCATTGGTCAGGAACAGAGAATAAGATAAACAAAACAAAATAAAGACCAAAAATTAACGAACGAACAAAAAACGAACAAGACCAAGATATCAAAAAGTCAAAAGAATAATAAAGACCAAAAGAACAAGAAAGACTAAAATAACAACAAAGACCAAAAAGGAACAACTAGTCTGAACTAGTTCACATCGTTCACTTATGGGAATAGTTCAATTGAACTAGTTCGTTCTATTTGAGCCCAACCCTACTTTCTTGTGTACTGCATATTTTTGTCGCATTCTGTTTTTTTGTTAAGGGAAAAATCAATTACCTTGACATGTTTTTTATAAGGACGATTTGTCAATAAAAATTTAATAAGTAATTTGTTTTATTAAATAAACATTTTTTTCAGAAGAACACCAAATTGGACTACGTGTAGACGTACACATGTACGTAAGTCCTTTACTGTATTTATAATTATATCAGATGTGAATTGTTTTTAGTTTTTATTATTATTTTGTTTTTAGTAAAGCAAACTAAAATGCTTAAACGTAAAGCTGTTTTAATTTTTCATAGAGTAGTGCCAGAGAGTAGTTTTGAAACTAACCTTATTGATTAATCCCTGGAGTAGCGACATATAGTAGTTTTAAAACGAAACCTCTTGAGTAATCCATGAAGTTGTGACATCGAGTAGTTTTGATTAATCCATGGAATAGTGACATGGATTAGTTTTTATAATAACCCACTTGAGCACTTCATACATTAATACGCGAATACGAATACGAATATTTGAAACGATATTCGCGAATACGAATACGAATATTATATGCAATATGAAATATTAAAAAATTGTTATGAAAAAGGACTTTACACTCTTGTTGGCGTTCTTTAAAGTTAATAAAAAGTACCCAAAATTTTAATGATCGTCATTGAATAATATTTGGAAATGATACAAGCGCAAATTTATATAAAAAAATTAATGTATTTGTACAAACTAAAATTTTTAATCATTTATTTAAATTTAGTTTAGAATTTATGCATTTATTTATTTAATTTCTTTGGAAAAATATTCGTAATCGAATTCGTATTCGACTGAATTTGGCCGAATATTCGACAATTCGAATTCGAATACGAATATTCGTGCATCACTAGTACCTACATACATATCTCTGTGCTTATGTATGTATGTATCTCTATACTACATAAACGCACTTTGGTAAAGGGTATATAAGATTCGGCACAGGCGAATATAGCACTTTTATTTGTTTTTATTTGACATAACCTATAAAGGTAAGCAAATGCTTACTTTTGTTAATGCCTTTTTAATTTTTTTCTTTCATTTTTAGTTTTTAATTTATTAATAATTTATTATTAATTTATTTTACAGTTAATTAATTTATTTAATTTATTTTACAATTTTACTTAGTTTTTAAGTCACTTGAAAAAAGAACACGTTCTAAATCAAAATTGTCGTTTGTACTGCACACAGAGAAATAGCACATGCTATGAGTTTTAAGCATAACAGCAGTTAGAGAATAGTTATGTCTTATTTGTCGGCGCATAAAGTTAGAACAATCCAAAAAATTTAAAAAAAAATATCCTTGAAATAAAAATTATTTGGCATTTCGATTGGATAATGACACTTTTATGGGTGTTTCAATGCGATACTATTCCATAACATACTTGGAGATTAGGCAAAAAAACAGGAAAATTAATTTAATTCCAATCCTTGCTTGACCGACAAATGCAGCTTTTTTGAACGTCATAGAAAACCTTTTTTCAATATAGCGTGGGAGTATTTTTTGAAAATAGTTCGTAAATTGCAACGAACACTTTGTAATTCCATTAACTTTGAGAAAATATATTCCTTAATGCATAAAAAATTAAATTTGTAAATTTATCCAGCGCTTTTATGCACGTATTCAGCCTAATCATGAATATTCCATCGGAATTTATTTCTCACGGAAAATAATTTTCTCGAGAAAATATTCCTCCAATCATAAATTATTTGGAAACACAAAAGAGTAATACGTGGCATCACCGCATTACGAAGCTCGTTGTTTTGCTTGTTTGTTGACATTTTGTTTCTCCCTGTTTTGCAGTGAGAGAGTAAATAAAATTATTAAAATTCACAAACTCGAAAAAATATTTAAAAATAAGTTTATAAATGATTTATTTGGGCATTAATTGTGTTTGTCCACATAAAAGAACTATAAACTACAAGTTTATGTATATAAATTGTGTTTTAACTATGTATAAAATATGTTTTTATGTAACACCCTTCTGTTTTGCAAGGGAAAAATTTTTAGTGAAAAAAGCAAGTTGAACGGCGTTCATAATACCTACTTTTTTCCTGGGGATTTTTTGCCCGCATTTAGTAAAGAAGGGAAAATACAAATTCATGTTTGGAGAAAAGGGAAAAGTGAAAAAACTAGCACGGAATATTCATGATTGGGCTGATTATGAAAAAACTAAATATTATACAAAAAAGGATTCATTTGTTGCTTTGGTTATGCGATAACTTTTGAAAACCCAGATATTTTAAGAAAGATTTTATTCAATACGATACATAGGGTATATAAATACAAATAAATTATGGTCAGAGTTTTTGTTGTATATGATGTATATTTTGAAATAATCGCCTCCATTTATTTTCGCAGAGTTTGATGCTTTTATTTTGCACAATACTGTATGCATGTATGTAATTCGTTTTTTTTTTGACATATTGGATAGTAGGAAAAAAATATTTGGTTTTTACTTGAAACTTTGTTTAAAAAAACAAAAACACATCAAAATTTTTTGTTTTAAAACAAATTTTTAAGTAAAACGCAAATACTTTTTCTTTATTCATGCCACCCATTGTGTGTGATTTTATTTTCAAATGCAATTTTAAACAATGCAATAGGGATTGTAAATTGGGAATTATGTAAGTATGTACATATACACCTAATATGAATATGGTCTCTTATTTTGTTTTTAATATAAAACTGTTATATTTAACTGTTATTTTTATTAGAAATTTTATAAAACAGTTTTCTATACAAAATGTATTTTATGAACAAAACTATTTCTTATGAATAAGTATCATTATCACTATACAGTAAAGGACTTATGTAAGTCAACACGTAGTCCAATTCGGTGTTCTTCTGAAAAATATTTATATATGATATAAATATATATATAAATTTTTTATTGAAAATCATACTTATAAAAAATAAGTAATAAAAATATAAATACATGGTGTACATTTTTGTCATATACTCGTATACTTTTCAGTCTTAAACTAAAGAAAGCACCATGTATTTAAATAATAAAATATTTATTAACTGCACACTTTCTTGTGTACTGCATATTTTTGTCCCATTCTGTTTTTTGTTAAAGGAAAAATCAATTACCTTGACATGTTTTTTATAAGGACGATTTGTCAATAAAAATTTAATAAGTAATTTGTTTTATTAAATAAACATTTTTTTCAGAAGAACGCCAAATTGGACAACGTGTAGACGTACACATGTACGTAAGTCCCTTACTGTATTGATAATTATATGAGATGTGAATTGTTTTTAGTTTTTATTATTATTTTGTTTTTAATAAAGCAAACTAAAATGCTTAAACATAAAGCTGTTTTAATTTTTCATAGAGTAGTGCCAGAGAGTAGTTTTGAAATTAACATTATTGATTAATCCCTGGAGTAGCGACATATAGTAGTTTTAAAACGAAACCTCTTGAGTAATCCACGAAGTTGTGAAATCGAGTAGTTTTGATTAATCCATGGAATAGTGACATGGATTAGTTTTTATAATAACCCTCTTGAGCACTCCATACATTAAAAACATGGAATAGTTTTGGGACATCACAATGTTAAATCGACCACCTTTTTTTCATATATTTGGAGTAGCTTTGGAGTACTCCTACTCCTCTTTGGACTAGTATTTACATGCATGTAGAGATTCGTCGCATTATCTGCAGGGTACATATGTATATAGAAAAATATTTAAATAAAAAATAAAATAACATGTTATTTGTAGAACTAGTTAGCTACTTTTCTTACTTTTTCTACATTATTTTTTACACTTTCTCCGAATTATAGAAAACTGTTTTCTATATTAAGTATGAATATATCTAGTGAAGGAATTGGCGTAATAAAAAATAAATCTGCAATCTTAAATATTTTGTGTAAGCAGCACTCTGGCCTAATATATTGTTCATTTAAATGCAAGAAGTCTAAATGGTATAAAACTTGATTAAGCTAGAAATATATTTGAGAATTCTTAAATTGATATAATATGTGTAACTGAAACATGGTTCAAGAATGAGGTATCTAAAAATCACTATAATATAAATGGTTATAATTTAATGCAAGTCAACAGAGTTAACAGATTAGGAGGAGGTGTTGCCATGTGCTGTAAAAACTATCTCAAAAGTGAAATCTATACTTCTATACTAATATTATAAAGCGGAAATATTTATTTGTTTGTTTGTTTGTTTCGTGTCGGCTCCGAAACTACTGGACCGATTTGAAAAACGTTTACGCCCTCTTTTATCTATACTAATATTATAAAGCGGACAAATTTGTTTGTTAGTTTGTTTGCATCGAATACGCTCCGGCATTACTAGACCGATTTGAAAAATTCCTTTGCCATTGGGAAGACACACTATCTCCGAGTGACATTGGATATGTTTGTATGACCGCACATACTTTTCCGTCCACCTTTTTATACTTTAGGTAAAATTTAGGACGGCTGGAACGAATTGAATAGTTTTTATTTTATCTATATATATTAAACGGAATGTGTGTTTGTTTGTTTGTTTGGAGACGAGACCTCTAGACCGATCTTTTTGAAATTTTCACAATATTTAACTGGGACTCTGGTGATAACGGGTGATTTTTTTGTGGGGTCGGACTAAGGGGTTTCATAAGATTAAGATTTCATAAGTACATATGCCGACGGGAAAATCATGAAAATGATTTTGCCTAATACCAATGGTCAAATGGTGATTACTAATTTTTCCTAATACCAATGGTGAAATAGTGATTACTAACTTTTCCTAAAGCCTAAAGCAATACATGATAATTTTTCCTAATGCCGAGGGCAATATATAATTATTTCTCCTAATGCCGACGGCAAAACATGATTATTATTTTTGTCAAATGCCGACGGCAAAACATGATTATTATTTTTTTCAAATGCAGACGGCAAAACATGATTATTATTTTTTCAAATGCCGACGGGAAAATGATTTTTCCGAAGGGAAAATTGTCCGTGTTGCCAGACTGTAGGAGTTTAAGACCGATTATGATTTGGGCGGGTGGCGTTGTTGTTGTTGTAATATGTATCCATGAGAATTTATAGGTGTTTGTAGGTGTTGTAACATGTAGTTTAAGCGAGGCTTTGGTAAGCAAGGGGCGGAGTGTGGTTGAGGTAGATCAATTGCGTGTATGTATGTCTGTGAGGATTTATGACGGATCGTGCTTTATAAGGGGGAGGTACTAGAAGTAATATGTAACCGGGGGAATCTGTATATTTGTATGTCAGTAGGAGTTTAAGGCAGACCTGTGAGAATTTAAGATAATCGTGATTTATTAGGGGAGAGGTCTTCTTGGAATATGAAGCAGTGGGAATCTATGTGTATATATGTCTGTTGGAGTTTAAGACTATGCGTCTGTTGGAGTTTAAGACTATACGTAATTTTGGGTAGGATAGAGTGTTGTGTTATTGAGATTAATATTGTATATGTATGTATGAAAATAGGAATTTGTGTATGTATATCTGGAGGAGAATTTAAGGCTGGTCGTGGTTTGTGACGGGTGGGGTGTTATTAAGATTTTCTTTGATTAGATGAATTCGGCTATGTGTATGTATGTGTGTGCTTTGTGTGTATATGATTTTCTCGCGCTGATATTTATATGTAGTTAGAAATAAATTGTTTCAAATATTGACATTTGGTACTATAAAATACTATCATATATCTGAACTTTCCTAATCCTAGTATGTTTTTATACTTACGCTTGCTTTATATTTTCTCATGCTTAAACTTGTCTTGCGTTAAAGTCTGCCTAAAGAGAGACACACCCACAAATCACCATGGCTACATATTACGTCAACAACACTACCCACTTAAATCATGGTCAGCCTTAAACTAATACTGACATATAAACATACAAATTCCGCCGGTTAAATATTACTTCTAGTACCTCTCCCCTTACAAATCACGATCAGTCTTAAATCCTCATAGACATACATACATACACGCAATTGATCTACCTCAATTACACCCCACCTATTGTTTACCACAGCCTCGCTTAAATTACATATTACAACAACAACAACCCCACGCACCCAACACGGTCAATTTTCCATCGGAAAAATCATTTTCCCGTCGGCATTTGAAAAAATAATAATCATGTTTTGCCGTCGGCATTTGAAAAAAATAATAATCATGTTTTGCCGTCGGCATTTGACAAAAATAATAATCATATTTTGCCGTCGGCATTTGGAAAAATTATCATGCATTGCGGGAGGTATAAGGAAATATTAATAATAACTATTCCACCATTGGTACTAGGAAAAATTAATAATCACAATTTCACCATTGGTATTACGAAAAATCATTTTCATGATTTTTCCGATTATGAAATCTTAATCTTATGAAACCCCCTAATCCGACCCCACAAAAAAAGTCACCCGTTATCACAATTAATGTAATTCCAAAAAAATTACCCGTTCCCACAAATTTAATGTAAACAAAAAACTCCTTATGTAAACAATAAAATCCTTATGTAAACAAAAAATTAGACGCACTTATTGAACCACCGTCGCGACGCGTCGTAGGTATCAAATTTCACAAATTTCCAAGAATTTAAAAATTTTCAAATTTTAATTACCCAAATTTAACAGTTTCAGTTACACTTTAACAATTTTAATTGGTCTAGAATGCCCAATTCATTACTTCTTTTATAATTAAAATTTTTCACAATTTCCACAAAAAGTCCCGTTTTCAAACTTCAATATTAAATAAACAATTGCTAATGGATGACATCAGGGTTGCCGATGTATAATTTAATATTTTAAATAATAAAGCTCCAGACTAAAGTAAATTGAACCATTTTGTTACTAGTCCATTTAAATCACATTGGACCACGTAGTTTAATAATATCTGCAGGGCATGGAAGCAAGTGAACTATGTATGTGTTTTTATGTTTTTTTTTTGTATATATGTATGTATGTGTATTAATAAATTTATAATTATAAGTAATTAAAGTTTATGCAAGAGTTCTTGTAGTTAATTTATATTAGCAATACACACTGGCTCAGATCATTTTCTGGTTCGAACACACACTTGACCTATGTATGAGAATGCACTGTGTAATTTGCCCAAACTCTTTTTCTTTACTGTTAATTGAAGTAGATTTCTATTTTAAATTGTTAGACTCTCATAAATTCGAAACACTTTATCGCTCTCGAAACCTGCTGCACGCAGGAAGACGGATCACTTATATTGCTTGCGATAATCAAAAAACGGAGCATAAAACTTGACTACTACTGTGGCGTTACTGCCTGGTGAATTTTTTGACCTAACTAAAAAATGTCACGAATTTGTATATTCTTTCGTTAAGCAGACTATGGGGCAAAAACCTAAATTAGCTCCAACACAAACAGCAAACGCTTACTCCGCCACTTTTACTCAAATGAGCCACCCTGTCACTTCACGTGTATCGTATGCCGATGCAGCTAAGACTAGTCATATTCCCACACAATATATTCCGCCTCAAAATAATTCAACGAATGCAAACTCAAGCTTTAATTTTAGTCGCCTTGAAGCTACTATTGAGAATCTAGTGCTGACTATAAATAATTTTACAACAAATATGACTAGCATGATGCAAGAAATGCTACGAATGCAGTCCTCACTGCTTCAAGCATTAGTTAACAAGCCATGAACACGTTAAAAATATGTTTCTGGAACGCAAACGGCATTCGCCAACATAAAAATGAACTTGAGCACTTCCTCACGGAAAAAAATATTGATATAATGTTGGTTTCTGAGACTCACTTGACTTCAAGAAGCCTATTCAAAATTAATGGCTACATTTTATATGATTCAAAGGACCCAAGAGGAAAAGCTTGCGGGGGATCAGCAATTTTAATAAAGTCAAGACTCAAGCATTATATTCTTGACAACATTTGTGAAGAACATCTACAAGCAACGAATATTTGTATCGAAAACTTTTGCACAAATTTTGTCATATCATCAATTTACTCCCCTCCTAGATTCGCAATTACTGAGGATCAATACGAGGATTTCTACAAATCTCTTGGCCCTTGTTTCGTAGCAGCTGGAGACTATAATGCAAAACATACTTTCTGGGGTTCGCGTCTTATCACACCTAGAGGACGAGCGTTGTTCAACACAGTTTCAAAAATGGGCTTGGACGTCATTTCGAGTGGGGAACCCACTTACTGGCCTACTGACATACATAAAATTCCGGATATTATAGATTTTGGCGTCATGAAAAATATTTCTAGGGAATTAATTCACGTCGAAGCTTCCCTAGATCTATCGTCCGATCACTCTCCCACGATCGTTACAATCTGTAGCCCACTGAGAAGTGCTCTACCTCACCCATATGTGAAAATGGTCAGTCGTGTTAATTGGCTGCGATTCAAAAAATATCTTAGTAGTCATTGCACTGAAAACATTAAGCTAAGAACTCATGATGATATTGAATCTAATATTGCTAATCTTAACGAAAATATTAAGCAGGCAGCTGAACATGCAACTTCCTCCCATCCGCAGACTGGGTTTAACAGAATATATTCTACAGATATTGAACATCTCGTATGTGCAAAAAGAAGAGCTAGAAGAGAATGGCAACAGCACAGATCACCCCAAAATAAAATTAAATTAAAAGAGTGCACTAAAAGACTCCAAGAACTGCTTGCATATGAAAAAACTGCATCTCTTAAAAACTATCTGGAAAATCTCGACGTAACACCAGCATCTAATTACTCCTTGTGGCGCGCTGCGAAAAAAATTAAAACACCGGTTGAGTTTAAACCACCTCTGCGCACTTCTACCGGAGTTTGGGCCAGGAGTGATATTGAAAAAGGTAACTTGTTTGCAAAGCATTTAAAATCCGTATTTACCCCAAACACATGTACTGGTGTTGTTGATTTCCCGAGTGTAGTTGCGCTACCCCCTCGACCCATAAAATTTAAAATGTGTGATGTACAAAAACTAATTGCTGAACTCAACCCGAAGAAAGCACCGGGTAATGATGGAATTAGTAACCAAATGCTAATAAAATTGCCTCGTATTGTAATTAGAATCATGTTATTCATTTTTAATGCCATTTTACGACTGGAGTATTACCCCCACAGCTGGAAGCTTGCCAAAGTTAAAATGATTCCAAAGCTGGGCAAAGATCTTACCAAGGCAGAATCATACAGGCCAATAAGTCTGCTATCAACAATGTCAAAACTTTTCGAAAAACTGCTCATGTCAAAATTGTCCCCAATTCTAATTGGTAGTGGGTGTATCCCAGACCATCAGTTTGGTTTTAGAAGTCAGCATAGCACTATTGAACAAACGCATAGATTGGTTCAATGTATAAGAAGAACATTCGAAGAAAAGAAGTACTGTTCTGCACTGTTTATTGACGTTTCGCAGGCATTTGATAAAGTGTGGCATGAAGGCCTAATTTTAAAATTAAAATCACATCTACCAATAAATTTGGTGAATTTATTAGAAAGTTACATTACTACCCGGAAGTTCACGGTTGTGGAAGGAGAATTCATGAGTGTGCCCGAAACTATATCATCCGGTGTGCCACAGGGGAGCATACTGGGGCCAGTTTTGTATTTAATTTATACTTGTGATATGCCTTTGAGCAGCAATATCCATACATCTACGTTTGCCGATGATACAGCCTGCCTAAGTATGCACGAAAATCCTCATGAGGCTTCCCGATATCTACAAGAACATATAACACAACTGGAACTATGGTTAAAATTATGGAGAATTAAGGTAAACGAGCAAAAGTGTGTTCAGGTAACATTTACCCTGCGAGGGGGTACTTGTTCCCCAATTCGAATCGGCAATCAAGTTGTTCCTCAGCATTCACATCTAAAATACCTTGGTATACACCTTGATCGACGACTTACATGGAAACACCATATTGACTCAAAGCTAATACAAATGAAACTTAAACTAACTCAGATATATTGGCTGATTGGTAGAAATTCAACACTCAGCCTAGACTGCAAACTTTTATTATACAAGTCTCTTTTGAAGCCAATATGGTGCTACGGAATTCAGTTATGGGGCACTGCTTCAGCTTCTAACGTCGGGAGAATCCAACGAAGGCAAAACAAAATTTTACGTTTGATAACATCGGCTCCATGGTACATTAAAAACTCAAATATACATCGTGATTTGAATATGCCAGTAGTGATTGAAGAAATAGCAAAATACGCAGGCAAATATTTAACAAAACTCGAGTCACATCCTAATCCGCTTGCTCGTAACATCTTGAATTTTACTGGCCACATGCGCTTGAAAAAGAAGGACACAAGGGCTCTTTTACTCAACACTCCAGATGGGATTGCTTGAAAATATTTTTTTTCTCTTTTTTTTTTTGATTATCACTACTTATGTATTATTTATAACTATCACTAAGTTTATGTCCGACAGTGGTCGGGCCTAATACTTATATTTTAGATTTAAGATTTGAATACTTATTGTTAGTTCATAATTGAAGATACAATAAATAAATAAATGTATTAAAAAAAAAAAAAAAAAAAAAAAAAAAAAACGAATTTGTGGATAGAGAAAATCTATATGTCTGCAAACTTGATTGAATTTACTTTTTAAATTTTCAGCTCGTTCAAAATCCAGCCCGAATATTATTGCATCTGATGAAATCTCCTGCACTGTAGTATCTTTGTGCGATTGTTTTTATGTTTTTATCTCATTTCTCAAAATATCTATTTAATTTTTCTGACTGTCGAGAACACACATATCAGTTTCAATCGACGCAATTCTGTCTTCAATATCATTTGCTGTTTCTTGTATTAGTTTAATTTCGTTTTCAATTTTGTTTAATTGTTTTGATTCAGGTAAAGTTAACTTTTATCAAGAACCTTTTGCGATTTCAACGCGAGAGATATTCTTAAAGGAATTAAGTGCGGAAGTTTAAGTGAAGCAAAGAAGCGTTCTAAACTTGTTCATTGCCATATTTATCAAGAACATGGCCACACAAAAACTTACTGCAATTTACCTTCAGTTTGTGTTATCTGCGGTGAATTGCACGGTACTGCAGGTTGTACTAAACCCAAAGATCTAACAGAATAAAATTTAGTAGTTGTGGAGGTAATCACACCGCTAACTAAAGAGGATGTCCTGTATATTCTTTTGTTAAACAGACTATGGAGCAAAAATCTAAATTATCTTCACCACAAACAGCAAACGCTTACTCCACCACTTTTACTCAAATGAGCCGATGCAGCTAAGACTAGTTCTATTCCCACACAAAATTTTTCATCTCCAAATAAATCAACGAATGCAAACTCAAGCTTTAATTTTAGTTGTCTTGAAGCTATTTTTGAGAATCAGTTGCTAACTGTAAATAATTTTACAACAAATATGACTAGCATGATGCAACAAATGCAAAGAATGCAGAATACTCTGCTTCAAGCATTACTTAACAAGACATGAACACGTTACAAATATGCTTCTGGAACGCAAACAGCATTCGCCAACATAAAAATTTACTTGACAACTTCCTCACAGAAAGAGATATTGATATTTTGTTTGCTTCTGAGACTCAAGCAGTATATTATTGACAACATTTGTGAAGAACATATACAAGCAACGAATATTTTTCTCGGAAATTTTTACACAAATGCTGTCATTTAATCAATTTACTCCCCTCCTAGATTCGCAATTACTAAGGATCAATACGATGATTCCTACAAATCTCTCGGCCCTTGCTTCGCAGTAGTTGGCGACTATAATGCTAATCACAAATACTTTCTGGGGTTCGCGTTTTATCACTCCCAATACTCAATACAATTTCTAAAATGAGCTTGGACGTCATTTCAAGTGGGGAGCCCAGTTACTGGCCTACTAACATACATAAAATTCCGGATGCTATAGATTTTGGTGTCATGAAAAATATTTCTAGGGAATAAATTCACGTTGAAGCTTCCCTAGATCTATCATCCTATGAGTCTTCCACGATTGTTTCAATCTGTAGCCCACTGAGAAGTGGGTCAGTTGTGTTAATTGGCTGCGATTCAAAAAATATCTTAGTAGTCATTGCACTGGAAACATTAACCTAAGAACTCATGATGATGTTGAATATAACATGCCCAATCTTAACGAAAATATTAAGCAGGCTACTGAACATGGTACTTCCTCCCATCCGCAGACTGGGCTTAATAGAATATATTCTAAGGATATTGAACATCTCGTATGTGGAACGTCATTGGACGTCATTTCGAGTGGGGAGCCCATTTGCTGGCCTACTGACATACATAAGGTTCCGGATCTTATAGATTTTGGCGTCAAGAAAAATATTTCTTGGGAATTAATTCACGTTGAAGTTTCCCTAGGTCTTTTGTCCGATCACTCTCCCACGATCGTTACAATCTGTAGCCCACTGAGAAAATATTTAATCACTTATTTTGAAAAAAATGGTCAGTCGTGTTAATTGGCTGCGTTTCAAAAAATATCTTAGTAGTCATTGCACGGAAAACATTAAGCTAAGAACACATGATGATGTTGAATCTAACATTGCTAATCTTAACAAAAAATGTTTAGCAGGCTACTGAACATGCCACTGCCTCTCATCCGCAGTTTGGGTTTAATAAAATATATTCTACGGATATTGAACATCTCGTATGCGAAAAAGAAGAGCTGGCAACAGAACAGATCACCCCAAAATAAAATTAGATTTAAAGAGTGTGGTGCGCTGCGAAAAGGATTAAATCACCCGCTCTGTGCAGTTCTACCGGAAGTTTGTCGAGAAGTGATACTAAGAAAGGTAACTTGTTTACAAAGCATTTAAAATCCATATTTATCCCAAACACATGTACTGGTGTTGTTGATTTGCCGAGTGTAGTTGCGCTACCCCCCATAAAATTTAAGACATGTGATGTAAAAAAACTAATTGCTGAACTCAACCCGAAGAAAGCTCAGGGTATTATGGAATTCGTAACCAGATGCTGATTAATTTGCCTCGTATTGCAATCGTGTTATTAATTTTAAATGCCATTTTACGACTGGAGTATTATCCACACAGCTGTAAGCTTGCCAAAGTTAAAATGATTCCAAGGCCAGACAAAGATCTTACCAAGGCTGTTGATATCTACCAATAAATTTTGTGAATTTATTAGAAAGTTACAGTACTATCCGCATATTCACGGTTGTGGAAGGAGAATACATGAGTGTGCCCGAATCTATATCATCCGGTGTGCCACAGGTGAGCACACTGGGGCCAGTTTTGTATTTGATTTATACTTGTGATGAACCTTTGAGCTGTAATATCCATACTGATATGTTTATATTTGGAATTAATGCTTTGTTAATAATTTTCTTTAAATATCAAAGTAGTTATTGAAATTTACATATTATATAAAAAATTTAAATATATTTTTTATGCCATTCCAGAAGTTAATTTCAATAAATGCACAACTACTTTTTTTGTAAAATATTGTGTGAGATCTTTATAAGACATATAATTGGCGACGAGGATGTTTAATGGTGAAATATGGAGGAAGCTTTTTCCCAAATACTTCATATGCAACAACAATGGTAGCTGAACAGCATACATTTTTTGAGAGATTTTTGAATCAAAGCACCAGGCCATCTTCAGATTTAGCATCATTTCAATAGCAGTTCCTAAATTTCACCATTTTGACGACGAACAAAATGACTGTGATACCTATAAAAGGCAGCTTGAAGAGCATTTCAAATCCTATAATGTAGGGGATGGTGTAAAAAGGCGTTCGTTTTTCTTATCTTGGATTGGCGATAAAACTTTTCATTTACTTCAAAGGATAATTGATAAAAACAATATGGAAAATGCAACGTATGCAGATTTAGTCTCCAAGTTAGATGACCATTATAGGAGCAAGATTCATGTAATTGAAAGCAGGTATGAGTTTTATAAAAGAGAAAAACATGACGGTGAAACATATAATCAGTGGGTCATGGAATTGCGAGGTAAAGCAAGAGAATGCAATTTTGTTTGTATAAACAATGACTGCAATTGGGAATATGTAGACCAATTAATAAAAGACAAGCTTGTACGTACAGCCGCATTACATAAGGAGGATCCTTCACTTCAGGAAGTGTTTCAAATTGCTGAAACATATGAAGCAACTCAAAAAACTCTGGAAACTCTAAAGAATCAGAAGATTTTAAGTAGTGAATTTTATGATTTTAAGCACTCAAACGGTCAGAATCGCAAATTCAAAAAAAACCATCAAGATAAAAACGAAAAATTTCAGAGGAAACAATTACCAGCTTGTAACCAGTGTTTCAAAACGCACGAGAAGATTAACTGCGAGTTCCTTAAAGCACAATGTGTTAAATGCAAACGGAAGGGTCACATTGCATCAGTATGTAAGTCTATTCCAATAAATAATAATAATGTTAGAATACAGAATATCGACTCTGAAGTAACAAATTGCAATGTTATTGATGATGTTATAAAACGGTATAATAATCAGATATTCATTGATGTTGAGTTAAATGAGCAAATTATACAATTTCAATTTGATACTGGAGCTAGTCATTCTATAATAAGCTTGAACACATACAGATCACTAAAAAAAGCTCCCATTTTGAATGCAACTTCCAGTAAGTTATACGGTTATGGTAATTCAGAGATTCCAGTTTTGGTATCATGTAAATTGAAAGTAAAAATTCGAGAAACATCAAAAGTTTTAGATGTTATTGTTGTCAATATCAAAGATTGCAGCAATATATTTGGCTTAAATTGGTACGACGAGTTCAAGACCGTTCAGATTTTTCATATAGAAGAACATTTAAAAATTAAAGCCAAGTTGTGTGAACAATTTAAAGATTTGTTTTCTAAGGAATTGGGTTGCTGTAATGTTATGAAAGCTCATATATACATGAAACCAGATTCTAAACCAATGTTTTTTAAGTCAAGGCCAATTGCTTATGCAATTTTTGACGTTTTTAAAAAAGGAGCGCCAAAATTAACTGAATTAGGTATATGGAAACCAATTAAAATTTAGCCAGTAGGCTTTTCCTCTTGTAATGGTTCCTAAGCCGAACGACAAGATTCGTATATGTGCTGATTTTAAATTAACTATTAATCGCCAAATGCATATTGAACAATATCCAATTCCAAGAGTTAGAGATTTATTTCTAAGATTGATTTGTCTGATGTTTATTTACAAATCGAGATGGATGAAGAATCTAAGCACCTACTAGTACTTAATAAACCCTTGGGTTTATACCAATACCAGCGTTTACCTTTCGGTATAGCAAGTGCGCCAGTGATCTTTCAAAGGCTAATCGAGCAAGTTATTTCTGGAATTCCAGTTTGTGTTAATTACTTAGATGATATAATATGTACTGGATCGAATTATGAAGAACACATTCATACTATGAATGTGGTTTTAAATGCAATTATGAAAATGCACGTTTATGACACAAAAGGTGGAATATCTTGGTCACATTATTAGTTCATCTGGAATTCAGAAATCAAAAAAAGGTACGGAGGTAATTGAAAATATGCCTCAACCGAAGAATCTGGCTGAGCTGCAATAATTTCTGGACAAAGTAAATTATTACTGTTCTTTTATTAAAAATTTTTCAGCAATTTGTGGCCCGCTTAACTTATTAAGGAAGAAAAATCAAAAATTTTTTTGGGAAGAGCTCAAGAAGTTTCTTTTCAAGAACTGAAACGACAATAAGTGGAAATGACTCAGTTAGTTCATTTTGATGAAAAACTACCCCTAGTTTTCGCAACAGATGCTTCTTCGTATAGTTTTGGAGCTGTTTTATCCCATATATATCCAAATAGATCACAACGCCCTATAGCTTTTGCATCTAAAACACTGAATGATAGTCATAAAAACTATAGTCAAATCGAGAAGGAAGCATTATCTATTATCTTTGGAGACTATTTATATAGACGTTGTTTCACATTGGTTACCGATCACAAGCCTCTAATCTCTATTTTGAATCCTTCGAAAGGAATTTCAGTAACATCGATCACAACGATGGGCTCTAATATTATCCAGTTATACGTACATGATTATCCATAAAAGTCCTAAACTTCACAGAAATGCTGACGCATTGTCAAGGCTTCCTTATAAAGAAGACGTTGAATTTAACAAATCAATAGAGATTAACGAAATCAACAATGAAGAACAATTTATTAACTATCCAATTGATTTTAAAATAATAGAAAAAAGTACTACATTTTATTAAAAATGGTTGGCCAGAAAAACGCACTTCATTGCCTGAAGAGATGTTACCTTACTACCACCATCGAAAAAGTTTAACGTATAATGGTAGTATAATAATTTTACAAAATAATTGTTATCGTGTAGTAATTCCAAAGTGTTTGAGAAACCGTATACTACAAATTCTACATAAAGGTCATTGGGGAATTGTTCGAACCAAAAATTGATGATGACGTATCTAAAATTGTGTCATCATACCAAGCTTGTTATTCACACTCCACTAATTCACCAATACAATTTTCATCTTGACCTAAACTATACAGGTCCGTTTGAAAAGTTTATGTGGCTCTTAATAGTAGACACTTTCTATCAGTTTCCGTGCGTAGTAAAAATGGAAAACAGTACAACAATAGCCACAATCATGGCATTACAAAACGTATTTTCAATAGAAGGATTACCAGAAACTATAGTTAAGATAATGGAATGCAATTCACTTCGAAAGATTTTAAACTGTTTTGTGAAATGCAGGGAATTCAACATTTAACAACAGCACCTTTTCATCCTTCTTCGAATGGTAATGCAGAAAGATTTGTACGTACATTTAAAACATCAATTAAAAACAGTTGTCGGATGGATATAATCTACTAGCTTCGGTTCTCGCATATTTGTCAAAATATAAATCTTGTCCTAACTCAAACGGAAAATCACCTGCAGAACTTTTACATGGCCGGCAACCACGAACGATACTCTATCTTTTGAATTCTCATAATACCAATACCTCATATTCTACCTCTTTTAAAAATCATATAAAAATAAATAAAGATGTTCTGTGCAAAAATTTTTCAGAAAAAAGGAAAATGGGTTCCTGGAGAAATTGTAAAACATCTCGGAAGCATGATGTTTCATGTTAAAGTTGGAAATAAAATTTGGAAACGTCATATTAATTAAATTCGTCAGAACAAATCAATTAATAATTCAAATTTTAAAAATGTATTTAACTTAGCTTTACCTCTGTTAGAGTCAGTTCAAACTACACAACAAAACTTCCAGATACCAGAATACTTACAACCATGTAGTGCAAATAGCGAAGAATTTTCTGATGCGATAATTGATCTTAATTGTTCCAGGCTGCCAGTTTCTGAAAATCTTTTAGAAAAAACACCACCACGAAGATCTTGTAGAGTTACGAAAAAACCAGATCGTTATATACCATAGTTCATAACAGATGAGGAGGAAATGATATGTTTATATTTGGAATTAATGCTTTGTTAATCATTTTCTGTAAATATCAAAGTAGTTATTGAAATTTACATATCATATAAAAAATGTAAATTAATTTTTTATGACATTCAAGAAGTTAATTTCAATAAATGCAGAACTATTTGTTTTTGTAAAATATTGTATGAGATTTTTATAAGGACATTTCACATACGTCTACAATTGTTGATGATACCGCCTGTCTAAGTATGCACAAAAACCCTCACGAGGCTTTTCCATATCTACAAGAACATATTACCTAACTGGAACTATTGCTAAACTTATGGAGAATTAAAGTAAACGAGCAACTATGTGTTCAAGTAACATATACCCTGCGAGAGCTACTTGTTCCCCAATTCGAATCAACAATCAAGTTGTTCCTCAACATTCACACTTAGAACACTTTGGTTTACACCTTGATCGACGACTTACATGGAAACATCATATTGACTCAAGGCTACCACAAATGAAACTTGAATGAACTCAGATACATTGGCTGATTGGTAGAAATTCAACCCTCAATGTAGACGGCAAACTTTTATTGTACAAGTTGCTTTTGAAGCCAATATGGTGCTATGGAATTCAGTTAAGGGGCGCTACTTCAGCTTCAAATGTCAAGAGAATCCAACGAAGGCAAAACAAAATTTTAAGTTTTTACGTTTTGGGACTTCTTGATTGTCACTACTTATGTATTATTTATAACTATCACTAAGTTTATGTCCGACACTGGTCGGGTTTAGTAATTATATTTTAAATTTAAGATTTGCAGTTCTCGTTGTACCTTCATAGTGAATAGTCGATTAGCGGAATTTTTCTTACTTTCTTATTAAACAAACAAAAAATTGTACAAAAAAATATTCGTATGGCATATTATTCCTAACAGGTACATACTGACTTTAAAAAATAAGCTTTATGTGCTTTCCTAATATTTTTACATAGTGGAAATAACAAAAACAAAAAACATAAACAGTGACATTGAGGAATACTCTATACGAGTACCTCAAAAACAAACAAACAATCATAAATTACAAAAACAAACAAAAAATAACCGCTAACAAAAAAAAAACATAAAAAGGTGCCCTTGAGGAATACTCTATATGAGTACCTCAAATACAAAAAATTATGAAGTGAGTTCTAACGGCAGAAATGCCTATTTTACTGTGAGTTCTGAAGCTCTTAATGAAAATAATAGAAATAATAAATCTAATGAAAGTATTTTTTAATGGCAAATCCAATTTTTCGTCAGCGATCAACTTCGCTTTGTCCAATGCCAAATAGTGATTCATTAACATTACAGTTGCCTAGTACTTCTTCATATAAGTCAGTAATATCATCGTCTTCAGGCTCGTGTTCATCACTTAATAATGTTATCACTACAAATAAAAGTAGCTCAAAACCCAAGGTACAAGTCGGAATGGACAGATACATAACCATGGTAAAGCGTGGGCGAAGCCCGAATTCTTCAAAAATTTCATCTGCTCCAAAGATGTCTAGGGATAATGGCGCATCATCTACCAATCGTCAAAATCGTTTTTCATTATTGCAAGTCACCGACGACAAGCCCGCTGCATCATCCCAAAAGTCTTTTAAGCCACCACCTATATATTTGAGAGAGAAAAATTCTAACGCCCTAATAAAAAAATTAGTCTCGGCCATTGGTGAAAACGCATTTCATGTTATTCCAATAAAGCGTGGTAACATTGACGAAACTAAAATTCAAATATACGAAGAAAAAGATTTCCGCAAAATAGAGACTGAATTCGAAAAAAATAAAACAAGTTTTTATACGTACCAGATTAAGAGTGCCAAAGGTATGCAGATCGTATTGAAGGGTATTGACTCCTATGTTAATCCCGAAGAAGTAAAAGATGCACTCATGATACAAGGATTTAAGGTAAAAAATGTTACCAACATAATCAATAGGGAGAAGATCGCCAGCCTCTATTTCGTCTTGAATTGGAGCCGAATGATATACAACTGAAAAATAACGAGACACATCCAATTTATAGCCTAAAATACCTCTTATACCGAAAAATCACAGTTGAAGAGCCACATAAGCTATCAGGTCCCGTACAGTGCCATAATTGCCAAGAATATGGCCACAAAAAAACATACTGTAAATTACCCACGGTTTGTGTTGTGTGCGGCGAATTACACGGCACTGGTAGTTGCAATAAGCCAAAAAATCAAAGTGATAAAAAATGCAGTTATTGTGGAGGTAATCACACCGCTAACTATAGAGGTTGTCCTGTGTACTCTTTTGTCAAACAGACTATGGTGCAAAAACCTAAATTAGCTCCATCTCAATCAGCAAACGCTTACTCCGCCACTTTTGCGCAAATGAGCCAACCAGTTACTTCCCGTGTGTCGTATGCCGATGCTGCTAAAACAAATTCTATTCCCGCATAAAATTTTCCACCTTCAAATAATTCAACGAATGCAAACTCAAGCTTTAACTTTAGTCTCCTTGAAGTTACTATTGACAATTTGGTGCAAACTATAAACAACTTTACAACAAATATGACTAACATGATGCAAAAAATGCTGAGAATGCAGAATACTCTGCTTCAAGCATTAATTAACAAGCCATGAACACGTTAAAAATATGTTTCTGGAACGCAAACGGCATTCGCCAACATAAAAATGAACTTGAGCACTTCCTTACGGAAAAAAATATTGATATAATGTTGGTCTCTGACACACATTTGACTTCGAGAAGCTTTTTCAAAATAAATGGCTACAATATGTATGATACAAGGGACCCTAGAGGGTGAGCATGCCGTTGATCTGCAACTTTAATTAAGCTAAAACTCAAGCACTATATCCTTGATAATGTTAGTGAAGAATATATGCAAGCTACGAATATTTTTGTAGAAAACTTTTGTTCTAATTTCGTGATATCATCAATTTACTCACCTCCCAGATTTTCAGTTACCGAAAATCAGTATGAGAAGTTCTACAAATCGCTTGGATTTTGTTTCGTGGCAGCTGGAGACTACAATGCAAAGCATACGTACTGGGGGTCGCGCCTTGTAACACCTAGAAGTCGAGCTTTGTTTAATACAATTTCCAAAATTTGCTTAGATGTTATTTCGAGTGGGGAGTCCACTTACTGGCCTACTGACGTACGAAAAATTCCGGATGTTTTTGATTTTGGCGTCATGAAAAATATTTCTAGGGATTTAATTAATGTTGAAACTTCTCTAGATCTCTCCTCCGATCACTCCCCCACTATCGTTACAATTTGTAACCCACTAAGAAGTGACTTACCTCACCCATATGTGAAGATGATCAATCGTGTTAATTGGCTGGGATTCAAAAAATATCTTAGTAGTCATTGCACGGAAAATATTGCGCTAAGAACACCCAATGACATTGAAACTAACATTGCCAATCTTAACGAAATTATTAAACAGGCTGCTGAACATGCCACTACCTCCCATCCGCAGTCTGGGTTTAATAAAATTTATTCCAGGGATATTGAACATCTTGTATGTGAAAAAAGAAGAGCTAGAAGGGAATGGCAACAGCACAGATCACCCCAACATAAACTCAGACTTAAAGAATGTTCTAAACGACTTCAAGAGTTGCTTGCATCTGAAAAAACTGCATCTCTTAAAAATTATTTGGAAGGTCTTGATGTCACGCCAACATCTAATTACTCTTTGTGGTGCACTGCTAGAAAGCTTAAAACACCTGTTAAGTTTAAACCTACGATTCATAACTGGGTACCCGTCTACCCTTTTTTGACTTTAAAGTGCTGCTGTGCCTATAATTTTTGAGATATGGACATAAAACTCCGAATCATGAGATATTTTGGCTAAACTAAGATTTAAATACGAAATAATTCAAAATATTTTCAATATTTTCTTTAAAAAATGATTTTAAATGTTTTATTCCCATAAACACACAACCGGGTCCCCGGGTACCCTAATGCAATTCCTATGTAAATGCCTGACATGTAAATGAAAAAACGTTTTTTTGTGTTGTTTTTATTGGAAATAAATGTCTTTTTTATTTATTTTATCATATTTTATATATATTATATTATAATTCATCCGAATCACTATGGTTGTTATTGTGGCAATTGTAGCATTTAGTAATTGTTATGGCGTGCTCATCTCATATCGGCGTGCTACATATGCTGCAATTTTTTCTAGTTTTTCTTCTGCGCTTATTTGGAAGAAGGTTGCACATGTAGCACACGCCCGTATGTACTTTTCTGCCCCTTTGTCGTGCTGACGGAGATGTTGGCGGACCTGCAGCACAAAGCACACTCTCCAACGGCCTTCCGATGATGCTTTCAATTGCATTTTTTGTTGAAAATTGGCGCACGCTTTGCACATTTGAAATTCTATTTTCTATAACAGGAATGCACAGGTTTTCTGCCAGTTGACGCAGGAAATTCTTCCTGCGCGTCGTGGTGTATCGTGCAGTTGGATTATTTCCATAATATATGATGTGTGATGCAAATGCGCTCACATCAATGATGTTATAGAAAAATGCCATCGGCCATCTTCTTGTTTGTCGCTGGGTCGTGTATTCTTAGAGCGTTTGGTCCATTACGGCCACCCCACCTTTTGTTTGTTTATAAAAATTTATAATTTCTGGTTTCCCATTCTCGTCAATTTGTGCATCATCATGCATACTAGAAAGAAGGATGACCGAGTTGGACTTCCGCTGCTTATATGAGAGCAGTGTTACGTTGTCGTAGAAGCCAAATAAACTTGAACCAACGTCTTTTTTTGTCTTCTTTCATCTCCGCAGGGATGTAAGCTTTGTTGCGGCGGAGTGTACCCACAATGTTTAGCTTTTCTACTTTTAGTTGCCTAGCCAACGGCAGCGTTGTAAAAAAATTATCCATTGTTATATTTCGTCCGCTACCGTAGTATGGCCCAACTAAATCTCTCCCCACTCTTTCGCCAACACCAACTTCACGACCAGTTTCTTGTTTGCCAATATATATTTGGCCATGAAGTGGATATGAGTTTTTGGCATCGCAAATCCACCATACTTTTATGCCATATTTTGCTGGCTTCGAGGATATATATTGGGTGAATTTGGTTCTACCACGGTATGGATATAATTGTTCATCAATGGTCAAATATTCTGATGGCACATAATATCTGGCAAGATTTGCATTGAGCATTATCCAAATATCGCGAATTGGCGCCGCTTTGTCTTGACGCTGCCGCTCTACCCGTGTTCTGGGGTCGTCAAACCGCATAAAACGCTGCAAATCGAAAAACCTGTTTATTCCCATGGTGGCGCGGAATGTTGGGTGAGCCTGTAACGTCAACAAATCTCTTACATTTTCGTCATTAGAATGATTTGTGTCAGCCATCAAAATCATTCCAATGAACTCATAAATTTCGTTGATTGTCGTGTCTTTCCACTTCAACTGACGTCTATTGGGATTCGCTTCATTGTACGCATTATATGTGACATGCGCTTTTCTATTTGTGTGGCGCACTATTATATCCACCATTTTCACTGTGAGGTATGATTTGAAACACTGCAAAGGCGTCATATTTTTAGTAATCCGCGCTGGACCACAGCGGTCTCTGTATATATTGTGGCTTCTCACTTGTTGGAAACTACGTGGTGTTCGCTGCCATTGTGTGCCGTCACGTGCAGTCATGTATTCTGCTGGGTTTGTTGTTGGTGCATCTTCTTGCATATCATCATCTTCACTTTCATCATCAAAGAAAATTTCCTCTGGTGCATCAATAGCAGCTGCAATTTTGTTTGCGTTGTCAACATTCAAATCTTCATTCTCTGATTCCGAAACTTCGCCAGTATAGGACACATTTCCTTCATTTTGGTCTTCCACAGAGTCCACTTCAAGGTCCTCATCTTGAGTCGCTTCCTCAAATAAACGTTGAATATATGTGCTTCTTGCTTCATCACTCAAATTCCAGTATTCCCTTGTAGACAAATATCGGTGGTTGCGGCTCATTTTTCACCAACTTCACTGTTCAAATATTCAACACAGACTGGCGAAGCAAATGAAATATTTCAATTTTACGACACAAATGAACATCTGCTATCTAATTCAAAAGCAATTAAGCAAGTAGGTACCGAAAATAAGCAAAATAAGCAAATAAACAACCCTTACATAAAACCAGTTTCTGCTTACTTGTGTCGCTGTACTTATATACGAACAGAAACCAGTTTTTTTGCCAAATATCAAATTTGTACAGTTGAGAACGCAAAATATAATCAACAACAAAAATATTTACAGGAAAATATTATTTTATTTCAATAAACGCAAAACAACCTACTTCGGGTACCCGGGTATCTGGTTAAGAAATTAAAGGAGTTTTGCTGGTTATGAATCGTACGGTTAAGCCACCTCTGCGCACATCTACCGGAGGTTGGGCAAGAAGCGATACGGAAAAATGTAAAATTTTTGCTGAGCATTTAAAATCCGTGTTTACCCCAAATACATGTACTGGTGTTCTGATTTGCCGAGTGTAGTTGCTCTACCCCCTCGAGCCTTAAAGTTTAAGATGCGTGATGTACATAAAGTAATTGCTGAACTCAAGCCAAAGAAAGCTCCAGGTATTGATGGAATTAGTAACAAGAAGCTGATGAACTTGCCGCATATTTGCAATAAGAATCTTGCTGTTTATTTCTAATGCCATATTACGACTGGAGTATTACCCACAACTCTGGAAGCTTGCAGAATTCAAAACTATTCTAAAGCCGGGCAAAGATCTTACTAAAGCTGAGTCATATAGGCCAATAAGTTTGCTTTCAACTATGTCAAAACTCTTCGAAAAGCTGCTCATGACAAAATTGTACCCAATTTTAACTGATAGTGGGTGCATCCCAGACCATCAATTTGGTTTTAGAAGTCAGCATAGCACCATTGAACAAACTCATAGATTGGTTCAATTTATAAGAAAAATATTTGAGGAAAAGAAGTATTGTTCTGCCCTGTTTATTGACGTTTCTCAGGCATTTGTTGAAGTGTGGCATGAAGGCCTAATTTTAAAATTAAAATCATATCTACCATTAAGTTAATTGTGTAGTGTGTTTGGCTATGGAATATATCTGTCCGCATACTTATGTGTTTGACTGTGCCAGTAATTCATATTTGTCCACATACTTATGTGTTTGACTGCATCAGTTATTTGTCATCAGCAAGTAACTTGATCATCTGGCTTATTTGAATATTTTATGCCTACACATACAATGCACCTGGTCGGCGTGTATTTATGCCGACTAAGCATTTTCTCACGATAAGTTTTAAGTTAGTTTTATTTTATTGTATTTATTAGTTTTTATTCAATTCATTAATATAAAAAGTGTGGTCGACCAAGATGGTCGACATAAATAAACAAATAAATAAATAAACGTTTTTTCATTTTAATTAATAACATGGCGATCCTGCCAAAATACTTTAGAACATTGTAGTGCAAAAGTACAAATCAATTTAAAATTTCTTATACATAACAAAGAAGTGTTGCGCAAATATAAAAGATTATCAAATTATCTTCCGTCTCGCGACATCTCTGTATATCCTCTGAGGCTGCGAAATGCATAATAATAAAAAAGATAAGTAAATAAAGAAAAATCAAGTGCCTTATGAAAATATAATAAAAAAAAAAGAAATAAATAAAACGTTTAAAATTGGGTATTTTTTTTATAAAATATTAAAAAAGAATAAAATATAGTTTTCTAACGTTTTTAAAAAATTAGTCCCCCTGCCGCAAAACAAAAACTTATATAATAATCATGAAACGTTTAAAGTTTACAGTGAAACAACAATTCAAATCAATGTATCGTTGAAGTGCTTTTTTTTCTAATAATAATTGGCAAATAAGTAAAAATTACACTAATAATAATAATTATAATAATTGGAAAATAAAAAAGTTTTTGTAAAATTTGAAAATCATTAAATACCTATCACAAGTTTGAAAAACCTAAATTGAAACTGAAATTATTCAAAAAAAAAACGTTTGGATTACTTTTGCCATATCTTCTTATATAACTTATGCTTTAAGGAAATAAAATAAAAATATCTGCAAAAAGAAAAAAAAAATGGAAACAATTCCCCAGATTTCTCTGATATCGGTCCCTTTCTTAACTGTTGACTTCAGTCTCCGACAAAATTATAATTCACCGTCACCGCCATAATCATCATCAAACTAACCATAATAGTCTATACTGATAGAAGCACCTAAAACTGATAATAATAAATATAAATTTGATGAAGATTTAGCATCACCATCATCAACATCAGCAATTTCTTATGACAACACCGACCTGACAAATTACAACGCGGCAGTAAGTAATACCCAACAACATACACAGTATAATCCACACAAACTGCAGCAACAGCAGCAGCATTTACATCAGCATGCTCAAAAACATCAGCACCATTTAAAAATAACATAGCTGCCTAAAAGAATCGTGAATCTTTTAGTGTTGTTTAGCCAAACAACAACGAAAGGATGTTTTATGTAAATAATATAAAACTATTAGCATGAAGATTATTATTATATTTATACAGAAATGTCTCTCCAATGCTGCATTAACAGAGTAGTATCGCATATAAAAACAAAAAAAATTAAATTAAATTTTTTCAATACATTTTATAATTACTAATCAATACATTATATCAATATTTTATTATAAACATATTTCTTTATTCATATATTTTTAAATGTCTCTACAAGCACTCTAAAAATAGAGTTGCAATTTTTTCAATACATTTTTATTATATTAATGCATATATTAATTTTTTTAATTTCTTTACTATTCATATATTTTACATAAGTAGTAGGGAACTGCCGGTTCTATGGCAATAAAAATTGTCAAATTTGGGTAATTAACGTCAAAAATTTTGTAATTTATGGGAAAATTTTAAAATAATGTCAAAGGTGTGAAGTGACGAGGGTTAGTTCACTTCGAGGGTATGTAGGGGCGCATGCTTTGTTTGTATGTATGTTTAAGATTTTTGTTTTAACCAAAGGTGTGAAGTGACGAGGGTACTCGATGGTTTGTAGATGTCTGTCGGTTGATGTGCATACTCGCAGTTTATTATGTTGGCGCGCATGCTTTCTATGTATGTATGTATAAGATTTTTGTTTTAACCAAAGGTGTGAAGTGACGAGGGTACTCGATGGTTTGTAGATGTCTGTCGGTTGATGTGCATACTCGCAGTTTATTATGTTGGCGCGCATGCTTTGTTTGTATGTATGTTTAAGATTTTTGTTTTAACCAAAGGTGTGAAGTGACGAGGGTACTCGATGGTTTGTAGATGTCTGTCGGTTGATGTGCATACTCGTAGTTTATTTTCGTTAGCGCGCATGCTTTCTGTGTATGTATGTATAAGATTTTTGTTTTAACCAAAGGTGTGAAGTGACGAGGGTACTCGATGGTTTGTAGATGTCTGTCGGTTGATGTGCATACTCGCAGTTTATTATGTTGGCGCGCATGCTTTCTATGTATGTATGTATACGACTTTTGTTTTAACCAAAGGTGTGAAGTGACGAGGGTACTCGATGGTTTGTAGATGTCTGTCGGTTGATGTACATACTCGTAGTTTATTTTCGTTAGCGCGCATGCTTTCTGTGTATGTATGTATAAGATTTTTGTTTTAACCAAAGGTGTGAAGTGACGAGGGTACTCGATGGTTTTTAATCATTTTTTAAAATGTGTGCAACGTCTTTCACGTTATGTTTTTTTGATAGGGAAAGCAATACCACACAACAAGAAATAATTTCAAAAATGACAAACGTTGACACTAGTACACACTGTTGCGATGTTACAAAATATCATAGTATGTACTCGGCATTTGTTTTTTGTAATATTCTTTTTAGCTGATGGAGCTGGAAGGGTATTTATAGAAAGAAATTATGTATTCTGGTGAGATATTAATGTTTTTGTTGTTGGTTTTATTTAGTTTTATTTATTTTTTGTTTTTTGTGTAAAGAGGCTGACATTTGTCAAACAAACCATGCACACTTATATACATACATACATTGATATTTTTGAGAACGAGATAGGTGAATGTGATGTCATTCCAAAGAACCAAATGGCATACTTCTATAATGGAAACTTCCAAAATGAAGAAGAAAAGTTTATGGTAGATGAAGAGGACGATGCTTTCTTCATACATATGTATGTTGTAACAATGTAAGAATAGAACGTAATTCGTATAAATTGAGACGTTCTCTAATCTAGCAGCAAGTACAGCATTGTATCTAGCAAGTGCATCATCATCATATAAAATCTTAAAAAATACAATACATTCTATAAATTATTAAAATGGACACATTAAGCAGCAGCCCAATTTTAATATCATTGAACGGCTCACAAATGTCGCTAGATGAGTTTGTGAGATTGTTCTCCGGCAATCGGGAAGAGATGAGCGTTGTCACCCGGGAAGAGGTATCCGTAAGCCCTCTGTCAATAGAGTTTTCGGACGACGATTTGCCTCCTAATGTATCCATTAGAGACATTTTCGAGAACGAGGTAGATGAATATCATGAAATTCCAAACAACCAAATGGCATACTTCAAGAATGGAAATTTTCAAAAGGAAGAGTTTAGGCTGGATGAAGAGGACGATGCTTTCTTGGCAGCATTTGATTATATGCCAAAAGATGAGGATAAAGATGACATAACCAAAATTTTCATGCAAGACGAAGAGGGGGATGCATTATTGGCGACCGTAAATTTAAGATTTTAATTTGATTAATTTTGTAAACACAAATTCAAATTTATTTACTTAAAACGTAAAAAATGTGTAAACAGATTTTTATTTTCACTTTTTTACATTTGTCTTTGTCCTTGTACAAACCATATGCATATAAATAAATGATTGAACAAAATTTTTTTATAATTTTAATCTACATATTTATTTAAAAAAATATCGTAAATATATGTTGTGACAATGTAAGAATAGAAAATTAAAATAAATTGTTTAGTTATTTTCCTGATAAAGTAAATATGCATTTCTTAAGGCACAAACTCCATAATTGTGATAGCTGCAGTAAAAATATTCCGGATATTTAAGTTGTATTTGTTTAAAGTTGATGGAGCCAAAATCCTCGATGTTGAAAACTCTAATTCGAAGTAGTTTTTCAAACCATTTCTTCTTTTCCACACCCTTAACATAGATTGAATAATGTTTTAAATTGGATTTTAAAAATGTTACAACACTCTTAAATGATATTGATCCGTCATTCCAATTCAGATGATGAAAGTTTCTCGTTAGCCAATTCGCTTCTCTTTGTTTTGCTATTGATAATCTTTTGAAGTTAAACGGTGGTTTAATAATAAAATTTATGTGCTCCTTATTGTTAAAAACAATTGCTATTTCTTTTGCAATGAAGATGTTTGAATTGGATTTAAATCCTTGCATATCGATGAAAACTTTATCCCCAATCATCTTATTTTATTATTTTTTATTTTTTTTACATTATCTTACGAACTTGACCTTTTAAGGGTATGTATTCTATTATACGGTCGTGGATGAGTATACAAAAAGCTGATGTATCGGTAGGTATATTGGAGTCTGTTTCAATTTCAATTTTTATATCAACAGGACCGTTAGAGAGGGCTTCGTTTTGTTGACTGACATCTACTACCACTATCGGCACACTATTTTTAAATTCTTGAGCAGTTAGAAGTGGTTGTGATTCCCTCATGTAGTAGCTTTGTTGAAACCGCAGATACATATCATATAGGATGGCAACCCGACCATTTTTAAATTTTACATATGGGTACGATTCAGAATTTAAATGTACTTTTAAATTGTTTAAATTACAATGAACAAACTTATTTTCTTGTTGAAAAGCAATCAACACAAAACGGGGTCGTTCTCTATTTGCAGCCAATTTAACATTCCATATATAGCTAGTTCCTGTATTTAGTTGAGGATTAATGTGACAATCCCAACTGCGAAATGCCATTGGTATAGAAGCACCACTGTTAATAATTTTAATCATATTCAATTTGCTCAGATCGGATAATTGTACATGCGGAATTCTCCATGAGATGTTTGAGATACTAATTTTTGGTTTGTCAGTAGCAACAGTTGAGTATACGAGTTTTTCATCGTTCTTACTACGTAAGAGAACCAATTCATGTTTACCGCTGAGTATAATTTTATTATAGTCTTCAGCGAAACCTAAAAATAGTTTCAGTGGTACATAGAAATTAAAGTGTCCATTTGAAATATCCAAATCATCGAGTTTGTTCCATCCTGCATTGTACAAGCCAACACTTTCTGTTGGTGATAAGGAAACAAAATTTTTTAGGCTGCTTGTAATCGCTAAATGTCTTGTATGATCAATTTCTATGCCATTAAGTTCATATCGAATTTCGTCAAAGAGATGTGCCACAAAGTTATTTTTTAATTTTAGATTTAAAAACGAAGATATTTTGCTATTATTATCATCTACAATACTTCCCTCAACATATATGTAGCTTTCGCTGGGTAGCACATATAAGTCTTGATTTTGTATTGAAATTCGAATCTCATCATTATTGTTGAAGGATTGTAGGTATGGTGTATATGTGTGATAGTCCTTTTTAATTATACTCTCGTCTGATTGAGGTTTTTCTAGAACATCTAGTATGTAACTCATTTCTTTGTCAACTTTAAATTGAGAGACTTTAAAAATTTTTTATTTTCTTGCGTCAAATATTTTTTGTGTAATGATCTCTTTAATTGTGGTTTGGTTTGCAAGAGTGTTTTATGAGTGTATCCAATTTTATCCTTAGATTGCTTGACGTTGTATATTATCATTATTTGCTAGATCTCAAATGTATTCGTGTTGTAATTTCCTCTCCTCGAAAATTAATTAAATCACCGTTCTGATCAACTATGCGTAGAGTTAGAGAACTTATCTCTCGGCAGTTAACTGGCAAATAGATAAGATTTCGAGGAATCTCAACAATTTTATACCCTGGGGGGACATTGATCGCAAATTCATGTAATGTGTGTGCTTGTGAGTTATTCGTATATGTGTTAACCACTATACTGCATTCAACACGCAAGATATTCACGATGAAAATATTGACTGGTAGATCTGAGTAATGGTCTTGGTTAGGAGCTAGAATTTTCTTATTGAATCCAAAAAGTTTTCCAATTGTGTTATCTTTGTTAAAGTATATGGGATCCTTAGAGCTTTTAACTCTAACTTGCATTGTATTGTTATTAGCTTCTATATCAATTTTATTTTCCGGACAATACTGCTTATAGGTATGTTTAATATAATCAACTATATCATTCAATTCATAAGATCCTATTGGTATTTTAATTACATGTTCACCAATATGAAATATATTGTTATAATCATCTACATTGGGAATGCTATTATATGAATGAAAATCAGTTAGAGCACATTCATATTCACCATCCAAACGAATAGGAGGAAAGTAATTTGCAGATAACTCAGATGAGTTTGAGCTAAGAGTAAGTGTTATTGACATTATGGTTGTCTGATTACAAATAAGTGAAATTAAACACAGCACTTTGTATAAAAAAGGAAGTTTATATTTTATTTAATATATTAGATACAAATATAGACTTATATATACACACTTAACTACAATATTTCATTTTTATTGATCCAAGAATTATGTTGATTGGAAAATCCTAACCATTTAACATATGCCTTCTCTCCTTTAGTTTTAAGAACTTTTTCAACTAGATATGTATTTGGATATCTAGTTTTTGAAAGTTCTTCATCATAGAACCCACCTTTGATAGGATTACCACGATAGTCTTCTAATATGTATGTGGCTGGATATGTATTTTGAACTCTTTTAATCGTGAAAATTTCTGTGGTCCAATTTGGTGTATATCCTTTTTCAAAAACATGTTTATATTTACTTATGCGCACATGATCTCCCACATTGAATTTTGATAATTTGAATAGTTTTAAGCGGTTATATACAGTGTTTAATAATTTTTTCTCATTTTTATAGTTAACTTGAATCGGTGGCATTTTGATGGTGCGATGAATTTTCTTATTATATGTATTAATCAAGTCTTTGTAAATGTCGAGCCAGTTATAAGACCCATTAAAGCTAAACTCTTTCCACATCATTCCTTTTAATGTTCTGTTAAATCGTTCTACTATTGATGCTTTCATTCTGCTATATGTTGAGTAGTGATTAATGTTGTATTTATTCATCAATTTTCCAAAGTGTTTATTGAAAAACTCTTTACCATCGTCTGTTTGCAAGTTTTTTGGTATTCGTCCCAGTTGAAAAATATTCTGCATAGCCTGGCTTGTTTCCAATGCAGTCTTTCTTTTCAAGGGTACTGCCCAAGCAAATTTTGAAAATGTATCAATTACAGTCAGCAAAAATCGATAATCTCTATTGTCTGTAGAATAGTTCCCCATTTCAACTAAATCAGCTTGCCAAAAATCATCTATTCCTTTCATAACAACTCTTCGACGTGGAAAATGTTTTCGTGCTTGCTTATGTAGTTCATTTATTAAATTTCTTTTTGAAGTCATTATTTAACGTATTTAGAATTTGACGGGATAAGTTGAGTTCAGTGCGAGTTCATTTAAGTACTGTTGACCATCATATTTCTTATATACCCATAGATTAACTCATTTATCTTTCTAATTTCTTTTTCAAAGAATAATTTCATACTTGAAATTGTTTCCCTAATTTCATTTAGTTTCTGACTTAAAATTAAATGGATTTCATCTCGTACCTCTTCAATTTGACTTTGCAGAAACAATTTATTAACAACGTCGTTTTCCTCCAAAGCTTTTGCCACATTTTTGATTCTTTTGTTTTGAACGTCAATGTTATTAGTTGTATCCATAACGAAGCCCAGCAGCTTAGGAACATTTTTCACAAAAACTCTGCCACTTGTATCATTAAGATTTAAGATTTACGTAGATAAATATTATTCTATAATTTTTGCTTCATATAATTCTTCGATAATTGAGACAATTTCGTTATTGTGATTAGTATGACCTGCAGCTTGTGATGCTAGCAATAGCCTAAGGCGATCTACTAACTCATTAGGATCATCCCAGTATATATAGTTAGCTTTGTATGGGTTTAGTTTCATCAAACCCTTACCCTTGTAAGGACTTTTTATTGCATGTAGTGATGACGAAGTTGATGAGTTTTTTTCACTTTCTTTCTTAAACAATTTACTGATAATATGCTTATATTTATATGCTCTCGTTCCTTTGATTTGTCCATCAGGTCTATAATCTCTTTTGTATGCATTTGTGCTCACTAAAATTTTCTTATATATATCTAATTCATGTTTATCATAATATTTTGGTGTTTTGTGAAACAGTAAAGAAAATAAACCTGGTGTAAAAGCCCATATGTGATTTCCAATCACTATTTTATCTTCAGTAAGTTTAATACTACTATTGCCAAACTTCCATTCATTATTAAAACCTTTATGTGGACCGTATAGAGTGTCTAATTCATTTCTGCTTTCCAAGAGTGCTAGGTCAGTATAACTCTTATTATTATCTGAATTGTCTAGAGTTTCCGATTGAGAGTAAAAATCATCGTTGTCATCATCATCATCATCAGTATCAACATTATCAACCTTGTTTGCGTTTCGATTACTAAGTGAGATATTTTTATTGCATAACGTTTCTTCAACAAGTTTCTTTGGAGTACTTGTCTCTAACTTAACTGATTGTTCGTTGAATGGAAAATTTGAATTTTTATAAACTTTCGTTTTAAGTTCATCTCTTTCTGCCTTAATACTTCTTTTATTATTTTTAGAATTGTTCACAAATTCTGTTAATGGTTCTATTATTGGTTTAAATGTATCTTTGAATTGCTCATGTGTATCTGCTTCATCAACTTTTATACTACGAAATTTTTTCTTTAAAACATTTCTTGTCTTTATTAGCTCTTTTAAAACTTTTTCATCCATTTTCAACTGTTAGACACCAGATCTGGTATCAGCTATCAGATCAGCTATCAGATCAGCTATCCGATCAGGTATCACTTATCAGATCAGGTATCAGATCAGCTATCAGATCAGGTATCAGGTATCAGATCAGGTATAAGATCAGCTATCAGATCAGGTATTGGGGTATCAGATCAGGTATCAGCTATTAGATCTGGTAACAGATCAGGTATGGTAAATACTTTAGGAAATAAGTAGATGTACTATGCGCAAGGCCAAATTAAGTACTAATGTTTTACTTTTATGTAGAGTAATTTATATCGTTATAAAATAGTCGAATTGCTTTCTATAGCGACCATTGTTTAAGTCATTATCTTTGCTTATCATCAAAAATCCATATTTATCCTTCCAACACTCTCGACAAATTTCATGAAACTTTTCATAACTCATATCGCTGGAAACATGATCACTATAAACGTGCTTCATGTTTGTCTCATCTTGTTTAAACATTATAATCACATTTGCATTGTCTCTTATTAAGTGCTTGGGGATTCTCGTATAAGTTTGGCACAAGTAGAATGAATCAACATCCTTATGTCGTCCCATGCAAAAATATGCTCGTATATTATTTTGCTTCTCGCATGCAACATCATCAAAGATCATAATAGAATTAGTTTTCGCTTCCTCAGGAGGAATAACTTTTTCATTATCTGTAAATGTGTAGTATCCCATCCCTTTAATTGGTGAAATTAATCGCTTTAAGTATTCATATTTTGGTTGATAAAGGGATTTTGAGTATAAATAGATGTTTTCAAACTTGAGTCCATTAGGACTTTCTAGCAAGCTAATCATAACATTAGTCTTTCCACAATTTGATGGTCCAACTATTAGAGCACGAAAAGAATTTGGTAAGAGAGAGCTATGTTTTATTTTAGATCTGATTTTCGTTGAAGCATCAATATTGCGAATCACAATATTTTTATGTTGTTTTACTAATTGCATTCTCATAACTAATTGCATTTCATAAATGTTACTTTTATTATAGAAAAAAAATAAAATAAGATGTTAATACATTATAACAAAACTTTTAGTTATAAAAAACCAGCCGTTGGAAAAGGTTTATTGAATAGAGTAATTAACTCTCTGCCTGTTGAATTACACCTTCCTGGATATCAGTTTTGTGGACCCGGAACAAAATTACAAAAACGTTTAGATCGCGGTGACAAAGGAATTAATGTATTAGACGCTGCATGTAAAAATCACGATATTGCTTATTCCAAAACAAATGATTTAAATAGTAGACATCAAGCTGATAAAATTCTTGAAAATAAAGCTTGGGAACGAGTTATTTCAAAAGATAGCAGTCTTGCAGAAAAATCGTTTGCATACATGGTTACTAACGCAATGAAAGTCAAAAGAAAATTTGGTATGGGGTTGAAGAAGAAGGTTGCAAAAAAAAGTGAACAAAATGGAAAAAAGCTGTTCAGTACATCAATTAAAACTGCAACAAAAATATTGAAGAAGGAAAAACCTCAAGACATTAACTCTGCCATTAGGATTGCACGTAAGATTATCAACAAGTCGTTAAGGGGGAAGAAATCGCAAGTTGTAATACCACGCGTAATTAATGTTCCAAAGATTGGTGGCTTCTTACCTTTGGTACCTATTCTTACTGCTCTGAGTGCAATTGGTAGTCTTTCTACTGGCGGAGCAGCTATAGCAAAAGCAATAAATGCTGCTAAGAATGCCAAACAACAACTTGATGAAGCAACCAGACATAATAAAACAATGGAAGCAGTAGCAATGGGGAAAGGTTTTTACCTTAAACCATATAAGAAAGGATATGGATTGGTTTGTCAAGAAAAACAAAAACCAAATTTTTCATAAAGCTGCCCAATAAACCCCTATCTGATGTTGATTTGAGAAACTTTTCAACAAACATTCCATACTTTAGAGGAGTTTTCATGTTGGATACACTACCAAAACGATCGAGAAATCGAGAATGCGGAATCATTAATTTGGATTTATCAAGAGGTCCTGGAACCCATTGGGTAGCATATTATAAAAACAATGAACATAAGGAATATTTCGACAGTTTTGGAAATTTACAACCTCCATTAGAATTAGTTAAATATCTAGGTAAAAATATAAAATATAATTACAATCAATATCAAGATTACGATTCATTTAAATGTGGACATTTATGTCTTCAATTTCTTTACAAAATAAGTGAAAAGAATAAATAAATAACACACACAAACAATTTTTAAATTTTGTTTTGTTTTATTAATAAAAAAAGTTTATAAGATATACTTTTTTTACATATTATTCCCACTGTGGGTATTGAGCATTTGTTAAAAAGATATTTAATTCAGCAGCAGTATCCAACTTTAAGCCACTGTCTCCTTGCTTACATATGCAATATATCCCAGATGCCAGTTCTATTATATCATCATCCGATAGCGTGTTGTACCGATTTGGTAGAAACATTATGTTGTTTTCCAGTTCAGTTTGAATTGTAGTGCCATATTTACTAGTCACACGCTTAGCGTTTTTAACTGCATACTTAGTTGAGTCCTGGAGCTCTTTTATATGTATTAATTTTTTTTTATTTAATGTGTTGAATTTTGTGATCAAATCTGGAGGATTCATTATTACAATATTAATTAATTAAATTTAATTTTTATATGTATTTTTTTCTTCTTTGACAGATAGCTCAATCTGTTTTTTTGTAAACTGATGTATTAAATATTTCTACCAATCTTTAAATAGGTAAAAAATAATTCTTAAAAGAAAGATCAGTATCGTAACTATCTCTTTTTCTCATATTGTAATTATTTTTGATGTAAAATATTTTTTGTTACTTATAGAATTGTAGTGAAAGAGATAGTAGTTATATTGACGTTCTTAAGCGTAACTGAAACAAAAAATGGCAAAACAAAGATCGGAGAGATAGTTATATTGATGTTCTAAAGTGTAACTGGAACAAAATATTTCAAAAAGCACTCAAAAGTGTTTGTAACATTTTAATTTTACAAGAATATTTTACTATAAATAAGAATGTAAAACTTTCAAGAGTACTAGTATAAAAATTGCATTCAAGAAAAAAGTATTCTTTAAAAAAGAAAATTAAAATAACAATTAAAAAATGAGCCAAGTACGTGAACGGTTATTTGAGTTTCTTAATTCCTTTGAGGACTTATTGCTCTATGAGCATAAAGAAACCATAAATTTTTTCGTCTCCATGCTCAATGAAAATGAGGAGTATGGAATTATAGAACAAGAGGACTCTGATAGTGGGCATTTTGCCAGCTGCCCCTGGTATAGCGAAGGATGCGAGGAAGGGCCGGACACATGTCGATGCACCATGTTCCACATAAGGAAAAAAATTATTTTTAAGATTATTGAAACTTATAAAAATTTGTCAAAAATAAATAATGAACAAATATAGAATATATATGTATGTGTATGGGTTTTATTTAGTTTTTTATTGTTTTTTTTAATATATATATATATATATATATATATATAGACTAATAGAGCGAAAAACTATTAGTTTAAATATTATATTCATTGAGGATGGATAAATGTACTTTAAAGAATATATTTCACCACAATGAAGAACGAAAACCTCAAATACATGATTTGGTTTTTGAGTTTGAATACTTGCTCAATTGGAAATTGAAGATTTCATGTGGATTTTCAACAGCTTTTGGTTTTAAGCCAATGATATGGCTGAATTATAAAAATAAGCAATACATTGGACTGGACCGGGAAGAGTGGTTACACCTCATGTGCTATAAGGACTATATTCATGATATGCTTAATCGTCGAGATTTTTTAAATTCTATAAATATAATTGATAATGAAAGTGAGAGAGATGTTGAATATAAGTTTAAATATAAAAGGGGTGTTTGTTTTTTAGTTATCGAACAAGGAAACTCTAATATAAAAATCGATTCTGACACTTCGAGATCATTAACTCAAATTCGAGTATTTTTTACATCAATTTTATGTTGGAACAACATTCTAAGAAAACAAATTCTTCATTTCTATTATGAATATTATATACCAACCTGCTCCACTTTAAACAAAACAAAACTCCAATTCAATGAAATACAAGGAATACACGAAAGGGATGTAAAGATTGAACTGACACGACTTTGTTATGAGATTGGGGAAAAAATGCAACACAAGATTCTAACAGATGTGAAAATTCATAAATTATATTTAAGAATGGATAATAAATAAATAAATAAATAAAAAATGTACACAAGAATATATGTTTTATTGTTTTTTATTGGGTATATTTTCTTTGTTTTTTTTCATAAAATTTTTTAATAATTAATATTTACATTTATTTTTTAACAAAAGAATTTTTTTAATAACTAATATTTACACTTATTTTAATAATAAAACTTTACAAAAATTTACATTAATTTTAACTTTCTTCTTCTTCTTGAAGTCTATCAATTTCCATTAATAGCATGTCAAGCTCATAATCAGGATTGGTTTCCTCTATTGCTGAATGGTACCATGCATATGTGCTTATACCATCACTTTTGATTTTTCTTTTATCATCTTGATAACTTAGTATTATTTTATGTAGTTGCATAGTATATAATTGATGCAAACTCGACTTAAAGGTAAGCATATTATCAAATACATTTGATTTATTAAACAGACAATCTCTATATGAACTTAGGCTATACTTATCTAAAATGGTTTTCTTGACCCCCTTCGATTTCTTTACATCATTTTGATCTTGAACACTAAATGAATACATTTTAGATCGCAACCCAACAAACTCTTTCATTATTTTTCCACAATTTTCGTCTTTCATCATACCCAGCACCTTTTTGTTTAAACGAGGAATACCATATATGTTATCTGAAGGATAATCAGATGTGTCAAATTCATCCTGTATGTCCATTTTTATGTCAGCATAGAAGTCATCAGTCCGTATTGTATATATGAATGAATCAGTATCCATATAGTTTAATGACAATTTTGATTTAAATTTGGGCTGCATGTAGCCATAATGGAAATTATACATTTTCCATTTGGAAAGTTCTAGCACACAAAATCCTAAGTAAATAGGCTTATTATAATATGTCTGGAGCCTATTCATTTGAATCGCCACCATGTCTTCTGAAAATATAGACAAACTATGGAAATTGGGCTTAGATATCCAATCTTGGGCTCCCAAATGATTGCAATTCGTTCTGTTCCAGTTTGTTACAATTCTAACATCTTTTCTCTTATCTACATTTTCCATAGTCTTACCATATACCGCATTATTGAGCAATTTGAAGAAGTTTTTCTCAAATGTATTTTTAGCGTTAGCTCTATGCTTGGTATTTAAGTCTATATATGATTTTAACCATGGAGATTGTTTAAAAGTGAGAATCCGATGTATTTTTTTTTGAATCAAACCATACTCTAAACATTGCTTAAGAATTCTGTAGTGAATAATATATGAATGTTTAGTAGAAAAGTCAGCAATTAATTTAGTTTGATTCTTTCCGTAAGGTTTTTTATTTTCCACACAAAAAGGTAGATCATTGTGCGATTCGTGTAAAATGGAGGGATATTCTAAAGTAACTTCATACACATAACCATCATTTGAATTATTGTCTATCCGATTTGGATCCAGATTTAGCTCATCACTTGATAACCATCTGAATCCTCCATATGGAAGATATTCGGACATAGCCCAACCGTAAAGGTTATTGGCATCTAGGTACATTAGAAACTCTGAAGGTTTCTCTTTATCGAAATCCTCTAGATATTTATTGTTTGCTTTTGAATACCTTTTACTACATTGTACAATCCCCCCACGTATCCCTTTTTTAAAGAAATTATACATATCTATATCAGTTAACAACTCCAATTCTATATTTGTGTACTTCAACATAGCATCCCACGACAGTCCAGGAGCAGTATAGTACTGGCTTGGATCTAGGTTATATATTCCCTTACAAACTTTTCGAAAATTTTCGAATACATCAGTTAGCAATAGAACGTCTGTTTTTAAATAAAACTCCATGTAGTCTTGTAAAGTTTTGCAATCAAATGTGTAACAAATTTTTTTTGCATGCTCATAATCTTCATGTGAACATTCTCTATTGGTAAGTGTGTTGAAAAAGTCTTCCCTCGCTGGAAGTTGACTATCATTTAATTTTTCAAAGGAATTGAGATAGTTGTAAGGGAAAACACCCTTCCTTCTAACCAGATCAAACTCTATTTTTGATGGAAATTGCTCTTTAATTGTACAGAAATCGTTATCCGTAAGATTATTGGCTAAAGTTTCTAAGCTTTCGGGCATAAAACGTAAGGTGTCTAGAAATCTAAGTTCAAGATTGAAATCGTCATTCATTTTTGTATATGTTGATAAAGATATATAACGTTCTTTATTTAGCGGAAGGACTTTTATGTTGTCAGACTTTTCTCCTAACTCTTTAACAAAAAGATGTGAGTCATAAGACGAATAATTATGAAAATAAATAGGGATAAATTTTGGTTGTTGATATTTTAAGTTGCACATATTATGAGCTGCACCTCTAAATTTGCCAGTTACATGACAATGATCCCTTACGCGATCACTACCTAAAAATTTATCACATATGTGGCAATTTACAGCATTTCGAAAACTGAATATTTCTGAAGGGGATAAAGAATCCATTTGTGTCTTTCTCATTAAATAATTAGTATATATATCTTCACAATCCTTAACTAAATAAGCAACAAATTTTTCTGCAGCGTCCCTACCAGTATATATTCTAAACTTATCTATGTTATGGTTAATATATTTAATATTATAACTAAAAGCACAGGGAGTATGCTTTTTAGTTAAATTATTTTTTTTACTTACTATACATTGGATGTCCTCAAGTATGCATTCAAAATCTGCATACACAACAAAAGGCACATCCATCTGTCGTTGGTGGTCCTTAAATTTAAGTGTAGCGTTATTATAGGATGGTAGCTGGGCTACAATTTTACCACACTCTGCTTGATGTTGCTCCATGATCCTATCACTGTGAGTAAATTGCAGACATACATTACACAATTTAAGAGTGTGTTCGTGTTTTGTCGTTTGGCCGCTTAATAATCTGTAAAAAATTTAAATGAAATCATTTATAATAAATATTATAAAAAGTTATATATATATATATATATATATATATATATATATATATATATATATATATATATATATATATATATATATATATATATATTCCCTAGTACTTGACACTTTTAGCTTACCTAGACATATTTTGTATTAGAACATAATGATGACCAACGATATTTTCCAACAACAATAAGTTGATATGATTACATTTTTCCTTCTTTGTTATATAATACGGACCAACAACTACATTATTTTCCTCATCATAACCAAATACGTTTACGCTGATTCCACTATTCCGCTTCTCAAATATTTTAATATCTTTTAAAGATATTGGAAATATTAAATTCTTAAAATCTAGCGTTACACCATTTTGGGTACAAATGATGTCAGCAGTTATGAATATTGTATGAGCTACATCGCTGTTTACTCTTTATTTCAGAAGTATCTACTGCGGCGATCAGACACCACTTGAAACAATATTGATCGGTGTTTTCTACATTGATGCAAGCTTTTCTTTTTTGAAGTTTTTCTGGTAAACTCATCCAGTTTGCTCCTTTAACTAGAGAAGCTTTATTAATACTTAGCTCTGCTCGGACTATGCGTATCAAAGTCCAACCAGAGTCCTTCTCTTGAAATTCACTCATTTTATTTTGAATTTCTGAAATTTGGTTAGAAAATACTTCATATATTTCATCTCCTCTGGTCAACAAATTCATTTTAGCTCTATGATGAATAATATTGAACTCCAGTTCCTCTCCCACAATTTTTACATATTCTGCCACAATACTCATATTAAATTTTATTACAGTGTGGCTTTGTAAATTACTTTCAAGCATCTCTATGAAAATTGATTCATTTTCACCAATGAAATCTTCTAGTAAAAGTTCATCTCTTTTATTATTTAATCCATACGTTACAATATTATTTTTGAACGCTTTGCTTATGGTGTAAAATTTCATATTATCTTTATGTCTTCCTTGCGTTTCTTCATCAATGCTGGTATTATTTATTAAATTACCTCCACAAGCATCCGCTCCTTGAAGTTCTCGTTGTTGTTGTTGTTGTTGTTGTTGTTGTTGTTGTGGTTGATACTGTAGTTGTTGATGTTCATGAGTATTTGTGTACCATTGCATGGAGGTAGAGGGTTGTTGCCAATACATTTCTTTTTGTTGTTGTTGTTGTTGTTGTAGTTGATATTGCAATTGTTGGTCAGTATTTGGGTACCATTGCATGGCCGTAGGATATGGTAGCTGTTGTTGAGGATATTGATATTGTTGTTGCTGTTTAGGATATTGATATTGTTGTTGTTCTTGAAGATATTGGTATTGTTGTTGTTGTTGTTGTTGTTGTTGTTGTAGTTGATATTGCAATTTTTGGCCAGTATTTGGGTACCATTGCATGGCCGTAGGATATGGTAGCTGTTGTTGAGGATATTGATATTGTTGTTGCTGTTGAGGATATTGATATTGTTGTTGTTCTTGAAGATATTGGTATTGTTGTTGTTGTTGTTGTTGTTGTTGTTTTTGTTGTTGAGGATATTGATATTGTTGCTGTTGTTGAGGATATATATATTGGTCCTCAACACCATGATTTTGGATATGATCCAAGAAACACTTTTTTATATATCTTATTGCACATATTACATTTATATACCATTTTAATAATTTATAGAATGTATTGTATTTTTTAAGATTTTATATGATGATGATGCACTTGCTAGATACAATGCTGTACTTGCTGCTAGATTAGAGAACGTCTCAATTTATACGAATTACGTTCTATTCTTACATTGTTACAACATACATATGTATGAAGAAAGCATCATCCTCTTCATCTACCATAAACTTTTCTTCTTCATTTTGGAAGTTTCCATTATAGAAGTATGCCATTTGGTTCTTTGGAATGACATCACATTCACCTATCTCGTTCTCAAAAATATCAATGTATGTATGTATATAAGTGTGCATGGTTTGTTTGACAAATGTCAGCCTCTTTACACAAAAAACAAAAAATAAATAAAACTAAATAAAACCAACAACAAAAACATTAATATCTCACCAGAATACATAATTTCTTTCTATAAATACCCTTCCAGCTCCATCAGCTAAAAAGAATATTACAAAAAACAAATGCCGAGTACATACTATGATATTTTGTAACATCGCAACAGTGTGTACTACTGTCAACGTTTGTCATTTTTGAAATTATTTCTTGTTGTGTGGTATTGCTTTCCCTATAAAAAAAACATAACGTGAAAGACGTTGCACACATTTTAAAAAATTATTAAAAACCATCGAGTACCCTCTTCACTTCACACCTTTGGTTAAAACAAAAATCTTATACATACATACACAGAAAGCATGCGCGCTAACGAAAATAAACTACGAGTATGTACATCAACCGACAGACATCTACAAACCATCGAGTACCCTCGTCACTTCACACCTTTGGTTAAAACAAAAATCTTATACATACATACACAGAAAGCATGCGCGCTAACGAAAATAAACTACGAGTATGTACATCAACCGACAGACATCTACAAACCATCGAGTACCCTCGTCACTTCACACCTTTGGTTAAAACAAAAATCTTATACATACATACACAGAAAGCATGCGCGCTAACGAAAATAAACTACGAGTATGTACATCAACCGACAGACATCTACAAACCATCGAGTACCCTCGTCACTTCACACCTTTGGTTAAAACAAAAATCTTATACATACATACACAGAAAGCATGCGCGCCAACATAATAAACTGCGAGTATGCACATCAACCGACAGACATCTACAAACCATCGAGTACCCTCGTCACTTCACACCTTTGGTTAAAATAAAAATCGTATACATACATACATATAAAGCATGCGCGCCAACATAATAAACTGCGAGTATGCACATCAACCGACAGACATCTACAAACCATCGAGTACCCTCGTCACTTCACACCTTTGGTTAAAACAAAAATCTTATACATACATACACAGAAAGCATGCGCGCTAACGAAAATAAACTACGAGTATGTACATCAACCGACAGACATCTACAAACCATCGAGTACCCTCGTCACTTCACACCTTTGGTTAAAACAAAAATCTTATACATACATACATAGAAAGCATGCGCGCCAACATAATAAACTGCGAGTATGCACATCAACCGACAGACATCTACAAACCATCGAGTACCCTCGTCACTTCACACCTTTGGTTAAAACAAAAATCTTAAACATACATACAAACAAAGCATGCGCCCCAACATACCCTCGAAGTGAACTAACCCTCGTCACTTCACACCTTTGACATTATTTTAAAATTTTCCCATAAATTACAAAATTTTTGACGTTAATTACCCAAATTTGACAATTTTTATTGCCATAGAACCGGCAGTTCCCTACTACTTACATATAAAAAAAAATAACATAAAGATATACTAACAAATAACTTACTACTGAGATACATAAGTGTCCCTCCAGTGGTATAACATTAAAGAATTAAGAGCCTAATTCAGATATAAATTGGCGATATCTGGTTTATGCCATGGTAATCTATTGACCATCAAAAAATGGTCACGGCATCCATGACATAAGCACCATTTTTTTTTTTAACTAACACGTCCTTGATTTTTTTTGACTTCATACCTTAAAATAATTTTAGGCATCATGGGTGGCCGCGAATCAAAAATAGAAAACCCTAATGCCAACGTAATCAACGATATTACGGTAAAATTGGAATATCCGGTCGTGTATCTGATAATTATCATTTCCTTAATGGCGCTGCAAATCCTTATAACGCTATACCAGCTTCATAAGAGATCATTACGAAAAAATTATACGCGCGCACCATCACTAGCCAGAAATTTAGACCAAGTCTAATTGTTTAATTTCCATTTTAAATAGACCTAAAGAATACATTTCTTAAAATTCCATAAAATCTCAATTTAAACCTCATGGAATGGGAAATAATAGTGAATAAAGCCAGAGCAATAAAGGAAGAATTCATCAAATCATATAAGTGTCTCAATCTCAATAGGGAGATAAAACCAGAAACAATTAATAAGCACATAAATAATCTCGTGCGCAGATTCGAACAAATTAGAGCACTCCTTAATGTTAATTATAACAGATTAACACATGCTCATAAAGCAGCAGCTGAAGCTTTCTTCGCTGACATAAGAGATAAATTAATAACGATATCCTTAAAGAAAGGTATCGTACTAAATGTACCTAACTCTTTACATGAGGAAACAAATTTTAAATATCTACCAGAACTAGTTTTAGACCCAACTTCAAATCTACCAAGTACAAGTAGAGCCTCTCCCAACATGTCACAAACAAATATAGAATTCCTAAATACAGCATCCAAACTGCTACCTGACTTCGACGGAAGTCCAGAAAACCTACAAAGCTTCATTGATGCTTTGACACTTGTGGAAAGCATAAAAGGTACACATGAGGCTATTGCGGTAAGTCTTATTAAAACAAAACTAAAAGGCACTACTAGGAATATAGTAACAACGGAATCGACCATTTCAGCGATAATAGTAAAACTCAAATCGACTGTTAAGGGTGAATCCGTTGACGTCATCAATGCAAAGTTAATGAATATAAAACAAACGGGCAAAAATGCCAATGCCTATGTTAAGGAAATCGATGAACTTGCAAAAAAAATTGGAAACCGCTTACATATCTGACGGCCTCCCAAATGAAACTGCAAACAAGTACACAACACGTGCAGCAGTTTCAGCAATAATAAAAAATGCATCCAACGAACGAGTAAAACTGATCATGGAATCAGGAACGTTCCTAAACATGGATGAAGTTAAAACAAAATTTATAAGCAGTTGTACGGACGCATACGGACAACGTAATGCTATATTAACTTTCCAAAACAATTACAACAATAATTTATCTAATAGTAGAAATCGTTACTCTAGAAATATTGGTAACAGACCCAATAACTCTAATAGGCCCCCTGATTCCCATAATCAGAATAATGGTAACAGGAATCCCAATAACAGAAATACAAGTGACCGGTATGCACCTAGAAGCTTCAATAATAACGGAGTAAGGAATCAATTTAACAACAATAGTAACCGTTACAACAGTAACAACCGCAACGTGAATAGAAATAATAATATACGTTGCATGAATGACAATAGTTCGGGAAACGAACTAACACCCCTAAGTACTCAATAGACAGGAAAATCCACAACATAAATACAAATTTATACAGTTATCTAGTCTCCAGAACCACTCTAAATGACAATAGGTCCACATTCTTAGTAGATACAGGTGCAGACATATCAGTCGTAAAACACCATCAAGTTTTATACCAACCAATAGACATTACTAGTCAAACCAGAATAAATGGCATTGGGCAAGGTATAATAACTACAATAGGCAAAGTTAAAGCTGATTTAAAACAAGAAGATCTGCTAATAGCTCACGATTTTCATGTCGTAAAGGATGATTTTCCGATTCAAGTAGACGGAATAATAGGAATGGACTTTATTCGAAAATACAAATGTATTTTAAATTACGAAAATAATCAAGATTGGATCACCTTGAGAACTAACGACGTTCCGTACGATATAGCAATCGCTTTAAGAAACGGTCCAAACATCAATTCCATATCACTGCCAGCAAGATCTGAAGTTATAAGACCGATAAACTTCATATCCAATGAGGAAGAAGTATTGATACCTCAACAAATTATGCAGGATGGCGTATATACTGCCAACACAATAACTACTAAAGCAAGGCCATTGGTAAAAATCATAAATACCACAGATAAAGACCTAGTAATTGATAACATTCAGGTAAAATCCGAAAGTCTAAACGACTATAAAATTGTCAATTGCAGTTCTGATACTAATGCCAAGCTAAATAAGGAAAAACTTGAAAAATTAACAAAAAACTTTCCCGAATACGCTCATAAAGATTTAAGAAAATTATGCTTAGACTACATAGATATTTTTGCTCTGGAGACTGAAAAAATAAGTACTAACAATTTTTACAAGCAGAAACTTAGACTTCATGATACACAACCAGTGTACATCAAAAATTATAGAATCCCTCATGCTCACAAAGAGGAAGTTAATGCCCAATTAGATAAATTAATAAATGATGATATAATAGAACCATCCATCTCGCAATATAATAGCCCTATTCTAATAGTACCAAAAAAGCCATTACCCGGCTCAACACAAAAAAGGTGGAGATTGGTCGTAGATTATAGAGGAATAAATAAAAAACTGATAGCTGATAAATTCCCATTGCCTCGTATAGATGACATTCTTGATCAGTTAGGAAGAGCCAAGTTCTTTTCATGCCTGGACTTAATGTCGGGATTTCATCAAATAGAATTGGAACAAGACTCTAGAGACATTACATCTTTTTCCACAGAAAAAGGCTCTTTTCGCTTTAAAAGACTGCCATATGGTATTAAAATTGCCCCGAATTCATTCCAAAGAATGATGTCATTGGCTTTTTCTGGATTATCTCCAACCCAAGCCTTTGTATACATGGATGACTTAGTAGTAATAGGTTGTTCTTCAGAACACATGCTACAAAACTTAAAACAAGTGTTTAATACTTGCAGAAAATACAATCTCAAACTCCATCCTGATAAATGTACATTTTTTTGTCGTGAAGTAACATTTTTAGGTCACAAATGCACCGATAAAGGCATCTTACCTGACGACAGCAAATACTCAATTATACAAAATTATCCAACACCTACAAATGGTGATGAAGCTAAACGCTTCGTAGCATTCTGTAATTATTACAGAAGATTTATACCAAATTTTGCTGAATCATCGCGACATATTACCAGATTATCTAGAAAAAATGTGCAATTTGAATGGACTCAACAATGTGAAAAAGCATTCCAATATCTTAAAAATCAATTGCTGAGTCCAAAAATTCTCCAATATCCGGATTTTTCTAAAGAATTCTGCATAACCACAGACGCAAGTAAACATGCCTGTGGGGCCGTTTTGAGCCAAGAAAAGCAGGGTATTCAGCTACCAATTGCTTACGCATCCAGGTCTTTCACAAAAGGTGAAAGCAATAAATCAACAATAGAGCAGGAATTAACTGCAATTCATTGGGCAGTACAATATTTCCGACCATATTTTTACGGCAGAAAGTTTGTAATTAAAAGCGATCACAGACCCCTAACTTATTTATTTTCATTAAAAAACCCGTCATCAAAATTAACCCGTATGAGGCTGGACTTAGAAGAATATGACTTTGTGGTGGAGTATATTAGGGGTAGAGAAAATTACGCCGCGGACGCGCTGTCACGTATAAATATTAATGATATAAAAAATATTGACGCTAATACAATACTGAAGGTAACTACGAGACTTCAGGCAAAAGCAGGTAGGCACTGTAATGACAATGGTATAACGGCTTATACAAAATCGGTTGAACTAAAGGTTTATGAGGCAATTAATGCTCAAGAGCACAGTAAAATGCCACAATTGCAATGAATCAAGTTATGTCGGAATTATGCTCAATGATGAAGATAGAGAAACTCAATTCTACTCCGTATCATCATCAGACTTTGGGTACTGTTGAGAGATCTCACAGAACATTTAACGAATATCTGCGAACATACATCTCATCCAATAAAACAGATTGGGATTTGTGGTTAAAATACTTCGTATATTGTTACAATACCACCCCATCTACGGCTCATGGTTATTGTCCATTCGAGTTGGTTTACGGAAAGATACCACCAACTCTTGATTGTACAAAAGAAAACATTGTAGAACCATTGTACAACATTGATTCATATGGAAAAGAGGTTAAATTCAGACTTCAAGTGGCGCAGCGAAGAGCTGCCAATATCATAGAAAATGCTAAGTGCCCACCCAGTGGGCAGATCCAATAGAATTAACCCTCGGGGAACTCGTTTTGATCCGCAATGAATCGGGTCATAAGCTGGATTCAGTATATAAAGGCCCCTATAAAATATCCAATATGGACAACAATAATAATGTAGAACTCCAAGATGAACATGGGAAGTCATTCACTGTTCATAAAAATAGGGTAAAGAAGTTCACGGGGTAAAGGGTCTTGCTAAGAACAGGGGAGGAATGACACATTTTATTCTGATTTTTGATTTTCTTTTGTCTCTGATTTCGTTCCAAAAGATGTGTCGGTTATACTTTGCTTTTGGCGCTTATGGCGCGGTAAAATTAAGAATTTTTATAATTTTTAAAACTATTTTAATATTTATGAAGGCTTTTTAAGAAACATTTTGTGTTAATTTTTTTATGAAAACCCTTTATAAAACCTTAATAAGTTTTATAAATAAATCTGATAGTTTCTAACACTATGGTAAAAGAAAACATAAAAAACCAAAAATTTACTACATGTACCATATAAACTTCATATGTATGTATGTCCAAACAATTTCATTTTTAAATTAAACTTAAAAATTCTAAGCAAAATGTCAAAAAAAAATCCAAAAACATACTTTTATTATTTTATACATAATGCATACATAAAATAGCAAACGATTTGTGTTCCCATATTTAAAAGAGAAAAAGTTTAAAGTTTTATTTAAGAAAAAAAAAACACCACAAATTGGTCTAAGAGGAACATAACTTAAACAAGCTTATAGACAAAAAAAAAATACTATCTGTAATATGTATTGTACAAAACAAAAAAAAAATTACCTTATAAAAAAAAAAAATTTTTGTTATTTGAAATTCACAAGTATGTATGTGAGAAGCCCCCTTCATTTTTAAATCCATTGTAACTAAAGAATGATCAACTACCTCGCATTGATCATTCTTTCTGAAAAAGGGAGGTGTAGTGTGTTTGGCTATGGAATATATCTGTCCGCATACTTATGTGTTTGACTGTGCCAGTAATTCATATTTGTCCACATACTTATGTGTTTGACTGCATCAGTTATTTGTCATCAGCAAGTAACTTGATCATCTGGCTTATTTGAATATTTTATGCCTACACATACAATGCACCTGGTCGGCGTGTATTTATGCCGACTAAGCATTTTCTCACGATAAGTTTTAAGTTAGTTTTATTTCATTGTATTTATTAGTTTTTATTCAATTCATTAATATAAAAAGTGTGGTCGACCAAGATGGTCGACATAAATAAACAAATAAATAAATAAACGTTTTTTCATTTTAATTAATAACAATTGAATTTATTAGAAAGTTACATTACTATCCGAAATTTCACGGTTGAGGTAGGAGAATACATGAGTGTGCCCGAATCTATATCATCTGGAGTGCAACAGGGTAGCATACTGGGGCCAGTTTTGTATTTGATCTATACTTGTGATATGCCTTTGAGCAGCAATATCCATACATCTACGTTTGCCGATGATACAGCCTGCATGAAAACCCTCACGAGGCTTCCCGATACCTACAAGAACATATTACACAATTCGAAATGTATTTTAACTTATGGAGAATTAAGGTAAATGAACAAAAGTGTGTCTATATAACGTTTACCCTAAGAAGAGATACTTGTTCCCAAATTCAAATCAATAATCAAAATATTCCTCAACATTCCCAAGTGAAATACCTTGGTATACACCTTGATCGAAGGCTTACATGGAAACATCATATTGACTTTAAGCTAACTCAGATGAAACTTAAGTTATCTCAAATACACTGGTTGATTGGCAGAAATTCAACACTTAGCCTGGACTGTAAACTTTTATTATACAAGTCGCTTTTGAAGCCAATATGGTGTTATGGTATCCAGTTATGGGGCACTGCTTCAGCTTCCAATATAGAGAGAGCCCAACGAAGGCAAAACAAAATTTTACGGTTAATAACATCGGCTCCATGGTACATCAAAAATTCTAATATACATCGTGATTTAAATATGCCACTAGTGATTTAAGAAATTGCAAAATACGCAGGCAAATATTTAACAAAACTCGAGTCACATCCTAATCCGCTTGCTCGTAATATTTTGAACTTTACTGGACACATCCGCTTAAAAAAGAAGGACACAAGGGCTCTATTACTCAACACGCCAGATGGGATTTCTTGAAAATACTTTTTTTACATTTTTTTTTCCTTTTTGATTATCACTACTTATGTACTATTTATAACTATTAACAAGTTTATGTCCGACAGTGGTCGGTCCTAATAATTATATTTTAGATTTAAGATTTGAATACTTATTGTTAGTTCATATTTGAAGATACAATAAATAAATACATGTTAAAAAAAATTTAAGATTTGAATACTTATTGTTAGTTCTTATTTGAAGATACAATAAATAATTACAAGTATTAATTTTTTTTTGTTTACTTCCTTACCTCCAAACACACATCCATATATTGCATGAATTTGTTTCACATGTTTAATTTATTTTGTTATTTCTTAACTTGTTCCTTCTTTTTTAATATATTTAGTTATTATTTTCTTTTCAGAGTTTATATTTTATACTATACTAGCTTAACCCACTGTGCTTTGCAACCACCTACCACGATTTCTCAAAAAATAATTCTGGTAAACTTTTTCCATTATCAATCAAAATTTTGGAAATTCGTCCACAAATGACAAATTTATTTGATAATAAACTTTTGTGGCGAGCACTTTCGGCTCTCCTAAATTTCTCTTGGTGAACCCATTTCAAAGTAAAAAATAGTTTTTAAAATTGATCCACAAACAAAGTAATGTGATTGTCCATTTTTTTCGGGCACATTTCTCCACACCAATTTAAAAAATACTTGATTGGACCTATTCCATATGCAAAAAGCATTTCGCGAATTGGTCGTCAACTTACGAAGTTATTTGATAATTAATAATTGATGTGAGCATCAAATCCCTTCCCAATTAGCGCAAAATATTAAATTTGCCTCTACCATATGAAAAAACAATTTTGGAAATTGGTCCACATATGATGAAGTTATTTTAAATTCACTTCTTACGTACGAGCATTTCACTTCTCCCTCCCTCCTCAATTTCAAATGAAAAAATAGTATACCTTTTCCATATGCAAAATGAGTTTTGAAAATTGGTCCACAAATGACAAAAATATTTGATAATAAATTTTAGGGGCAAGCCTTTGCACAATTAGCAACCCCGCCTCACTACATCTCTAATTAAAAAAAAATGTGAAGCTCTTCGAATAAAAAAAGAATTTCGGAAATTGGTCCACATATGACGAAGTTATTTGATATGCACTTCTTAAACATGGACACCTTGCTTCCTTTTTCCCTACAATAAAAAAATATAGTCGATTCTTTTTATGTGCAAAACGATTTTGGAAAAAATCAGTTTTTGAGGGGAACATTTTCATCCCACCTCACCAACAATTAAAAAAAATTAGTTGACCTTTTTCAAATGCAAAAAGAATTTTGAAATTTGGTTCCGAAATGACAAAGCAATTTGATAATCCATTTTTAGCGGGCACACTTAGCCGCCTCCTTCCCCTACCAGCATTAAAAAAATGTATGCCCTATTTCCTACCTGCGAAAGAACCCGTTCGACTCACAGTTTATATTGAAAACAAAAACCCCTTTCCATATACCATATAGATGACAAAGTTACTTTGTAGTCAATTGCAGGGGCGGGCAATTAGCTGCGACACCTCCCCCTACAAACAAATTTAGCGGACTTTTTTATATGCAAATATTTTGAAAATTGGTTCACAAATAGCGTAGCTATGCTCGTTAAAATTATAAAACCTGTTAAAGACTATGTGAAAAGTGTAACATAATTTGAAACAGTGGGCGTAAAAGTGGGCATGCTTGAAAATAAAGTAGCCTAGAATACTATTCAGAGTTCCAGTTAAATGTTGTGAAAATTTCAAAAAGATCGGTCTAGAGGTCTGGTCTTCTATAAGGTATAAAAAAACAAACAAACAAAAAAGCAAACACACATTCCGTTTTATATACATATATAGATTTTATTTTATTTTAGTTATTTGTAAATGTTTAAATATGTGCCATTGAAACAAGAATTACAATCTTTAATGCTTTTTAATTTTCTAAATCAACCGCAATACCATCTCAAATTAAAGCGATCTGATATATGTAAATATGTACGTCCGAACGGTACGACAAATATATATATATGCATACATATGTATGTATGTATATAACTATGACTAATATTCCGCGAGAAATTTTTCTCGTGGAACAATTTCAAGCAATAGCCAATAATAGGGAAAACAAAAATGTTTATTTGGAAAAGGAAAAAACTTCTTTCGGAATTTTATTCATAATTGCCCGGTGTAATAAGTATTCTTGAATTTTAAAGAAAAAAGCAAGCACAAGGAAACATCGGACGACATAACCAAGCACACCATTTCAGTTATTTTCGAGTTTAACCATTTTGTTTTTTAAGCTGAAACAAAAATTACTTTTAGATTTCAAATTTTTCTAAAACAAATGGAAGTTACATTATGGTAAAAAATTTATACATACATATGTATGTGCATTAGAGTGGCCGTTATTTGTATTGAGACTTTCTGTTTTTTGATTTCTTCTACTCTCACCCCTTAAATCAGTTCAGTTTTATGTAAAAAAATTACAAAAAAATTTCATACCCTAGGTGCGTCTGGCACTCAAAGTTGGCTTTCAAGCCCATTTTTCAATATAACTTTTTGCAATGAATATCTTTTTAAAAAATCATTTTACAAGAATATAACATATGGCAATATTTTTTAGCTCTTCAAGTCAACAACATTAGTTTTATAGAAAGTTTTTTGCTAAAATTAATATTTTAGAAAATAACGAAAATTGTATGTAACAAAATTATATTTATATGGAAATTTTTATTTTAAGAGCATGTAAAATAATAGCTTATATATATATATATATATATATGTGTGTGTGTGTATATATATATATCTATGCATCGCGCCAATTTCTGGGACGTTTTTTAATATATTATCATTATTGAGGTCTTTTGCTATTATTGGGTACAGGATTCAATAATGCAACTGGTCCTGTGTAAGTTTTGGGACATGCATCATTGGGGACATAATTAACGATTTTTTTATTTTAATATCAATTTGTTCGACTTTGTTTATTTTATAGGTCTTTTATATTTTTGGGGACATGCATCATTGGGGACATAATTAACGATTTTTTTATTTTAATATCAATTTGTTCGACTTTGTTTATTTTATAGGTCTTTTATATTTTTAATCGATATATGGCTGTTAACGCGAAGTTTATTCCATTTTAAAATTAAATATTCCATTTCTGTGATGCCATACAACCTCAATAATTTCCCGTTTTTATGTCGCGTTAAAAATATGCGCTGACTGGCTCTGATCTCTGAACAGTAAAGTACAGTCGAATATCGATTTAACAGACACTTACTACATTGAAGTCGGGATAAAACGAATGATTTTAAATTGTTCGCTGCTCTTTTTATATAATTTTTCGTATTTTTACTGTAAATATAGCTAACATATACATAAACGTATATATTTTTAATATATAAATTGTTCAAATTGCTGACTGCTTTATTTATTGCATATGAAGTATTAAGATCTTTCGGTCATGTATACTTTAAAGGAAATTGAGTGAAAATTTTTTGCAACTGGGGATTATTCAGATATGAAGAGAAAAAACTATTTCGGATAAATGGAATAGTTCTAAAAGCGAAAATCAGGAGTTTCACAAGTTTCGTATATGTGGATATTATTACACCATGTTAAATAAAATTCTTAAGGTGTCTTTACATGGTAATACAAAGTATTAAGACTTTGCAGAATCAAAATATTATGAAATGCTCTCCGTGCTAAATAAAAGGGAACCAAAAACTGTTGCAGGTATTTTTCATGTTTACACTGATACTATAAGTTAAATGCAAGCAAATATATCAAACTGCTGAGTTAATAACACGGAATGGAAAATTGCAAAAAAAAAAGATGTGTACTAATAAAACTGAATATTGTAGAAAACATTTTAATTGCTTAATTCACAAAACCTCTTGTATTTCTGTATCGATTGTATTATCATATTAAATACAAGAGTGTAACATTTTTTGTATGAAATTTTCATATAAAAATGAAATACACATTTACAATTTTATTTCATATGTTTTTAAAATGTTGTATTCAGAGAGAGGCTCTCTGGAGAATTTGTATGTAGCTTGTTCTTTTTTTTCATTAAAAATACAAAATACATTAATACACTACAGGGAGGGTGTTCACAATTAAAAAACAAAAAGTGTATTTAATACACAAATACACGATAAAGATTGTTGTGAATTAAGCAAATATTTCAATGTACTTTTACTACAAAATATAATTGTTTTTATAGGTTTTTTTATTGTTTGTTTGGCTTTGCTGTACCATCACCTGCACTATCAGCAGTTGTACAATATTTACAAAAACAACACGAGTTGATTTTGGTTGCTTCTGCAAAAGTGTTATCACCTTCAATAAGTACCATTAGTGCTGCCAATGTTTACTTTAACCGACCGCGTGTCAAATTTTCTATTGGTTTTCTCTCCTACTCGATACATTTTGCATTTACATGATAAGATTTTGTACATTCAACAGCATTTTTTGACATGCCGTAATACATTGTTTTACCATGTAAAGGCAGCTTTAATAGTATGTCTCCACCGGCGTGTTTTAGACAAATCATGTTGATATAAGCACATCGCGTTAATATACACATGATTTACCATATATTTTGCATATATGTAGATAGATAAATTACCTCAAAGTAGTTGACTTTTTTTATATCATTTCGAAAATACCATTTTTCGAACTGTATTAGTCTATGCAACCCTGCGTTGGTCTTTAAGTTACAAGCTCCATCCTTGGGTCGTCCATCAATAGTAATTGACACATTCGAAAAAAATACATTAAGGAATATTTAATCAATATTAAATGTCAACTTCTTGTGGATAAAATTCACGTTACAGCTGCTGCTAAGGTTTAACGAGTTCCTGCATACAATTTGTCATTAAAAATTTTATGGCCAAACTCGTTCCAAACATGTTAAGTTTTGCCACATATTATAAGTCTATCTATGCCAATTTTTTAATACATATAATTCCTATATGTTTATGTCTTAACAAAAATTTAATGAAAAAATTTTAAAGTTCAATAAAAACTTTAAACTTCAACAAAAAGAATGCATGCTTACAACTACCAATATAGCAATAACGCCCGCAGAATAACAGAACAATATTGCTGATTGCTTGAAGATGAAAGGTACACAACACGCATTAGTGTGCATGCGAGCTGTAGGCATCTGTCAAAAAAAGTTAAAATATTGTTTTGGCATACAACACGTTAAATACAAAGTTAAAATGATTCCAAGGCCAGGCAAAGATCTTACCAAGGCTGCTGATATCTACCAATAAATTTTGTGAATTTATTAGAAAGTTACAGTACTATCCGCATATTCACGGTTGTGGAAGGAGAATACATGAGTGTGCCCGAATCTATATCATCCGGTGTGCCACAGGTGAGCACACTGGGGCCAGTTTTGTATTTGATTTATACTTGTGATGAACCTTTGAGCTGTAATATCCATACTGATATGTTTATATTTGGAATTAATGCTTTGTTAATAATTTTCTTTAAATATCAAAGTAGTTATTGAAATTTACATATTATATAAAAAATGTAAATATATTTTTTATGCCATTCCAGAAGTTAATTTCAATAAATGCACAACTACTTTTTTTTGTAAAATATTGTGTGAGATTTTTATAAGACATTTAATTGGCGACGAGGATGTTTACTGGTGAAATATGGAGGAAGCTTTTTCCCAAATGCTTCAAATGCAACAACAATGGTCTCAGCGAATGGTAGCTGAACAGCATACATTTTTTGAGAGATTTTTGAATCAAAGCACCAGGCCATCTTCAGATTTAGCATCATTTCAATAGCAGTTCCCAAATTTCACCATTGTGACGACGAACAAAATGACGGTGATACCTATAAAAGGCAGCTTGAAGATCATTTCAAATCCTATAATGTAGGGGATGGTGTAAAAAGGCGTTCGTTTTTCTTATCTTGGATTGGCGATAAAACTTTTCATTTACTTCAAAAGATAATTGATAAAAACAATATGGAAAATACAACGTATGCAGATGTAGTCTACAAGTTAGATGACCATTATAGGAGCAAGATTCATGTAATTGAAAGCAGGTATGAGTTTTATAAAAGAGAAAAACATGAAGGTGAAACATATAATCAGTGGGTCATGGAATTGCGAGGTAAAGCAAGAGAATGCAATTTTGTTTGTATAAACAGTGACTGCAATTGGGAATATGTAGACCAATTAATAAAAGACAAGCTTGTACGTACAGCCGCATTACATAAGGAGGATCCTTCACTTCAGGAAGTGTTTCAAATTGCTGAAACGTATGAAGCAACTCAAAAAACTCTGGGAACTCTGAAGAATCAGAAGATTTTAAGTAGTGAATTTTATGATTTTAAGCACTCAAACGGTCAGAATCGCAAATTCAAAAAAAAACCATTAAGATAAAAAAGAAAAATTTCAGAGGAAACAATTACCAGCTTGTAACCAGTGTTTCAAAACGCACAAGAAGATTAACTGCGAGTTCCTTAAAGCACAATGTTTTAAATGCAAACGGAAGGGTCACATTGCATCAGTATGTAAGTCTATTCCAATAAATAATAATAATGTTAGAATACAGAATATCGACTCTGAAGTAACAAATTGCAATGTTATTGATGATGTTATAAAACGGTATAATAATCAGATATTCATTGATGTTGAGTTAAATGAGCAATAGGGCTGTTCAAAAAAAATTTTTTTTGAATTTGATTATGCATAGTAGCTTATTTTGTTCCTTTTTTATAAACATAGCTTTGTGCAAAAACTCAAACAAATCGAAAAATATTTAGGGGTTGCTCAAAGGACTTCTTTTTATTGAACTTTAATACATATAATCTAAGCAAAATGTGCTAATCAGCATTACATAACCACTTAACACAATCTAAAATGCACTATGATCTTGTTATCGCGGATTATACGCTTTAAGTGTAACTTTTCGAGCATCGGGAACTCTCTTTCTGTGATCCTCTACCACCTGAATTAATTTCTGCATTTCTGTCTCATTCTTCGTAATAGATTCGTTGAAGGCAGACATTAGAGCAACAGAGCGTTCTGCTGCATCGTTAACCACTCTCAAAGAATCAACAATGTGCTTGGCTTCTTGGAATTTTGGTGATTCATTCCACGAATCGGGATCAATGTTGAGAAATCCCAGATCAATATTTAAGGCATTCAGAGCACAGACAGATGTATAATTTACCAGATTGTGGAAGCTTTTGCTCTCTAACCGATCGCAGCTATTCAGCTTGATTCCTCTTTCTGTACAGTCTTTCGGGAAACTTTTAATATTATTTAACTCGTTTGCCAGCATTCGTTTCTCCTAAACTGGAAGTTTATCGGAAAACAAGGAAAGAGGAATTAGCTCGGGCCCAAGATACCAAAAGTGAGATTTTAGCTTCTTCATTGCTGCTTCTGAGACAATCGCATTCACAGTTGAATACTGTTTTATTTGTTTGAATAGACGCAAATCATTTACTGGACCATCACTTGCTTTAGGACAAGAAATCCACGCATTAACGTAAATGAGGCACGCGAACAAACAAAATTCGGTGAGATTCTTCTCCTCTTTTATCGTTAGCTTAAATTCTGCTCGAAAAAGAAAAATCTTCAAACAGTATATCACTTTTGCCATCCATCTTGCCATGTGGTATGCACCAGGAATCTTGAAACGATACTGATCTGCTGTGGGTAACTCTCCTAAAAGTAATAAACAAAGTTCCACCATCTCTTTGTAGTCATCTCGAGGCATGTATTCTTCTTTTGATAATAAAATACCCTTGAGGAAAGAAGTTACTTCCTTTTTCAGATCTTGTAGGTATGGCGTGTTTAGGCGTTTATCGTCAAAGAGCTTGAATTTCTGATGATTGATTTTTGCCCAACCTTGCTGAAATGGTTGAAAAAGTGATATATTAGGACCTTTGGATGGTCCAAACAACACTGAAAACACATTTGCAACAATCAGCTCGTGAATGTGATGTCTACAAGCAATATATTATAATAAGTTCCTGCCCATCTGTTTCTCAAGAAGAACACACGCTCCATTTGTAGCTCCTGTATTTGCAGCAGTTGTATCGAAGCTCATTCCAATAATATCATCCACAACTTCCCATAGGACAAGAACCTGGAATGTTGCTTTTGCTTGTGTGTCTCCCGTTCCTGAAGATATTTTGGAAACGCCAAGTACTTTTTCTAGATGATGGCCCGTGACAACTACAGGTAGTCGATCAACATTTGATTTTGGGTCCTGTTTGTTTGTACTGTCTTTCATCACTCTACTATCCCAATGAACCAATAGTGGTGGCTTTTCAATAGTAAGGAAACCTTCTCTCACAGACATGTCAATATAAGATCGATGAGCTGCTCGCTTTCTTTGTACAGTTGAACGAGATAAGAAACCATCATCCAGATCTTGCCCATCAGCTTTTGCAATTGCTGCAGCCAAGATGGTGAACTTAGTATCAGAAAGATTTATACGATCCAATGTTGATGTCACATCAGGAGAAGCAAGCATGTTCTGGAGAATACGTGATTTGTGTGGAGGGCTATCTCCAGATGACACAAAAATGTTGTTAAGTTGTTTCCGATAATACGTTGGTATTTCAATTTCATAGCTTGCGTCAATTTTATCATATTCCATATTCTCTTCCTCACCATCTTCGTCGAGATTTTCAAGTGCGCTAAATGAAGTAGTAGCAGCTGTCTTTCTTACCTCTTCACGTCGTTTTCTTTCTTCTTTTTCTTGTTTCCGTTCCTGGATCCGCAGTTCCCGTATTGCCAATTCCGTGTCCAGTCCAGCCATCTTCATCTTTCTACTTCCTCTCTGATCCTTTAGAAACACTTCATCTTCTTCAATTCTGATTTTGCTTTCAGCTTCCTTATGTGCGATATCGAAAAGCAGTTCAATTTTGTTTGAGAACGTATTTTCTCTAGTACTCTGTGCCTCTGAAACTCGTGATTTGTTTTTCTTCAGCAAATTGTATTCCTCAACAAGATATTTCATTTTAGAAACGATGTTTGGTTGGAAAGCCATCCCAACGAGCTTTGTCCCAAATTTCCATTAATTCTCCTGTAGTGGACTTCAGACTTTGTGGAACAGTTTTTTTAAGGGTTTTGTGGTGATGGAAAAAAGTTTTTAAGACATCAGATGCGGTTGGAAGTACATTCAAGGGAAGATTAGGTACTGGCTATCCAATTAACCAGATATTTGTTTTGAGTCTCGTCTTAGTAGCAGCAGTTGTACTTGAAGCCATTATAAAGCGCAATTAATATTATAGCAAAACGTAAAAATTGTTAAAACACTATTCAAAAACCGTACGCTACACACAATTGACAAAGCTATGAATATTTTGTCAGAATAGTCTAGTATGCTTGTTTTTCAAGCGTCAACTTCAAACTGACTACTGAGCAAATGAGAAGGAGAAACACTTGCTGCTTTGTTTTTTTTTGTGTAAAGAAAAGAAACTGAGTAATAGTTACGCACTTTACTTGCTGTTACCAAGCAGCGAACTGCCGAGGCGACGTTTGCTTATGCAGCGAAGCAAAGTAACGGTTTTAAAACGAATTGTTATTGTTTGAAGACATTGATTAAAAAAATACGTAGGAAAAAGTGTGTTGTGAACTTGTTTACAGTGGGTCTTACGCAAATATTACAATCATGATCAATTTCCAATTCACAAATCGACACCGGTACAAAATAGTAAATTTTCTAAAGAAATAGGTCTACAAAAGCTATTCTATAGCAAATCTTTGGGAGTGTTGAGCAACCTCTAAACGTTGTTGGATTGAATATATTTTTTGCAGGTCTTATTTGCACTCCAAGTGGCACAAAATAAGCTACTATGCGTTTAGATCCGATAAAATTTTTTTTTTCATACTATGTCGTGAACAGCCTTAATGAGCAAATTATACAATTTTAATTTGATACTGGAGCTAGTCATTCTATAATAAGCTTGAACACATACAGATCACTAAAAAAGCTCCCATTTTGAATGCAACTTCCAGTAAGTTATACGGTTATGGTAATTCAGAGATTCCAGTTTTGGTATCATGTAAATTGAAAGTAAAAATTCGAGAAACATCAAAAGTTTTAGATGTTATTGTTGTCAATATCAAAGATTGCAACAATATATTTGGCTTAAATTGGTACGACGAGTTCAAGACCGTTCAGATTTTTCATATAGAAGAACATTTAAAAATTAAAGCCAAGTTGTGTGAACAATTTAAAGATTTGTTTTCTAAGGAATTGGGTTGCTGTAATGTTATGAAAGCTCATATATACATGAAACCAGATTTTAAACCAATGTTTTTTAAGTCAAGGCCAATTCCTTATGCAATTTTCGACGTTTTTAAAAAAGGAGCGCCAAAATTAACTGAATTAGGTATATGGAAACCAATTAAAATTTAGCCAGTAGGCTTTTCCTCTTGTAATGGTTCCTAAGCCGAACAACAAGATTCGTATTTGTGCTGATTTTAAATTAACTATTAATCGCCAAATGGATATTGAACAATATCCAATTCCAAGAGTTAGAGATTTATTTCTAAGATTGATTTGTCTGATGTTTATTTACAAATCGAGATGGATGAAGAATCTAAGCACCTACTAGTACTTAATAAACCCTTGGGTTTATACCAATACCAGCGTTTACCTTTCGGTATAGCAAGTGCGCCAGTGATCTTTCAAAGGCTAATCGAGCAAGTTATTTCTGGAATTCCAGTTTGTGTTAATTACTTAGATGATATAATATGTACTGGATCGAATTATGAAGAACACATTCATACTATGAATGTGGTTTTAAATGCAATTATGAAAAATGCACGTTTATGACACAAAAGGTGGAATATCTTGGTCACATTATTAGTTCATCTGGAATTCAGAAATCAAAAAAAGGTACGGAGGTAATTGAAAATATGCCTCAACCGAAGAATCTGGCTGAGCTGCAATAATTTCTTTACAAAGTAAATTATTACTGTTCTTTTATTAAAAATTTTTCAGCAATTTGTGGCCCGCTTAACTTATTAAGGAAGAAAAATCAAAAATTTTTTTTGGGAAGAGCTCAAGAAATTTCTTTTCAAGAACTGAAACGACAATAAGTGGAAATGACTCAGTTAGTTCATTTTGATGAAAAACTACCCCTAGTTTTCGCAACAGATGCTTCTTCGTATAGTTTTGGAGCTGTTTTATCCCATATATATCCAAATGGATCAGAACGCCCTATAGCTTTTGCATCTAAAACACTGAATGATAGTCATAAAAACTATAGTCAAATCGAGAAGGAAGCATTATCTATTATCTTTGGAGACTATTTATATAGACGTTGTTTCACATTGGTTACCGATCACAAGCCTCTAATCTCTATTTTGAATCCTTCGAAAGGAATTTCAGTAACATCGATCACAACGATGGGCTCTAATATTATCCAGTTATACGTACATGATTATCCATAAAAGTCCTAAACTTCACAGAAATGCTGACGCATTGTCAAGGCTTCCTTATAAAGAAGACGTTGAATTTAACAAATCAATAGAGATTAACGAAATCAACAATGAAGAACAATTTATTAACTATCCAATTGATTTTAAAATAATAGAAAAATTTTCAAAGCAAGATAATATACTAATAAAAGTACTACATTTTATTAAAAATGGTTGGCCAGAAAAAAGCACTTCATTGCCTGAACAGATGTTACCTTACTACCACCATCGAAAAAGTTTAACGTATAATGGTAGTATAATAATTTTACAAAATAATTGTTATCGTGTAGTAATTCCAAAGTTTTTTTTTTATTATGCATGTTTTTTTTTATTTATTGTATCTTCATATATGAACTAACAATAAGTATTCAAATCTTAAATCTAACATAAAATTAATAGGTCCGACCAATGTCAGACATAACTAAGTGATAGTTGTAAATAATACATAAGTAGTGATAATTACAAAAAAAAAATATTTTCAAGCAACTTCATTCGGAGTGTTTAGTATTAGAGCCCTTGTATCTCTCTTTTTTAAGCGGATGTGTCCAGTAAAGTTCAAAATATTACGAGCAAGCGGATTAGGATGTGACTCGAGTTTTGATAGATATTTGCCGGCGTATTTTGCAATTTCTTCAGCCACTAGTGGCATATTTAAATCACGATGTATATTTGAATTCTTAATGTACCATGGAGCAGATGTTATTAACCTTAAAGTTTTGTTTTGTCTTCGTTGAATTCTCTCTACAATGGAAGCTGAAGCAGTGCCCCATAACTGGATACCGTAACACCATATTGGCTTTAAAATCGACTTGTATATTAAAAGTTTGCAGTCTAGGCTGAGTGTTGAATTTCTGCCAATCAGCGAATGTACCTGAGTTAATTTTAGATTCATTTGAGTTAACTTATAGTCAATGTGATGTTTCCATGTAAGCCGTCGATCGAGGTGTATACCAAGATATTTCACATGTGAATGTTGAGGAACAACTTGATTATTAATCCGAATGGGGGAACAAGTATCTCTTCGTAAGGTAAATGTTATATGGACACACTTTTGTTCATTTACCTTAATTCTCCATAAGTTTAACCATAGTTCCATCTGGCTAATGTGTTCCTGGAGTTTTCGGGATGCCTCATCAGGGTTTTCGTGCATACTAAGGCAGGCGGTATCGTCGGCAAATGTAGAAGTGTGGATACTACTGCTCACAGGCATATCACAAGTATAAATCAAATATACAAATGGCCCCAGTATACTCCCTTGTGGCACACCGGATGAGATAGTTTCAGGCATACTCGTAAAGTGTCCTTCCACAACTGTAAATTTTCGTGCAACAATGTAACTTTCCAAAAGATTTAGAATGTTAATTGGTAAGTATGTCTTCAATTTCAAAATCAGGCCTTCATGCCACACTTTATCAAATGCCTGAGAAACATCAATAAACACGGCAGAACAATACTTCTTTTCCTCAAATGTTTTTCTGATAAATTGAACTAATCTATGCGTTTGCTCAATGGTGCTATGCTGGCTTCTAAAACCAAATTGATGGTCCGGGATGCATCCATTATCAGTTAAAATTTAAGACAATTTTGTCATGAGTAGCTTTTCAAAAAGCTTTGACATTGTTGACAGTAAACTTATTGGCCTATATGACTCAGCCTTGGAAAGATCTTTACCTGGCTTTGGAATCATTTTAACCTTGGCAAGCTTCCAGCAGTCTGGATAATACTCCAGTCGTAAAATGGCATTAAAAATGAATAACAGGATTCTAATTGCAGTACGAGGTAACTTAATCAGCATCTGGTTACTAATTCCATCCATACCGGGAGCTTTTTTCGGGTTGAGTTCGGCAATTAGTTTTTGTACATCACACATCGTAAATTTTAAGAGTCGAAGGGGTAGAGCAACTACACTCGGCAAATCAGCAACACCGATACATGTATTTGGTGTAAATACGGATTTTAAATGCTCAGCAAATATGTTACCTTTTTCAGTATCGCTTCTTGCCCAACCTCCGGTAGATGTGCGCAGAGGTGGCTTAAACTCAACGGATGTTTTAAACTTTTTAGCAGCGCGCCACAAAGAGTAATTAGATGCTGGTGTGACATCAAGGCCTTCCAGATAATTTTTGAAAGATGCAGTTTTTTCAGATGCAAGCAACTCTTGGAGTCGTTTAGTGCACTCTTTAAATCTGATTTTGTGTTGAGGTGATCTGTGCTGTTGCCATTCCCTTCTAGCTCTTCTTTTTTCACGTACGAGATTTTCAACGTCTGTAGAATAAATTTTATTGAACCCAGTATGCTGATGGGAGGTAGTGGCATGTTCAGAAGCTTGCTTAATATTCTCGTTAAGATTTGCAATGTACGATTCAATATCATTGGGTGTTCTTAGCGTAATATTTTCCGTGCAATGACTACTAAGATATTTTTTGAATCCCAGCCAATTAACACGATTTATCATCTTGACATATGGGTGAGGTAAAGCGCTTCTCAGTGGACTACAGATTGTAACGATCGTGGGAGAGTGATCAGACGACAGATCTAGGGAGGCTTCAACGTGAATTAATTCCCTAGAAATACTTTTTATGACGCCGAAATCTATAACATCCGGAATTTTTCTTACGTCAGTAGGCCAGTAAGTAGGCTCCCCACTTGAAATAACATCCAAACCCATTTTTGAAATTGTGTTGAACAACGCCCTACCTCTAGGCGTAATAAGACGCGAACCCCAGAACGTATGCTTAGCATTGTAGTCGCCAGCTGCTACGAAACAAGGTCCAAGAGATTTGTAGAACTTCTCGTATTGGTCCTCAGTGATTGAAAATCTGGGAGGGGAGTAAATTGAAGATATCACGAAATTTGTACAAAAATTTTCAATGCAGATATTTGTTGCTTGTAGATGTTCTTCACAAATGTTGTCAAGAATATAGTGCTTGAGTCTTGACTTTATTAGAATTGCTGATCCACCGCATGCTATCCCTCTAGGGTCCTTTGTATCATATAAAGTGTAGCCATTCATTTTAAAGAGGCTTTTTGAAGTCAAATGAGTCTCAGAGACCAACATTATATCAATATTTTTTTCCGCAAGGAAGTGCTCAAGTTCATTTTTATGTTGGCGAATGCCGTTTGCGTTCCAGAAACATATTTTAACGTGTTCATGGCTTGTTAATTAATGCTTGAAGCAGAGTATTCTGCATTCTCAGCATTTCTTGCATCATAGTAGTCATATTTGTTGTAAAATTATTTATAGTTTGCACCAAATTGTCAATAGTAGCTTCAAGGCGGCTAAAGTTAAAGCTTGAATTTGCATTCGTTGAATTATTTGGCGGTGAAACATTTGGTGTGGGAATAGAACTAGCCTTAGCAGCATCGGCATACGATACACGTGAAGTAACTGGTTGGCTCACTGGAGCAAAAGTGGCGGAGTACGCGTTTAATGGTTGAGCTGGAGCTAATTTAGGTTTTTGCACCATAGCCTGCTTGACGAAAGAGTACACAGGACATCCTCTGTAGTTAGCGGTGTGATTACCTCCACAATTACTGCATTTTTTTTCCGCTTGATCTTCTGGTTGGTACAACTTGCAGTACCGTGCAATTCACCGCAGATAACACACACTGTAGGTAAATTGCAGTAAGCTTTTGTATGGCCATATTCTTGGCAATTATGACACTGCACGGGACCTGCACGCTTATGTGGCTCTTCAACTGTAATTTTTCTGTATAAAAGGTATTTTAGGCTATAAATAGGATGAGTCTCGTTTTTTTTTCAACTGTATATGATTTGGCTCCAGTTCAACACGAAATAGGGGTTGGGGTACTTTTTCTTTTTTAAATATGTTTGATACATTCTTTACCTTAAATCCCTGGAGGACAAGTGCATCTTCTATTTCTTCAGGGACAACATAAGAATCTATGCCCTTCAATACTATCTGCAGGCCTTTAGCGCTCTTAAGCTGGTATGTGTAGAAGCTTGTTTTATTTGTTTCAAATTCAGAAACCATTTTGCGGAAATCCTTTTCATCATAAATTTGAATTTTCGTTTCATCGATGTTGCCACATTTTATTGGGACAATGTGGAATTTATTTTCACCAATGGCCGAAACTAATTTTTTAATAAGGGCATTTAAATTTTTCTCTCTCAAGTAGATTGGTGGCGGCTTGGATATTTTATTCGAGGATACATCGGGTTTGTCGTTCTCATCTTGCAAAATTTTAAAACGGTTTTGACGATTAGTTGAAGATGCGCTGTTATCCCTAGACATCTTTGGAGCGGATGAAATCTTTGAAGAATTCGGGCTTCGCCCACGCTTTACCACGGTTATATATCTGTCCATACCGACTTGCACCTTGGGTTTTGAGCTACTATTATCTGTACCTACACACTGTAGGTAAATTGCAGTAAGCTTTTGTATGGCCATATTCTTGGCAATTATGGCACTGTACGGGACCTGATCGCTTATGTGGCTCTTCAACTGTGATTTTTCGGTATAAGAGGTATTTTAGGCTATAAATTGGGTGTGTCTCGTTTTTTTTTCAGCTGTATATCATTCGGCTCCAATTCAACACGAAATAGAGGCTGGGGGATCTTCTCCCTATTGATTATGTTGGTAACATTTTTTACCTTAAATCCTTGTATCATGAGTGCATCTTTTACTTCTTCGGGATTAACATTAGAGTCAATACCCTTCAATACGATCTGCATACCTTTGGCACTCTTAATCTGGTACGTATAAAAACTTGTTCTATTTTTTTCAAATTCAGTCACTATTTTACGGAAATTTTTTTCTTCGTATATTTGAATTTTAGTTTCGTCAATATTACCACGCTTTATTGGAATAACATGAAATGCGTTTTCACCAATGGTCGAGACTATATTTTTAATTAGGGCGTTAGAATTTTTCTCTCCCAAATATATAGGTGGTGGCTTAAAAGACTTTTGCGATGATGCAGTGGGCTTGTCGTCGGTGACTTGCAATAATGAAAAACGATTTTGACGATTGGTATATGAAGCGCTATTATCCCTAGACATCTTTGGAGCAGATGAAATTTTTGAAGAATTAGGGCTTCGCCCACGCTTTACCACTGTTATGTATCTGTCCATTCCGACTTGTACCTTGGATTTGGAGATACTTTTATCTGTAGTGATGAACACGAGCCTGAAGGAGATGATATTACTGACTTATATGAAGAACTACTAGGCAACTGTAATGTTAATGAATCACTATTTGGCATTGGACAAAGCGAAGTTGATCGCTGACGAAAAATTGGAAATGTCGTTAAAAAAATACTTTCATTAGATTTATTTTTTGTATTAATTTCATTGAGAGCTTCAGAACTCACAGTAAAATAGGCATTTCTGCCGTTAGAACTCACTTCATAATTTTTTGTATTTGAGGCACTCATATAGAGTATTCCTCAAGGGTACTTTTTGTGTTTTTTTGCTTACGGTTTTTTTGTTTTTGTACTTTATGATTGTTTGTCTGTTTTTGAGGTACTCGCATAGAGTATTCCTTAATGTCACTGTTTATGTTTTTTTTGTTTGAATTTTTTTTTGTATTTGTTATTACCACTATGTAAAAAATATTATCAAAGCAATTTTATTAAAGTTGGTATGTACCTATTACGAATAATATGTACTACGAATATTTTTTGTATAATTTTTTGTTTGCTTGGTATGTAAAAAAAATTCCGCTAATCGACTGTTCGCTATGAATGTACAACGAGAACTGTAATTCCAAAGTGTTTGAGAAACCGTATACTACAAATTCTACATAAAGATCATTGGGGAATTGTTCGAACCAAAAATTGATGATGACGTATCTAAAATTGTGTCATCATACCAAGCTTGTTATTCACACTCCACTAATTCACCAATACAATTTCCATCTTGACCTAAAGCTGCTTTACCCTGGCAGTGCATACATTTGAACTATACAGGTCCGTTTGAAAAGTTTATGTGGCTCTTAATAGTAGACACTTTCTCTCAGTTTCCGTGCGTAGTAAAAATGGAAAACAGTACAACAATAGCCACAATCATGGCACTACAAAACGTATTTTCAATAGAAGGATTACCAGAAACTATAGTTAAGATAATGGAATGCAATTCACTTCGAAAGATTTTAAACTGTTTTGTGAAATGCAGGGAATTCAACATTTAACAACAGCACCTTTTCCTCCTTCTTCGAATGGTAATGCAGAAAGATTTGTACGTACATTTAAAACATCAATTAAAAACAGTTGTCGGATGGATATAATCTACTAGCTTCGGTTCTCGCATATTTGTCAAAATATAAATCTTGTCCTAACTCAAACGGAAAATCACCTGCAGAACTTTTACATGGCCGGCAACCACGAACGATACTCTATCTTTTGAATTCTCATAATACCAACACCTCATATTCTACCTCTTTTAAAAATCATATAAAAATAAATAAAGATGTTCTGTGCAAAAATTTTTCAGAAAAAAGGAAAATGGGTTCCTGGAGAAATTGTAAAACATCTCGGAAGCATGATGTTTCATGTTAAAGTTGGAAATAAAATTTGGAAACGTCATATTAATTAAATTCGTCAGAACAAATCAATTAACAATTCAAATTTTAAAAATGTATTTAACTTAGCTTTACCTCTGTTAGAGTCAGTTCAAACTACACAAAAAAACTTCCAGATACCAGAATACTTACAACCATGCAGTGCAAATAGCGAAGAATTTTCTGATGCGATAATTGATCTTAATTGTTCCAGGCTGCCAGTTTCTGAAAATCTTTTAGAAAAAACACCACCACGAAGATCTTGTAGAGTTACGAAAAAACCAGATCGTTATATACCATAGTTCATAACAGATGAGGAGGAAATGATATGTTTATATTTGGAATTAATGCTTTGTTAATCATTTTCTGTAAATATCAAAGTAGTTATTGAAATTTACATATCATATAAAAAATGTAAATTAATTTTTTATGACATTCAAGAAGTTAATTTCAATAAATGCAGAACTATTTGTTTTTGTAAAATATTGTATGAGATTTTTATAAGGACATTTCACATACGTCTACAATTGTTGATGATACCGCCTGTCTAAGTATGCACAAAAACCCTCACGAGGCTTTTCCATATCTACAAGAACATATTACCTAACTGGAACTATTGCTAAACTTATGGAGAATTAAAGTAAACGAGCAACTATGTGTTCAAGTAACATATACCCTGCGAGAGCTACTTGTTCCCTAATTCGAATCAACAATCAAGTTGTTCCTCAACATTCACACTTAGAACACTTTGGTTTACACCTTGATCGACGACTTACATGGAAACACCATATTGACTCAAGGCTACCACAAATGAAACTTGAATGAACTCAGATACATTGGCTGATTGGTAGAAATTCAACCCTCAATGTAGACGGCAAACTTTTATTGTACAATTTGCTTTTGAAGCCAATATGGTGCTATGGAATTCAGTTAAGGGGCGCTACTTCAGCTTCAAATGTAAAGAGAATCCAACGAAAGCAAAACAAAATTTTAAGTTTTTACGTTTTGGGACTTCATGATTGTCACTACTTATGTATTATTTTTAACTATCACTAAGTTTATGTCCGACACTGGTCGGGTCTAATAATTATATTTTTAATTTAAGATTTGCAGTTCTCGTTGTACCTTCATAGTGAATAGTCGATTAGCGGAATTTTTCTTACTTTCCTATTAAACAAACAAAAAATTATACAAAAAAATATTCATATGGCATATTATTCCTAACAGGTACATACTGACTTTAAAAAATAAGCTTTATGTGCTTTCCTAATATTTTTACATAGTGGAAATAACAAAAACAAACCGTAAACAAAAAACATAAACAGTGACATTGAGGAATACTCTATACGAGTACCTCAAAAACAAACAAACAATCATAAATTACAAAAACAAACAAAAAATAACCGCTAACAAAAAAACATAAAAAGGTGCCCTTGAGGAATACTCTATATGAGTTCCTCAAATACAAAAAATTATGAAGTAAGTTCTAACGGCAGAAATGCCTATTTTACTGTGAGTTCTGAAGCTCTCAATGATAATAATACAAATAATAAATCTAATGAAAGTATTTTTTTAACGACAAATCCAATTTTTCGTCAGCGATCAACTTCGCTTTGTCCAATGCCAAATAGTGATTCATTAACATTACAGTTGCCTAGTACTTCTTCATATAAGTCAGTAATATCATCCCCTTCAGGCTCGTGTTCATCACTTAATAAAGTTATCACTACAGATAAAAGTAGCACAAAACCCAAGGTACAAGTCGGAATGGACAGATACATAACCATGGTAAAGCGTGGGCGAAGCCCGAATTCTTCAAAAATTTCATCTGCTCCAAAGATGTCTAGGGATAATAGCGCATCATCTACCAATCGTCAAAATCGTTTTTCATTATTGCAAGCCCCCGACGACAAGCCCGCTGCATCATCCCAAAAGTCTTTTAAGCCACCACCTATATATTTGAGAGAGAAAAATTCTAACGCCCTAATTAAAAAATTAGTCTCGGCCATTGGTGAAAACGCATTTCATGTTATTCCAATAAAGCGTGGTAACATTGACGAAACTGAAATTCAAATATACGAAGAAAAAGATTTCCGCAAAATAGAGACTGAATTCGAAAAAAATAAAACAAGTTTTTATACATACCAGCTGCCAAAGGTATGCAGATCGTATTGAAGGGTATTGACTCCTATGTTAATCCCGAAGAAGTAAAAGATGCACTCATGATACAAGGATTTAAGGTAAAAAATGTTACCAACATAATCAATAGTGAGAAGATCCCCAGCCTCTATTTCGTCTTGAATTGGAGCCGAATGATATACAACTGAAAAATAACGAGACACATCCAATTTATAGCCTAAAATACCTCTTATACCGAAAAATCACAGTTGAAGAGCCACATAAGCTATCAGGTCCCGTACAGTGCCATAATTGCCAAGAATATGGCCACAAAAAAACATACTGTAAATTACCCACGGTTTGTGTTGTGTGCGGCGAATTACACGGCACTGCTAGTTGCAATAAGCCAAAAGATCAAAGAGATAAAAAATGCAGTAATTGTGGAGGTAATCACACCGCTAACTGTGGAGGTTGTCCTGCGTACTCTTTTGTCAAACAGACTATGGTGCAAAAACCTAAATTAGCTCCATCTCAATCAGCAAACGCTTACTCCGCCACTTTTGCGCAAATGAGCCAACCAGTTACTTCCCGTGTATCGTATGCCGATGCTGCTAAAACAAATTCTATTCCCGCATAAAATTTTCCACCTTCAAATAATTCAACGAATGCAAACTCAAGCTTTAACTTTAGTCTCCTTGAAGTTACTATTGACAATTTGGTGCAAACTATAAATAATTTTACAACAAATATGACTAACATGATGCAAGAAATGCTGAGAATGCAGAATACTCTGCTTCAAGCATTAATTAACAAGCCATGAACACGTTAAAAATATGTTTCTGGAACGCAAACGGCATTCGCCAACATAAAAATGAACTTGAGCACTTCCTTACGGAAAAAAATATTGATATAATGTTGGTCTCTGACACACATTTGACTTCGAGAAGCTTTTTCAAAATAAATGGCTACAATATGTATGATACAAGGGACCCTAGAGGGTGAGCATGCGGTGGATCTGCAACTTTAATTAAGCCAAAACTCAAGCACTATATCCTTGACAATGTTAGTGAAGAATATATGCAAGCTACGAATATTTTTGTAGAAAACTTTTGTTCTAATTTCGTGATATCATCAATTTACTCACCTCCCAGATTTTCAGTTACCGAAGATCAGTATGAGAAGTTCTAGAAATCGCTTGGATTTTGTTTCGTGGCAGCTGGAGACTACAATGCAAAGCATACGTACTGGGGGTCGCACCTTGTAACACCTAGAAGTCGAGCTTTGTTTAATACAATTTCCAAAATTTGCTTAGATGTTATTTCGAGTGGGGAGTCCACTTACTGGCCTACTGACGTACGAAAAATTCCGGATGGTTTTGATTTTGGCGTCATGAAAAATATTTCTAGGGATTTAATTAATGTTGAAACTTCTCTAGATCTCTCCTCCGATCACTCCCCCACTATCGTTACAATTTGTAACCCACTAAGAAGTGACTTACCTCACCCATATGTGAAGATGATCAATCGTGTTAATTGGCTGGGATTCAAAAAATATCTTAGTAGTCATTGCACGGAAAATATTGCGCTAAGAACACCCAATGACATTGAAACTAACATTGCCAATCTTAACGAAATTATTAAACAGGCTGCTGAACATGCCACTACCTCCCATCCGCAGTCTGGGCTTAATAAAATTTATTCCAGGGATATTGAACATCTTGTATGTGAAAAAAGAAGAGCTAGAAGGGAATGGCAACAGCACAGATCACTCCAACATAAACTCAGACTTAAAGAATGTTCTAAACGACTTCAAGAGTTGCTTGCATCTGAAAAAACTGCATCTCTTAAAAATTATTTGGAAGGTCTTGATGTCACGCCAACATCTAATTACTCTTTGTGGTGCACTGCTAGAAAGCTTAAAACACCTGTTAAGTTTAACCGTACGATTCATAACTGGGTACCCGTGTGCCCTTTTTTGACTTTAAAGTGCTGCTGTGCCTATAATTTTTGAGATATGGACATAAAACTCCGAATCATGAGAGATTTTGGCTAAACTAAGATTTAAATACGAAATAATTCAAAATATTTTCAATATTTTCTTTAAAAAATGATTTTAAATGTTTTATTCCCATAAACACACAACCGGGTCCCCGGGTACCCTAATGGAATTCCTATGTAAATGCCTGACATGTAAATGAAAAAACGTTTTTTTTTGTGTTGTTTTTATTGGAAATAAATGTCTTTTTTATTTATTTTATTATATTTTATATATATTATATTATAATTCATCCGAATCACTATGGTTGTTATTGTGGCAATTGTAGCATTTAGTAATAGTTATGGCGTGCTCATCTCATATCGGCGTGCTACATATGCTGCAATTTTTTCTAGTTTTTCTTCTGCGCTTATTTGGAAGAAGGTTGCACATGTAGCACACGCCCGTATGTACTTTTCTGCCCCTTTGTCGTGCTGACGGAGATGTTGGCGGACCTGCAGCACAAAGCACACTCTCCAACGGCCTTCCGATGATGCTTTCAATTGCATTTTTTTTTTGAAAATTGGCGCACGCTTTGCACATTTGAAATTCTATTTTCTATAACAGGAATGCACAGGTTTTCTGCCAGTTGACGCAGGAAATTCTTCCTGCGCGTCGTGGTGTATCGTGCAGTTGGATTATTTCCATAATATATGATGTGTGATGCAAATGCGCTCACATCAATGATGTTATAGAAAAATGCCATCGGCCATTTTCTTGTTTGTCGCTGGGTCGTGTATTCTTGGAGCGTTTGGTCCATTACGGCCACCCCACCTTTTGTTTGTTTATAAAAATTTATAATTTCTGGTTTCCCATTCTCGTCAATTTGTGCATCATCATGCATACTAGAAAGAAGGATGACCGAGTTGGACTTCCGCTGCTTATATGAGAGCAGTGTTACGTTGCCGTAGAAGCCAAATAAACTTGAACCAACGTCTTTTTTTTGTCTTCTTTCATCTCCGCAGGGATGTAAGCTTTGTTGCGGCGGAGTGTACATACAATGCTCAGCTTTTCTACTTTTAGTTGCCTAGCCAACGGCAGCGTCGTAAAAAAATTATCCATTGTTATATTTCGTCCGCTACCGTAGTATGGCCCAACTAAATCTCTCCCCACTCTTTCGCCAACACCAACTTCACGACCAGTTTCTTGTTTGCCAATATATATTTGGCCATGAAGTGGATATGAGTTTTTGGCATCGCAAATCCACCATACTTTTATGCCATATTTTGCTGGCTTCGAGGATATATATTGGGTGAATTTGGTTCTACCACGGTATGGATATAATTGTTCATCAATGGTCAAATATTCTGATGGCACATAATATCTGGCAAGATTTGCATTGAGCATTATCCAAATATCGCGAATTGGCGCCGCTTTGTCTTGACGCTGCCGCTCTACCCGTGTTCTGGGGTCATCAAACCGCATAAAACGCTGCAAATCGAAAAACCTGTTTATTCCCATGGTGGCGCGGAATATTGGGTGAGCCTGTAACGTCAACAAATCTCTTGCATTTTCGTCATTAGAATGATTTGTGTCAGCCATCAAAATCATTCCAATGAACTCATAAATTTCGTTGATTGTCGTGTCTTTCCACTTCAACTGACGTCTATTGGGATTCGCTTCATTGTACGCATTATATGTGACATGCGCTTTTCTATTTGTGTGGCGCACTATTATATCCACCATTTTCACTGTGAGGTATGATTTGAAACACTGCAAAGGCGTCATATTTTCAGTAATCCGCGCTGGACCACAGCGGTCTCTGTATATATTGTGGCTTCTCACTTGTTGGAAACTACGTGGTGTTCGCTGCCATTGTGTGCCGTCACGTGCAGTCATGTAGTCTGCTGGGTTTGTTGTTGGTGCATCTTCTTGCATATCATCATCTTCACTTTCATCATCAAAGAAAATTTCCTCTGGTGCGTCAATAGCAGCTGCAATTTTGTTTGCGTTGTCAACATTCAAATCTTCATTCTCTGATTCCGAAACTTCGCCAGTATAGGACACATTTCCTTCATTTTGGTCTTCCACAGGGTCCACTTCAAGGTCCTCATCTTGAATCGCTTCCTCAAATAAACGTTGAATATATGTGCTTCTTGCTTCATCACTCAAATTCCAGTATTCCCTTGTAGACAAATATCGGTGGTTGCGGCTCATTTTTCACCAACTTCACTGTTCAAATATTCAACACAGACTGGCGAAGCAAATGAAATATTTCAATTTTCCGACACAAATGAACATCTGCTATCTAATTCAAAAGCAATTAAGCAAGTAGGTACCGAAAATAAGCAAAATAAGCAAATAAACAACCCTTACATAAAACCACTTTCTGCCTACTTGTGTCGCTGTACTTATATACGAACAGAAACCAGTTTTTTTTCAAAATATCAAATTTGTACAGTTGAGAACGCAAAATATAATCAACAACAAAAATATTTACAGGAAAATATTATTTTATTTCAATAAACGCAAAACAACCTACTTCGGGTACCCGGGTATCTGGTTAAGAAATTAAAGGAGTTTTGCTGGTTATGAATCGTACGGTTAAGCCACCTCTGCGCACATCTACCGGAGGTTGGGCAAGAAGCGATACGGAAAAATGTAAAATATTTGCTGAGCATTTAAAATCCGTGTTTACCCCAAATACATGTACTGGTGTTCTGATTTGCCGAGTGTAGTTGCTCTACTCCCTCGAGCCTTAAAGTTTAAGATGCGTGATGTACATAAAGTAATTGCTGAACTCAAGCCAAAGAAAGCTCCAGGTATTGATGGAATTAGTAACAAGAAGCTGATGAACTTGCCGCATATTTGCAATAAGAATCTTGCTGTTTATTTCTAATGCCATATTACGACTGGAGTATTACCCACAACTCTGGAAGCTTGCAGAATTCAAAACTATTCCAAAGCCAGGCAAAGATCTTACTAAAGCTGAGTCATATAGGCCAATAAGTTTGCTTTCAACTATGTCAAAACTCTTCGAAAAGCTGCTCATGACAAAATTGTCCCCATTTTTAACTGATAGTGGGTGCATCCCAGACCATCAATTTGGTTTTAGAAGTCAGCATAGCACCATTGAACAACCTCATAGATTGGTTCAATTTATTAGAAAAACATTTGAGGAAAAGAAGTATTGTTCTGCCCTGTTTATTGACGTTTCTCAGGCATTTGTTGAAGTGTGGCATGAAGACCTAATTTTAAAATTAAAATCATATCTACCATTAAATTTATTGAATTTATTAGAAAGTTACATTACTATCCGAAATTTCACGGTTGTGGTAGGAGAATACATGAGTGTGCCCGAATCTATATCATCCGGAGTGCCACAGGGTAGCATACTGGGGCCAGTTTTGTACTTGATCTATACTTGTGATATGCCTTTGAGCAGCAATATCCATACATCTACGTTTGCCGATGATACAGCCTGCATGAAAACCCTCACGAGGCTTTCCGATACCTACAAGAACATATTACACAATTCGAAATGTATTTGAACTTATGGAGAATTAAGGTAAATGAACAAAAGTGTGTCTATATAACGTTTACCCTAAGAAGAGATACTTGTTCCCCAATTCGAATCAATAATCAAAATATTCCTCAACATTCCCAAGTGAAATACCTTGGTATACACCTTGATCGAAGGCTTACATGGAAACATCATATTGACTTTAAGCTAACTCAGATGAAATTTAAGTTATCTCATATACACTGGTTGATTGGCAGAAATTCTATACTTAGCCTGGACTGTAAACTTTTATTATACAAGTCGCTTTTGAAGCCAATATGGTGTTACGGTATCCAGTTATGGGGCACTGCTTCAGCTTCCAATGTAGAGAGAATCCAACGAAGGCAAAACAAAATTTTACGGTTAATAACATCGGCTCCATGGTACATCAAAAATTCTAATATACATCGTGATTTAAATATGCCACTAGTGATTGAAGAAATTGCAAAATACGCAGGCAAATATTTAACAAAACTTGAGTCACATCCTAATCCGCTTGCTCGTAATATTTTGAACTTTACTGGACACATCCGCTTAAAAAAGAAGGACACAAGGGCTCTATTACTCAACACGCCAGATGGGATTTCTTGAAAATACTTTTTTATACATTTTTTTTCCTTTTTGATTATCACTACTTATGTATTATTTATAACTATTAACAAGTTTATGTCCGACAGTGGTCGGTCCTAATAATTATATTTTAGATTTAAGATTTGAATACTTATTGTTAGTTCATATTTGAAGATACAATAAATAAATACATGTTAAAAAAATTTAAGATTTGAATACTTATTGTTAGTTCTTATTTGAAGATACAATAAATAATTACAAGTATTAAATTTTTTTTTTGTTTACTTCCTTACCTCCAAACACACATACATATATTGTATGAATTTGTTTCACATGCTTAATTTATTTTGTTATTTCTTATTTCCTTCTTTTTTAATATATTTAGTTATTATTTTCTTTTCAGAGTTTATATTTTATACTATACTAGCTTAACCCACTGTGCTTTGCAACGACCTCCCACGATTTCTCAAAAAATAATTCTGGTAAACTTTTTCCATAATCAATCAAAATTTTGGAAATTCGTCCACAAATGACAAATTTATTTGATAATAAACTTTTGTGGCGAGCACTTTCGGCTCTCCTAAATTTCTCTTGGTGAACCCATTTCAAAGTAAAAAATAATTTTTAAAATTGATCCACAAACAAAGTAATGTGATTTACTTTTTTTTCGGGCACATTTCTCCACACCAATTTAAAAAATACTTGATTGGACCTATTCCATATGCAAAAAGCATTTCGCGAATTGGTCGTCAACTTACGAAGTTATTTGATAATTAATAATTGATGTGAGCATCAAATCCCTTCCCAATTAGCGCAAAATATTAAATTTGCCTCTACCATATGAAAAAACAATTTTGGAAATTGGTCCACATATGATGAAGTTATTTTAAATTCACTTCTTACGTACGAGCATTTCACTTCTCCCTCCCTCCTCAACGAAAAAATAGTATACCTTTTCCATATGCAAAATAGGTTGTGAAAATTGGTCCACAAATGACAAAAATATTTGATAATCAATTTTAGGAGCAAGCCTTTGCACAATTAGCAACACCCGCCTCACCACATCTCTAATTTAAAAAAAATGTGATGCTCTTCGAATAAAAAAAGAATTCCGGAAATTGGTCCACATATGACGAAGTTATTTGATATGCACTTCTTAAACATGGACACCTTGCTTCCTTTTTCCCTACAATAAAAAAATATAGTCGATTCTTTTTATGTGCAAAACGATTTTGGAAAAAATCAGTTTTTGAGGGGAACATTTTCATCCCACCTCACCAACAATTAAAAAAAATTAGTTGACCTTTTTCAAATGCAAAAAGAATTTTGAAATTTGGTTCCGAAATGACAAAGCAATTTGATAATCCATTTTTAGCGGGCACACTTAGCCGCCTCCTTCCCCTACCAGCATTAAAAAAATGTATGCCCTATTTCCTACCTGCGAAAGAACCCGTTCGACTCACAGTTTATATTGAAAACAAAAACCCCTTTCCATATACCATATAGATGACAAAGTTACTTTGTAGTCAATTGCAGGGGCGGGCAATTAGCTGCGACACCTCCCCCTACAAACAAATTTAGCGGACTTTTTTATATGCAAATATTTTGAAAATTGGTTCACAAATAGCGTAGCTATGCTCGTTAAAATTATAAAACCTGTTAAAGACTATGTGAAAAGTGTAACATAATTTGAAACAGTGGGCGTAAAAGTGGGCATGCTTGAAAATAAAGTAGCCTAGAATACTATTCAGAGTTCCAGTTAAATGTTGTGAAAATTTCAAAAAGATCGGTCTAGAGGTCTGGTCTTCTATAAGGTATAAAAAAACAAACAAACAAAAAAGCAAACACACATTCCGTTTTATATACATATATAGATTTTATTTTATTTTAGTTATTTGTAAATGTTTAAATATGTGCCATTGAAACAAGAATTACAATCTTTAATGCTTTTTAATTTTCTAAATCAACCGCAATACCATCTCAAATTAAAGCGATCTGATATATGTAAATATGTACGTCCGAACGGTACGACAAATATATATATATGCATACATATGTATGTATGTATATAACTATGACTAATATTCCGCGAGAAATTTTTCTCGTGGAACAATTTCAAGCAATAGCCAATAATAGGGAAAACAAAAATGTTTATTTGGAAAAGGAAAAAACTTCTTTCGGAATTTTATTCATAATTGCCCGGTGTAATAAGTATTCTTGAATTTTAAAGAAAAAAGCAAGCACAAGGAAACATCGGACGACATAACCAAGCACACCATTTCAGTTATTTTCGAGTTTAACCATTTTGTTTTTTAAGCTGAAACAAAAATTACTTTTAGATTTCAAATTTTTCTAAAACAAATGGAAGTTACATTATGGTAAAAAATTTATACATACATATGTATGTGCATTAGAGTGGCCGTTATTTGTATTGAGACTTTCTGTTTTTTGATTTCTTCTACTCTCACCCCTTAAATCAGTTCAGTTTTATGTAAAAAAATTACAAAAAAATTTCATACCCTAGGTGCGTCTGGCACTCAAAGTTGGCTTTCAAGCCCATTTTTCAATATAACTTTTTGCAATGAATATCTTTTTAAAAAATCATTTTACAAGAATATAACATATGGCAATATTTTTTAGCTCTTCAAGTCAACAACATTAGTTTTATAGAAAGTTTTTTGCTAAAATTAATATTTTAGAAAATAACGAAAATTGTATGTAACAAAATTATATTTATATGGAAATTTTTATTTTAAGAGCATGTAAAATAATAGCTTATACATATATACATATATATTAATATTATATTAAAATATTTAGGTATACTGTAAGCATTCGTAAAATACATATTTACATATGTATGTGTTGACTTGAACAACTACAACAACAACAATATGCTACCTTGAAAGAATTATATTCAGTTTTTTGTTGTAAAAACTCAGACTTAAGCTATGTACAGACGGTTGTCAGATCTTACAATATTGCCAGTAAAATGTGCTCAAAATTTCTTTCAACCGTGTGAACTGACAAATTTTTTCAGACGTCGTTGCCAGAAAAAGCATTGTCAGTCCATTGAAGGCTTAGCAGCTGACAACAAATTGTCAGACATCTTACAATCGTGTGAACACACTGTGAAATTATTGCTAGATATTTGTCAGACGTTTTAATATTGTCAGATGTTCAAAGTTTATGCATCTGACAATGGCGTCATTGTAAGAGAATTATTTCTATGGGCAACACTGATCACGCTTGATTTTAAATAAAAGATTTATAATAAAATATATGCACACAAAATCATTGCAATTGCTTCTTTATTGTCCATAATAATTTATACATTCACTTTTTACATTTAACACAAACACAAACGATTGATATTTAACAATTTCTAGAAAATGCTTTGAGTCTGGCAGAGCATGAAAACAGATCTGACAGTTTGGCCATATGACAACCGTGTGAACTGACAATTTTTCGAATGACGATTTTGTCAGATGAATTTTTTGCCATACAACCGTCTGGCAATAAATTGTAAGATTTTCTTACAATCGTGTGAACTTACAAGGAATATTGTACTGGCAATTTTCGATTGCCAGTACATTGCCAGCACATTGACAGATCTGACAATATTGTAAGACCTGACAATCGTCTGTACATAGCTTTATTTTATATACATACATACATATGTATATACATTCATACATACATATTTACATACATACATACATAAGTATGTAAATATGAATGTATGCATGTACAAATAAAGTATTGTATTAATGAAGCTAGTGTTCATGAAAAATGTAGATACATGCATGCTTATGTACATGTATGTACATATATGTATGTACATAGATATGTAGATTCAAATGCAAAAGTAAATAGAAATTCGTTTGCTAATGTTCTTATGTATGTACATACATACATATGTATGTATTGATAGGTATTATTTAAAAAAGTAAATAAGCGCTTGATAAAGAGCACGGATTTGTTATACATCCATACATACATTTACATACTATGTAAATATGTACTTATGTACATATGTACATATGTATGTATTTCAAAATGGGCAGGATTGCTTGAGTTCGATTTGGTTATTTTGTTTTCTCAATACCTACATTTAGTAAAAAAATACAAAAGATTTAATGAGATAGCATGGATACATGATAAGCGATCAGACTGTGAAAATTCGTAACTGAGTTGGAGCAATGAAATCATTACTTAATTAATAATACCCAGCTAAAAAAATATGTATGGAGCATATATGATATCCCATATATGGTTACGATCCGAAAAATGAGGGTATATGGGCATATATGATTATATATATTCATACATTTTCATACATGTATGTGTAAATTCCCTCCACAGTATGCAAAGTTCATATTCATACACTCTTGATTCACAAAAGCGCACTGCTGTGCAATAAATTAAATTACTAAAATTAATTTTTTTAGACTTGAGAGAGTTGTATTTAATGAAACATTTGTTTGGACATATAATTCAAAACGAACTAAAAGTTATTTCACTCATCAAAAGGTGAATCAATTATTTAAAAAACAGATAAATCATATTCGTACATAGCATTTAGCTTAAGAAATCAGATTAAAAACTAATGCAATTAATTATAAATGAAAAAATAATCCGTCTTACAATAGTTTTCAATACAGTAATATGAACTTTGTTTCTTATTTAGAGAATTTTGTTATTTTCTGTAAAATTAATGACTGGATTATCATTTTGATTATTTGATATATTAAATGGGGCCACAATGTATAAAATCATACAAGAATGGTTTTTTTACAACGTTGAGGGTACGCATATAAACTGTACATACCGTATGTATTTTCTAATGGATTTCCAATTCAGCAATAATAAAATTCCAAGCTTTTTTAGTTGCAAAAACGATCTTATGTGAGATATCATGTATGCATACATTCTTATATGGCTCCATACATAAAATCTTATATTTATATATGGATCCACATATGAAGAGCTTAATAATTAAATTTTCATATATGAGCTCATATGTTATAATACATTTCGTATATTAGTCCATATATTAGCTCATATATAATAGTTTTGCCATCTATAATCCCATATATTTCGATAAATGAATTCATACATATTCATATATATTTATATACATTCATATATTAAAAATATATGTACCATATATAATTTTTTTTAGCTGGGTACTTTGTTTTTTAAACTAGATTTTTCTAAACGCCAATGGCCTGTCACACACGAGACTAATTCTTATACCGGAAAAATTTTTGTTCTTTGTAGAACACACAAGACTAATTCATCTGGCATAAACATATATATATGTACGTACTAGTGATGTAACGAATGTCTATTTTTGATATTCGCGAATACGAATACGAATATTTCAAACGATAGACGCGAATACGAATATAAAATATTTGAAACGATATTCGCGAATACGAATACGAATATTATACTATTTATATTATAAAGCACAAATTTCTATAAAAAAATTTATGTATTTGTACAAACTAAAATGTTTAGTCAGTTATTACAATTTCATTTAAGATTTATGCATTTATTTATTTAATTTCACACAGCTTTGTGTGTACTAGTGTTTTTTGTATTCTTTTAACCAGCGATGCTAATTTAGCGCGTTTCGCGCTAGATTTAGCGCGCTTTGAATAAAACCGATAACATCATTTCAGTTCAATATTTTTGTATAAGTTTAACAATTTGCTAGTATCCGAAACTCTGATAAAAAATTTTTAAGTTTGTTATTGATTCAGCTGTCGTAAATAAAATTACCTTGACTGTGGTTAGAATTAAAAACTCTAAAATGAGTAAACGGGAAATGTTTTTGAAATTTCACAACAAAAAATATGTATTAATGAACCAAGAAGTTTACATAACTTATTAAGCATATATTCTAGCTAAAGTACAAAAAGCATTTGAATCGCAACTATTCGACAAATTATGTATATGTTATTACAAAGTTTGGCAATTAAAACTAAAATAAAAACTTTATACATACATATGTATACGATTATTTATTTTTTAATTTTTGCTTATACATAGGGCCGTTTAAAACTTACAATATGATATTAAATTTTGTTTTGTATCTGTGTACTTAGTTTTTAAGATAAAATTAATTTTTGGCATTTTGGCCAACTTTTTGGCTCAAATACTCCTCTGTGCGTTATCGAGTTATATTAAAATAAGTTAGCGTGTGTCCGACTTATTTATGGGTTAATATTGACCACGCTCATTAAAAAAAATCTGTAGGTGATAGAGACAAACTGAGAACGAATTTGAAATCAAGGCACTGATGTTCACACATATAATACACATGTTTTCATTTAAAACAATTTTTTTGCAGAACAGTGTTCAGACGCAATATTTTCAGCAGTGCGCACGTTGTGATGAGGCATTTATCTGAGCACATATCTAACGCTTCCAGTATCTTAAAATTTCTTTATATTCTTGTCAATTCCTATCACAGTAGGTCAAATGTGACGAGCATAATCACCCCGTAATGCTCAAAAAATATTTAAATCACCACTTTTGCACTAAGTTTTGACTATTTTCACGTGTTTTTCGTTTGTTAAACGATCTATATTCCTAGGTGCAAAAGTTTTACTAAATAAATAACGCTGCAGATGACAGATATTAACAGTTATAAGGCCTGTTTTGATTATAAAGATGTATGTGAATTACAAAATCAATTCTGCAAATAACAATAATTGTCGGCAGATTTTATCGCACTACCTAAATACATATATATTATAATAAAAATTGTAAAAAAATAAAAAAAACTAATACAAACTCATATCTCTTACAGGACGTGTCGGCACGGTTGTTGGCTGGGGAAGAACTACTGAAGGAGGGGAACTACCATCAGTTGTAAATCAAGTAAAGGTACCCATATTGTCAACTCTAGATTGCAGAAATAAAAAATACAAAAGCTTTAGGATAACTGCAAGTATGCTTTGTGCGGGTAAATCAAATATGGATTCATGTCAAGGAGATAGTGGTGGTCCTTTATTGCTTTCGAGCGGTGTTAAATACTTTATAGTTGGTATTGTTTCATGGGGAGTAGGTTGCGGTAGAGACGGATATCCAGGAGTTTACACAAGAGTTAGTAAATTTATCCCTTGGATAAAATCTAATTTAGAAAACACATGCTTATGCTCTTAAATTTGTACTTGTTTATATATGACATATTAACTTTAATACATATACAGCAACAATACATTATTTTTACAAAATTCATTACTTTGAAAATTTAGCTTGTTTCTATGGTTAAGCATTGTCTATATGCATTCCGTTCCCACTTTTGGAACTCATGATAATGCAAATAAACAATGCCCAACCATAAAAACAAGCAAAATTTTCAAATTAAATAAATAAAGACTTTATGTCAAATAAGTTTACTGCGGTATTTCATGTATCAAGATTAATAATAATAAAATTCCTTAATTTCTATGGAATTAAATTAAAGTATTTCTCATTGATTTTATGTAAGTTTTCATTTGCTTTTTATTTAACTCCAGTTTTACTTTTAATTCGATTTTTCGCAAAAATTTATTGGGAAAATTAACTCGTTCACATCTACCCTCAATCAAAAGAAGTTTCATTAAAATGCCTAATGAAACGTTTCACGGAATTTGATTCCAGCTATTTCATAGCCTCAAAATCCGTTTATAATGAAATCCTAGGTGATCGTTTCTCGATTTTCTTTATCAATTTCTATTTTTAACACCGACTACAAAAAGGGGAGTTATAAGTTTGTATTGTGTGTCTGTGTATCTCTGCGGATGTACGACTCCAGTTACAGACCAACAGCTGGGCCGATTTTGGTTAAGTTGTTCTTTTGAAAGGTGACTTGATCAAGAGTGTTCTTAGATATATTTGAAGAAAATCGGTCCTGCCATTAACAAGATAGACGGATTTTAATTTTGTTTCCTTAGAAAGGTAACTTGATCTAATATCTTTTCACTTATACAGGGTGGCGCAAAAATAACCTTCCGATGTTATTTGGCTGTAATTAAAAAAAAAGAAAAATTTTTAAATTTTTTAATTGAACTGTAGTGAATTTTAATCAGAAATAATTCATAGTTAGGCTCAAGTTCAGTAATTTCAATTCTTATTGAATGAAATATTTTTATTAATTAATGTGAATTTCTAAAGAAGAGAAGAAAAATTAAACTTAGACTTTAAGCTGGGGGAAATACCGATACTTTTCTGTGCAGCCACGCACTTCATCAGCACCCTAGTCTATCTACTTGGGTAGAGATTCTTATTAACATCAGCTACTTAACTTAAATGTACAATGAAACGGAATATGAGAAACGATTGTTGTGTATACAATTGATTTACCTTTGGTAAACACATTTATAAGTATCACTATTAATTTTCTGTTTTTTCCATTTTTTCATTTTTCTATTTAGGTTAGCAAGAAATTATTTTACTCTACCTCAGTATGTTTAACTATTCTTACTTATCTTTTTACGATTATCACATTAATTATTTTTACTTATTCTAGTTTAATTTTTCATCTCTTCTTTAGAAACTCACATTAATTAATAAAAATATTTCATTCAATAAGAATTGAAATTACTGAACTTGAGCCTAACTATGAATTATTTCTGATTAAAATTCACTACAGTTCAATTAAAAAATCTAAAAATTTTCTCACTTAATACATCATGGGCACGTGACAAAAATATGTTCACTTGGTAATCACTGTTCACTTGGTTATCACAGTTTCACAAGGCTGGAATAACTAAAATAAAACTGTAGAATGCAACAACAACTAACATAGACCACTACAAAAATACTTACATGCATGTACCGATGGTACATCGAATAAGTAAATATATTTAATGTGATGATCGTAAAAAGATAACTAAGAATAGTTAAACATACTGAGGTAGAGTAAAATAATTTCGTGCTAACCTAAATAGAAAAATGAAAAAATGGAAAAAACAGAAAATTAATAGTGATACTTATAAATGTGTTTACCAAAGGTAAATCAATTGTATACACAACAATCGTTTCTCATATTCCGTTTCATTGTACATTTAAGTTAAGTAGCTGATGTTAATAAGAATCTCTACCCAAGTAGATAGACTAGGGTGCTGATGAAGTGCGTGGCTGCACAGAAAAGTATCGGTATTTCCCCCAGCTTGAAGTCTAAGTTTAATTTTTCTTCTCTTCTTTAGAAATTCACATTAATTAATAAAAATATTTCATTCAATAAGAATTGAAATTACTGAACTTGAGCCTAACTATGAATTATTTCTGATTAAAATTCACTACAGTTCAATTAAAAAATCTAAAAATTTTTCTTTTTTTTAAATTACAGCCAAATAACATCGGAAGGTTATTTTTGCGCCACCCTGTATAAGTGAAAAGATATTAGATCAAGTCACCTTTCTAAGGAAACAAAATTCAAATCCGTCTTGATGATTTGATTCTTCTTTTAATTTTTTTACATCAAGTCGATAATTTGATGTCATGTAAATGGCCGCCGCCACAGTTGATTGTCATTTGAGCCCTTTTATGCCATTTTCCATCACTTTGGCCAAAACTTCCTCACATTCTTGACGGATATTGTCCGTAAGAGCTGCAAGAATCTGAAGCTTGTTGACATAAACCCGCGACTTCAAAAAGCCCCACAAAAAGAAGTCTGCAAGATTGCCTCATTTGACCGATTATTGGTCAAATAAAAAGTCACCAATATTTAGCGTTCTGGAGCAGTGTATTTTATTAACGTGTATTTTGCATGTGTTTACTACACAAATGTCAAAACAGAACTGACATTAGGCGCCAATAGCTAAATGTATAGAATTTTCTGATAGGAGGATTACTTTTGCTCCACCCTGTACTTGAAGAAAATCAGTCCAGGCAATTGGTATGGGTTCTTAAAACTTTTAAATTTTGTTATTAAATTTTGAAATGTATTTACTAATTTATGACAACATGTGCTAGCCAACAAACGGTCATTAGGCCGGGCTTACATCTGTGTTCCATGTGCCACACAAGTGTAAACGAAGCGTAACCAACTAATTACTAATCAAAAATAGAATCCCACATGACTGCAAACTGTTTAAATAAATAAATACATACCTGAATCAAAGAATAATTAGTAATTAGTTGGTTACTCGTTTTTGGGCAAATGACACACAAGAAATGCCGGATGTAAACCAGAGAACTTCAAAATCACGTTTTTTCTTCATTTTATTCAGCACAAAAATTTTTGTTCATATTAAAGTATAAAGAAAAATTCAATGACGACTAAAAATCATATTCATTCTGCTTTAGACATCAAATTCTGATTATGAGTAGAATTAAAAAAAGCATTTTATGAACAAGTTCGCACAGGCAAGAGAAAAGCTTGCAGTAAATTCATTGTGTCCAAACCACAGATATAAGCAGATATGGCAGCACTGACGTATGTCAAAGGCCCATATCAGCTTTTAGTTAACCCCATATTTAGAAGCGTTATATTGTAGGTGGCATCCTGAAAAACAATGTGATAGAAGAAAAAACTATACATTACCAAGAATTTTGCCAAAAAAATGTAAACAAACAAAATACAAATAAAATTTGTTGTGAAAAAAATTTTGTTTTTATTAAAAAAATTAAATATATATGTACATGAAATAGTAACTTTCAATTAATTTTTTCTGTTGAAATTGTTGGCTGAACATCGAAATGGTAAGTATAAGCTGAAAAATAAGATATTTATGTTTTAAACAAGTTTATTTAGTAGAAAATGTTTATTAACTTACAGGCACAAACGGATTTACATACAACTGCACAATCGCTCCCAAATGTGTTTTTGGCAATTCTTCCACCATGCACAATTTCCACAAAGGTAGGAATTTCGAAATATATAAAAAAGATATGTATTAAGAAATATGTTTCGCAATTAGAAATGTTTTTTACATTTTTGATACATACCTTGCAACTGGGGTGGTAAGCAAAGTTACATGGATGCACTCATGTCTTTTGGAGATTTCGTTGCAGCAAAAGCGTCTAAAACGGCTGTAAGTATTAAATGAAAAACCTGAAAGTATTAAAGTTTAATATTATAATATTGAATTGTTAATTTCTTTAGATATTTCTTTGATTACCGTTTGGGCAAAAAGTGACAAACCAATTTGTAGCCTTCTTCATATGGAGAACCACCCCAACCGTCATGGAATAGCTGAAAATATAAATATAAAATCTTATAATAAAAAAATTAAATTTTAATTGACTATTTATTTGATCAGTTTTTTATTTTTTATGTCTGCCGGCCAGACAATCATGGTGATGTGATGGTGTTTTTGGAAGCACTGTTTAAGGGTGGGTTTTCTAGCCAGACACATTATCTTTTGTAAAAAAACCCACGCACAGTATTTACAAAACACATTAATTATGTATATACATATGTACAATGTACATACATAAACACATGCGAGTACGTATGGATGCTCCGGTCAAATTATGGTTGAGTGCAAATACTATTTAACATTCAAACAGTATCTGCACTCATTCAATATTTCACACACAAATATTTCAGACACTTACCTTCTTGGATTCTTCAGGAATTGATAAGCTTCGCCACATTTCGTCAATCCTTTACAAAGACACTAGCGCCTCCTAAAATAAATATATATTTTAATTTTTGTTTTGAGTGTTATATGAACACAGATCACATAATTTAGTTACATGTATGTACGTACGTGTGTGCCCACCGGCCAGGCCATTATGTGCATGTGTGTTTAGAAATAATGTTGAAGGGTTTGTTTTCTTTATTTCCATACAGACAAATATGAGCAATTTGAAATTTCAAATATAATAAAATTTATCTGTATGTTAAAAGTAAACCTAACCACAAACAGCATTTGATAAAAAAACACAAAACACTTGCAACAACACAATTCTGGGTCTGCCGGACACACCTTCATTGAGTGTCAGTACTGTTTATAAGTATGTTCCAAACAGTGTCTGGCACTCAATGAATAAATATTTTGTCACTTAAAATTTCAAACACTAACCTTTTGGGATTCTCTGGGAACCGATGGAGCTTCTCCACATCTGGGCAGCCTTTTATACACTTGCGACTCCTGTAAAGATTAATGGGAATTATTATTTATTAAATAAAATCTATAAAATAACTACTTACATGTTTATTTTCTTCTTCTCTTTTGCTTTGTACAGGATCTGCCAAAGAAATTCATATTAGAAAAAGTAAAAGAAATATTAACAAAATTACTTACCTCTTTGAAAAACTGCAACACACTGGCACAACAATGGCTGCTGCCATGAAACTTGGGGTGGAATGCAGGATTGCATTCATGAAAAGGCGCCAATTTATGCATTTTTTCCATAAATTTGCGCCTTTTCATAATTTTTTTTGGCAAAAACATCAATTGAAAATAAAATAATTTCAATTGACGTTTAACCTGTTGAAATGACAAAGACAGGCATATTCAAAACAACATGATTTTGTCCTTTAATGCAAATCGTGTTAAATGATGTTGCCATTTTGGGATGCCATTCGTCAATTTTTCGGAAAAATTACGTGGCCGAATTTCCCGTGTCCAATCTGCCTAACCTGTGGTCCAAACGTTCTTATTCTAATTAATTCATGCAACATGTTTGAACCGACCGCACAAAGTAGACCAGAGTTGTAAAACCTGACGTTTGAAAAAAAATAAATCATTTGTGATGCAGTCACTGCGAGAAAGGGACAACTGTAGTATATTTGTTATTAAGATGTTAACAAAATAATCAAAACAAACAAGAGAAAATCTGTATTTTGTGAAACGAACACGTGTACATACATACATACATACATACAAATTTACAAAATTAAATTAAAGAATTTGTTGAATTGAATTAAAAAAATAGAATGTGAAATAGATTAATGGTATAAAAAGTGATTTCAATTTGTTTACAAATGATTACTGATTTAACTTAAAGCATTTTCATTGAACAATTTTAATTTTTACGTTTTGTTTACAAAAATCACATAGCAAATGAGATCACAAGGCATAAACTGAAAATACATTTGAACAAGTAAACGAAATACACAATTTTACAAAATTAAATGAAAGTAGTTGTTGTTTTGAATCAAAAAACAAAATGCCAAATAGATTATTACTATTAAAAAATGTTTTAAAATTATTGCATATCTCCTTTGAAGCATTTTCATTTAAAAATATAAATTTTTACCATTTTTTTGCAAAAATCGCCAAGCGCATGAGTTTACAAAGCGTAAAATGAAATTAAGCTAAAAAATGCCACCACGAAAGAAGGTTTAAAAAATGCGCAGTGACAGAGTGAGCGGGACCTCCGAAAACACAAATTATCTTCCTCTGTGCCGACCGTCTGTGTGGCTTGAGTAGTATGATATACCAACAATGCAAACAACAGCCAATTCAACATTGATAAACATTTGGTTTTTTTGTTTGCTTGTCTTTTCTTTGTTTTTTATTGTGAACAGCGTTGCCGTTTTGGTTACTTTTAACCAAAATTGGTTACTTCTTTTCCAATGTGTACCTGTGTAGTTTTCTTGCATTATGGTTACATTTTTATAAAAAATAGGCTTTTTTATGTGATATATTAAATTTTGATAAACCATCACATGGTTGAGTGAAATTGCGTGACTTAAATCAAATATGCAAACTTAACAGATAGTAAAAAAAGAAAATGTATTTCAATAGAAATTGATCAGATTTTCTATATTGGAATTAATAAGTGTTGATATGGATGTACATGGTTGAATTTCGTGAAGAACTTTACAAACATACAAATGATCAACGAAAAATATTTTGGTGACTTAATTAAATTTGCTTTTGTGGGCACAGCTCGACTGCTTCTTTTTTATGCATGTTTTTTTATTTATTGTACATTCATATATGAACTAACAATAAGTATTCAAATCTTAAATCTAACATATAATTAATAGGCCCAACCAATGCCAGACATAACTAAGTGATAGTTGTAAATAATACATAAGTAGTGATAAGCAAAAAAAAAATTTCAAGCAACTTCATTCGGAGTGTTTAGTATTAGAGCCCTTGTATCTCTCTTTTTTAAGCGGATGTGTCCAGTAAAGTTCAAAATGTTACGAGCAAGCGGATTAGGATGTGACACGAGTTTAGTTAGATATTTGCCTGCGTATTTTGCAATTTCTTCAGTCACTAGTGGCATATTTAAATCACGATGTATATTTGAATTCTTAATGTACCATGGAGCAGATGTTATTAACCTTAAAATTTTGTTTTGTCTTCGTTGAATTCTCTCTACATTGGAAGCAGAAGCAGTGCCCCATAACTGGATACCGTAACACCATATTGGCTTTAAAAGCGACTTGTATATTAAAAGTTTGCAGTCTAGGCTGAGTGTTGAATTTCTGCCAATCAGCCAATGCACCCGAGTTAATTTTAGTTTCATTTGAGTTAACTTATAGTCAATGTGATGTTTCCATGTAAGCCGTCGATCGAGGTGTATACCAAGACATTTCACATGTGAATGTTGAGGAACAACTTGATTATTAATCCGAATGGGGGAACAAGTATTTCTTCGTAAGGTAAATGTTTTATGGACACACTTTTGTTCATTTACCTTAATTCTCCATAAGTTTAACCATAGTTCCATCTGGCTAATGTGTTCCTGGAGTTTTCGGGATGCCTCATCAGGGTTTTCGTGCATACTAAGGCAGGCGGTATCGTCGGCAAATGTAGAAGTGTGGATACTACTGCTCACAGGCATATCACAAGTATAAATCAAATATAAAAATGGCCCCAGTATACTCCTCTGTGGCACACCGGATGAGATAGTTTCAGGCATACTCATAAAGTGTCCTTTCACAACTGTAAATTTTCGTGCAACAATGTAACTTTCCAAAAGATTTAGAATGTTTGTTGGTAAGTATGTCTTCAATTTCAAAATCAGGCCTTCATGCCACACTTTATCAAATGCCTGAGAAACATCAATAAACAGGGCAGAACAATACTTCTTTTCCTCAAATGTTTTTCTGATAAATTGAACCAATCTATGCGTTTGCTCAATGGTGCTATTCTGGCTTCTAAAACCAAATTGATGGTCCGGGATGCACCCATTATCAGTTAAAATTGAAGACAATTTTGTCATGAGTAGCTTTTCAAAAAGCTTTGACATTGTTGACAGTAAACTTATTGGCCTATATGACTTCGACTGCTTCTGAAAGGATGTTTTCGAACTTGACTTTTGTCAAAACTTGTTTTATCCATCCAGTCATGTATTAAATTACATCTTATTTGTATTACTTTTTAAGAAAATTTAGCTTTATCACCCTGTTTTGCGCCCCAGTTAAAAGTTTCAATTATTTCAATGATACATATGCAAAGAAGATATCGATAACACAACGTTTCTTTGATAGAGTCGACTTAAGCGATTATTCCTTGTAGCCACACACATTTCTTCACAGAAGTATAAAAAACATTAGATATATTAAAAAGTAAAACATTTTGGTTACTTTTTGTCGGCTTTGGTTACTTTTTTCTCATATTTTGGTTACGAAAATATTTTGGTTGTGGCAACGCTGATTGTGAACAGCGTGACCGTTTGACCGACCAAAGTGGCAAATTGCCACTTTTTCGTCTGCCTTGCTACTTTTGCGATTGCCTTAGTTCGTTCGTGCGACTGATCTTAGTTCGTTACAATTAAAAATCAAGGACTTATGGCAACTTAAAAAATTATTTCTGCGTGTAAATTCTTGAGTTTTTCTTCATTTTTTTACTTCTCCTATAAAATATTGAAAATTCCAGTTCCGCCTTTTTTATATTAAGCCATCGATACATACTTCCGGACTTGTACAAGCTGTCACAGAACTAAGAGAAAAATTAAGGCCCTCGATATCGTACTAATTTTCATAATTTTGTGTTTGTTTTATACTCATTCAGTCGGTCGGTTTTTACTCAAACCTATGTATGATCAAACCCATGTTATATAATTGGGTTTGGCCAAAGGTTTTGCGTCAAAAATAACCGACTGAATAATTTCGTCTGAAGAAATTTCAATCGATTCGAATATCGTAATTTACTCCTAGATTTAAGCGAATTATATTTACGTTGAGGAAACTATTGTTGAAATTTAATCAAAGGAAATAAATAGTGTTGCGGCGTGTTACTTCTTTTCATAATTTTTATAAAACAAAAAAGAAAATGTGGAAGTAGTTTAGTCAAAAGGAACTTCAACTAATATCTTAAGAGTTCTATTTTTCAGGTTTTCAAAAATCTTATTTTTAGCTAAGAAATATTTTAGTCGTTCTTACATCTCCAAAAACTTCAAAAATAAGATAAATATTTACATATGGTAACGCTGATCGTGATGTACATCGAAAACAACTGTAAACCAGAGAATATGAACCAGAATTCTCAGTTCTGAGTTAAGCGAAATAATGATAACAGCTGGTTGGTGTTGAATTCGCTGTTTTACCACGATTATTTACATGAGACAAAAAATTGTTTTCTACATGTATAAAAAGCAATAGCTATATATAGCATTTGCAAACATATGTTCATAAGAAACTAGAAAATAAAATTCACAAAAATTGTTGAAAAGTGAAAAATTTTAAGTAAAAATTGAATATTTGAAAAAAAAATAAATGTGTTTTCAACATATTAAAGTGTGTATTTGAAAGCCAGGGGTATTCCTCAACTACTGACTGTAAATTGTGGCCCAAATAATGTGAGATATTTAAGCAATTACAAAGTGTTTGCAAAAAAATCTAAGGGCATTGTGATACCTTCCTGGCATTTGGACCACAAAATATGATTAGTCTATGATTTGGACATATGCCGCTACAAAGTTACTACCGATGATGAAAACTCGTCTACAGGAAACGTGTTTGTACACTTCGGAAGATGTAGCAATTAAAATAATTGCTAAAGTTGTGCATGCTGTTTAAGCTTGTTGGAACGCCATAAGAAAGTCGGCATTGGCTCAACGTAAATAATTTCGTAAAGCTCATCTGGATTCGCAATACGTGCATCAAATGGGCGGTACACGACAATTTGGGCAAGTATTCTCACATAAATCTGCGGGAGGCTTCCTTGTGCTTAACATAGGGCCCGGTCAATTTATTTTGAGCCGCAAGTTGCTACACAAGTGCGTATAACACCAAGCAAACTATCCCAGCACTTACATTGCTTTGGACGGGCCGCCTTAAAAGCTGCTTTTGTTCAATAGCGTGATACCAATTAAAAATGTACGCGTGCTATCATGCCTAAAATTCGACCCGGCCAACGTTTTTTGGATCCGTAAGTTCATAAAAAATTATTAACAGTCTACGTTGGTTGCAAATTATTCCAGTACCTTGTATTGGTTTGGTCGAGCCACGAAACCAGTTCCAAAGGTTCCTGCAAGTCAGCTTGTTTCGTAAATGCACAAAAACGGTAAGTTTTATATCAAATATATTTCGGTATTTGAAATATTAATTGTTCTTATTATTTATTCCAGAAAATCGTTTGGCCTCTTTGTTGGTAAATGCAACAAAATCAGAAACAAATACTGGTCCAATGTTTATACCAAATGATCAGATATATGCATCCATTTTTAGCTAGATCTGGCAGATTTGTTGGCAATTATAAAAGCTGAATACTCTCGGGGACGTTTGGATGAGTGTGGCATGTATATGCATGGTGTAGTATTGAAAGCAGTTGATCTTAATCAAGCTGCTCAGGAAGTGCTGATACAATCGATACGTGCAGCACCTACGTTTGGGGTTCTTGAGGATGTGGTCGTTTTATGGCCATTACATGCTTTGAATGAGCCCTAAAACTAAATATATATATATATATATATATATATATATATATATATATATATATATATATATATTATATATATATATATATATAATATATAATTTTTTAATACATGCTAGAACTATTTTTCTTTTAGGAGAGAAGTATGAAAAACTAGATAGATTTGAAAATGTGGTGGGTATATAAAATGGCCAATCAGCATAAAAAATTAGAAGCCTTAGAGCTGTATTATGTATTGCAGCGATTTTTTAAAAACTAACAGCCTTATTTATAAAAATTAAAATGGCTTTATAAATGGTTTTGAAAACAAATTATCATACAAAGTTATTCTTATTAACATAAGGTAGAAACAAGTTATTGCTTACTTAAGCGTATACTCACCCCAATTTATAGTAACAAAATATTAAAAGATGTACGTATGTATGTCCAATTTTTAATTTTTTTAGTATCTGTATAAATGTATTTATATTTGTAAATCATGTTAAATTGTTACAAAAGAAACTGTGGATATGTAAACAAAAATAAATTCCAAAATTTGTAAACTGAAAAACAAAATTAGAATATTTACTAATATAATTAATTAACATCTTTTAAATAACTTTGATTTTTAATAATGACAATTAAACATTTTATGCAAAAACAAATAAATATTCATTTACTAATGCCATCAAAGTCTAAAGTTCTTTTCTTTGCGAACATTCTTCCATCTTAAATGCATTTTTATCTTTCCAGTTTAGATTTTTAGGGATCGAACAAAGTTTTTATAACATCTATTTCATTCAGATTCTTCTGGGTTTTCTTGTTGACGTTCACATATGTAAATAAAAGTAAAATAAATATATTTGTGTTATTAAAGTTTTATATTTAGATATAAAGCAAAAATTATATCTATTGAAAAATATTCTGTAGCTTTAGGGCTTTTGATTTATTGCAAAGTTATTTATTCTTCGTATCAAATACTTGTACAATAGGACACAGAACGACTTATTAACTTGTGGTATTGAACATTTGATATAACCATCATCGTTCTTTCCAAGGCATATCAAACAGGTACACGTATCAGGCATATTGCTCATCCGCTGATTTTTTCTTTACAAGTTTATAACGAAGAATTCATTTGACAATATCAAATGTGCCTTGTTTGATGCATACAAATTTTTGACAATTACCATGTAAAGCTATGTGAGAAGCAGAGAGTTGGCAGAGAGTTAGCAGACAGTTGCCAGAGAGTTTTGCCTAATGCATGTACCTGTATTAAATGTGCCTTGGTTCTTTCCAATGTACAAAATTCCACCCTTTCAATTCACTTTATATGTATGCATTGCATGCACACATTTGTCATTCACATTTTGATTCCAATTGATCGGAACTCTTCTTTTTTAAGCGATTGGTTAACCAACGTATTTGTACATTGGGCAAGAATGTCACTTATCCATCCAATGCACAAAACTCCACAGAAACAATGCACTTTACGTAGATAGAAATCACTTATTTTTGTTGAGAACTTGCAAAAAACAATTGGAATCCAAAAGATCTAAACACTACATTTTTATACGACTTGTTAACCTGTGCTATTGTTCATTGAACAGGGACATCATTGTCCCTTCCAATGTGCTAGATTCCACAAATACACTTAACTTTATCTGTACACATTAGCCATATAAACCAATTTTTTTGCGTTAGGCACTTGCAAAAAGCGAACAAATTTGGATTTCAATTGATCAAAGCACTTCATTTCACGACAAAATGTTAACCACGGTAGTCTATGAAATAAATAAAATAACAATTGTGAAGAAAAGAAATCTCTACCTACTGGACAGAGTTTAAAGCCGAGGAATTCTTAGACTTGTGTAGCTCATGAACGAACTAGTTCAAATGAACGATTCACTTAACTGAGCGCTGTGACCCGTTCAATTAACTGAGCGCTATCAGCTCAGTACTGAGTGGTTTCTACATTTGTATCGAACACTTTCAGTAGCTCGTTTTAGACACAAACCTATAATCAAACCCACTTAAATAATATGTGGACTTATTCAGCAGCTCGTTTTAGACACCAGCCTATGTAATTTAAGTGGGTTTGTGTCTAAAACGACCTAATGAAAGAGTTCGGAACAATTACATATGTATGTACATACATACATATGTATATATGTATATTTATTAACAAATTCCACTCACTAAACTATTTTACTTTTATCTATTTTTTATACTTCATCTGCCTTATTTGCAATGTATTACACACACACCAACACGCTCTGTATAAATATGTCACTTTTCATGCTTCGGTTCTCTCTCTTTCTTTATGTTTAAAAAAATGTTTCACTACAAATGAACTGAGCTAACTGAATGAAATACTTCAGTAAAGTGAGCTGAGCTAAAAAGAGCGGTCACTCAAAAGAGCTGATAAACACAACACTAGAATTTTTCATAGACTACTAAATTCATATTCTGTGATTTATTTCACCAGTTTATTTTTATTATTTGTGTTAGAATTTAAATGTGACTTAAATTATTTTGTGAAAAATAAACAAATTAAAGGCTTCATTAGTCTTTACTTTCTGTTGCTGTTCTGTGCCGTTCTTTTCCGTATAACATATTTTGCAATTACTTTTTCTGTGAAAAAAAATCAGCTGGCAACGTAAAGAATGGATTACACTTGTACACAAAGTATCACAGCACACTAATACATACACACTTTTGGCTGTCACTTAATGTTTAATTCTATTTTCCACAGATCTGTCCGCAACAGAACAGAACGAAAAAGGAAAATCTAACCACATATACAGATTTTCAACTAAACAGAAACAAAACAGCTAATTCAGAACAGAACAGCACGTACAAACTAATTCTGCCTTAAGAATGAGTAAGAGAAATTATAAAAACATAGAATAATTTACGAAAATTGAAGTTTGCAATCAAAGAAACAAGTCGATCGGCTACAAGTCAGCTAAAAGTCGACTTTGAGCCGCCGCCGATAATTTTCTGGTTACCTATCCGCAGCCGAAGCGACCCGCTTGTTTCGGCTTACAAATCAGAGAAACAAGCCTAGGCAAAAAAGTCGGCGGCGGCGGCTGGGTGGTTTTGTTTTGTCGGAGGCGTCGCGCCGGCAAAATTTTCGGCGGCTCAACCTTTTAGAGCAGTGATTCGTACGAGTACGCACAAAATACAATTGCGTTATATTAAACATATTATATTCAACTCTGCGATACTTTTCCGTTCGGAAAAAGCCGGCGGCGCAGTTTAAGCCGGTGCAAGCCGCCTATATATATCGGCGCCTGGTTTTAAGCCGATGCGAGCCGACTACATCGGTGGCGGCTGAATGGCCCAAAAAGTAACCGGCGGCGGCGTGCCATTGGCTCAAAATCGGCTGGCTTGTTTCTGTGTTACAAATGTTAGCCGATGAAATTATAATTGTAATATGTTATAATGATTGCAAGTTTTTTAATTAAAAAGGAATGTTAAATATACTTGAAAATACAAAATTAATAGAATAAAACAAAGAACATCGTGACTGTACGTCTACAACTACGATAAACTTACGCCCTGGTGTTATTATACAGGTGACTGCGTAAGGATTTGTTATAGAAAAATACGGCATCCATAGCTGTGTTGTTCGATTGATACAAAGCACATAAATCAAAAAATTATCAGCTGAAGTAGCGTTGCCACCTAGTTATATACACCTTGACCAAGACCACACGAGCGATAATTCTAATTGGTAGTGGGTGCATCCCAGACCACCAGTTTGGTTTTAGAAGTCAGCATAGCACCATTGAACAAACGCATAGATTGGTTCAATGTATAAAAAGAACATTTGAAGAAAAGAAGTACTGTTCTGCACTGTTTATTGACGTTTCGCAGGCAGTTGATAAAGTGTGGCCTAATTTTAAAATTAAAATCATATCTACCAATTAATTTGGTGAATTTATTAGAAAGTTACATTACTACCCCGAAGTTCACGGTTGTGGAAGGATAATTCATGAGTGTGCCTGAATCTATATCATCCGGTGTGCCACAGGGGAGCATACAATAGCTATATATTGCATTTGCAAACATATGTTCATAAGAAACTAGAAAATAAAATTCACAAAAATTGTTGAAAAGTGAAAAATTTTAAGTAAAAATTGAATATTTGAAAAAAAAAATGTGTTTTCAACATATTAAAGTGTGTATTTGAAAGCCAGGGGTATTCCTCAACTACTGACTGTAAATTGTGGCCCAAATAATGTGAGATATTTAAGCAATTACAAAGTGTTTGCAAAAAAATCTAAGGGCATTGTGATACCTTCCTGGCATTTGGACCACAGAATATGATTAGTCTATGATTTGGACATATGCAGCTACAAAGTTACTACCGATGATGAAAACTCGTCTACAGGAAACGTGTTTGTACACTCCGGAAGGTGTAGCAATTAAAATAATTGCTAAAGTTGTGCATGCTGTTTAAGCTTGTTGGAACGCCACAAGAAAGTCGGCATTGGCTCAACGTAAATAATTTCGTAAAGCTCATCTCAGTTCTCGTGGTACCTTCATAGCGAACAGTCGATTAGCGGAATTTTTTTTTTTTTACATACCAAACAAACAAAAAATTATACAAAAAAATATTCGTAGTACATATTATTGGTAATAGGCACATACTGACTTTAATAAATAAGCTTTACTGCTTTGTTAATATTTTTTACATAGTGGAAATAACAAATACAAAAAAACAGAAACAAAAAAAACATAAACTGTGACATTGTGGAATACTCTATACGAGTAACTCAAAAACAAATAAACAATCAAAAATTACAAAAACAAAAAAAAACCGTAAGCAAAAAAACACAAAAAGTGCCCTTGAGGAATACTCTATATGAGTACCTCAAATACAAAAAATTATGAAGTGAGTTCTAACGGCAGAAATGCCTATTTTACTGTGAGTTCTGAAGCTCTCAATGAAAATAATACAAATAATAAATCTAATGAAAATATTTTTTTAACGACAAATCCAATTTTTCGTCAGCGATCAACTTCGCTTTGTCCAATGCCAAATAGTGATTCATTAACATTACAGTTGCCTAGTACTTCGTCATATAAGTCAGTAATATCATCTCCTTCAGGCTCGTGTTCATCACTTAATAAAGTTATCACTACAGATAAAAGTAGCTCAAAATCCAAGGTACAAGTCGGAATGGACAGATACATAACAAAAATTTCATCTACTCCAAAGATGTCTAGGGATAATAGCGCATCATCTACCAATCGTCAAAATCGTTTTTCATTATTGCAAGTCACCGAACACAAGCCCGCTGCATCATCGCAAAAGTCTTTTAAGCCACCACCTATATATTTGAGAGAGAAAAATTCTAACGCCCTAATTAAAAAATTAGTCTCGGCCATTGGTGAGAACGCATTTCATGTTATTCCAATAAAGCGTGGTAATATTGACGAAACTAAAATTCAAATATACGAAGAAAAAAATTTCCGTAAAATAGTGACTGAATTTGAAAAAAATAAAACAAGTTTTTATACGTACCAGCTTAAAAGTGCCAAAGGTATGCAGATCGTATTGAAGGTATTGACTCTTATGTTAATCCCGAAGAAGTAAAAGATGCACTCATGATACAAGGATTTAAGGTAAAAAATTTTACCAATATAATAAATAGGGAGAAGATCCCCCAGCCTCTATTTCGTGTTGAATTGGAGCCGAAAAAAACGAGACACACCCAATTTATAGCCTAAAATACCTCTTATACTGAAAAATCACAGTTGAAGAGCCACATAAGCGATCAGGTCCCGTACAGTGTCATAATTGCCAAGAATATGGCCACACAAAAACATACTGTAAATTACCCACTGTTTGTGTTGTGTGCGGCGAATTACACGGCACTGCTAGTTGCAATAAGCCAAAAGATCAAAGTGATAAAAAATGCAGTAATTGTGGAGGTAATCACACCGCTAACTATAGAGGTTGTCCTGCGTACTCTTTTGTCAAACACACTATGGTGCAAAAACCCAAATTAGCTCCATCTCAATAAGCAAACGCTTACTCCGCCAATTTTGTGCAAATGAGCCAAATAGTAACTTCCCGTGTATCGTATGCCGATGCTGCCAAAACAAATTCTATTCCCCCACAAAATGTCCCACCTCCAAATAATTCAACGAATGCAAACTCAAGCTTTAACTTTAGTCGCCTTGAAGCTACTATTGACAATTTGGTGCAAACTATAAATAATTTTATAACAAATATGACTACCATGATGCAAGAAATGCTGAGAATGCAGAATACTCTGCTTCAAGCATTAATTAACAAGCCATGAACACGTTAAAAATATGTTTCATTTTTATGAACTTGAGCACTTCCTTACGGAAAAAAGTATTGATATAATGTTGGTCTCTGAGACACATTTGACTTCGAGAAGCTTTTTCAAAATAAATGGCTACACTATGTATGATACAAGGGACCCTAGAGGGAGAGCATGAGGTGGATCTGCAATTCTAATTAAGTCAAGACTCAAGCACTATATCCTTGACAACGTTAGTGAAGAATATATGCAAGCTACGAATATTTTTGTAGAAAATTTTTGTTCTAATTTCGTAATATCATCAATTTACTCACCTCCCAGATTTTCAGTTACCGAAGATCAGTATGAGAAGTTCTACAAATCGCTTGGATCTTGTTTCGTGGCAGCTGGAGACTACAATGCATAGCATACGTACTGGGGATCGCGCCTTTTAACACCTAGAAGTCGAGCTTTGTTTAATACAATTTCAAAAATGGGCTTAGATGTTATTTCGAGTGGGGAGCCCACTTATTGGCCTACTGACGTACGAAAAATTCCAGATGTTATTGATTTTGGAGTAATGAAAAATATTTCTAGAGATTTAATTAGTGTTGAAACTTCTCTAGATCTCTCCTCCGATCACTCCCCCACTATCGTTACAATTTGTAACCCACTAAGAAGTGACTTACCTCACCCTTATACGAAGATGACCAATCGTGTTAATTGGCTGGGATTCAAAAACTATCTTAGTAGTCATTGCACGGAAAATATTGCGTTAAGAACACCCAATGACATTGAAACTAACATTGCCAATCTTAATGAAATTATTAAACAGGCTGCTGAACATGCCACTACCTCCCATCCGCAGTCTGGGTTTAATAAAATTTATTCCAGGGATATTGAACATCTCGTATGTGAAAAAAGAAGAGCTAGAAGGGAATGGCAACAGCACAGTTCACCCCAACATAAACTCAGACTTAAAGAATGTTCTGAAAAAACTGCATCTCTTAAAAATTATTTGGAAGGTCTTGATGTCACACCGACATCTAATTACTCTTTGTGGCCCGGTGCTAGAAAGCTTAAAACCCCCGTTGAGTTTAAGCCACCTCTGCGCACATCTACCGGAGATTGGGCAAGAAGCGATACGGAAAAATGCAAAATATTTGCTGAGCATTTAAAATCCGTATTTACCTCAAATACATGTACTGGTGTTGCTGATTTGCCGAATGTAGTTGCTCTACCCCCTCGAGCCTTAAAGTTTAAGATGCGTGATGTACATAAAGTAATTGCTGAACTCAAGCCAAAGAAAGCTCCAGGTATTGATGGAATTAGTAACAAGATGCTGATGAACTTGCCGCATATTGCAATAAGAATCTTGCTGTTTATTTCTAATGCCATATTACGACTGCAGTATTATCCACAACTCTGGAAGCTTGCAAAAATCAAAATGATTCCAAAGCCGGGAAAAGATCTTACTAAAGCTGAGTCATATAGGCCAATAAGTTTGCTGTCAACTATGTCAAAACTCTTCGAAAAGCTGCTCATGACAAAATTGTCCCCAACCTTAACAGATAGTGGGTGCATCCCAGACCATCAATTTGGTTTTAGAAGTCAGCATAGCACCATTGAACAAACTCATAGATTGGTGCAATTTATAAGCAGAACTTTTGAAGAAAAAATGTATTGTTCTGCCCTGTTTATTGACGTTTCTCAGGCATTTGATAAAGTGTGGCATGAAGGTCTAATTCTAAAATTAAAATCATATCTACCAATAAATTTAGTGAATTTATTAGAAAGTTACATCACTACCCGGAAGTTCACGGTTGTGGAAGGAGAATTCATGAGTGTGCCTGAGTCTATATCATCCGGTGTGCCACAGGGGAGCATACTGGGGCCAGTTTTGTATTTGATCTATACTTGTGATATGCCTTTGAGCAGCAATATCCATACATCTACGTTTGCCGATGATACAGCCTGCCTTAGTATGCATGAAAACCCTCACGAGGCTTCCCGATATTTACAAGAACATATTACACAATTGGAAATGTGGTTGAACTTATGGAGAATTAAGGTAAATGAACAAAAGTGTGTCCATATAACGTTTACCCTAAGAAGAGATACTTGTTCCCCAATTCGAATCAATAATCAAAATATTCCTCAACACTCCCAAGTGAAATACCTTGGTATACACCTTGATCGAAGGCTTACATGGAAACATCATATTGACTTTAAGCTAACTCAGATGAAAATTAAGTTATCTCAAATACACTGGTTGATTGGCAGAAATTCAACACTTAGCATGGACTGTAAACTTTTATTATACAAGTCGCTTTTAAAGCCAATATGGTGTTACGGTATCCAGTTATGGGGCACTGCTTCAGCTTCCAATGTAGAGAGAATCCAACGAAGGCAAAACAAAATTTTACGGTTAATAACATCGGCTCCATGTTACATCAAAAATTCTAATATACATCGTGATTTAAATATGCCACTAGTGACTGAAGAAATTGCAAAATACGCAGGCAAATATTTAACAAAACTCCGCTTAAAAAAGAGGGACACAAGGGCTCTATTACTCAACACGCCAAATGGGATTTCTTGAAAATAATTTTTTATAATTTTTTTTCTTTTTTTATTATCACTACTTATGTATTATTTATAACTATTAACAAGTTTATGTCCGACAGTGGTCGGTCCTAATAATTATATTTTAGATTTAAGATTTGAATACTTATTGTTAGTTCATATTTGAAGATACAATACAATACATTGACAATAATATATTCATAGTGAACAGTCAATTTAGCGGAGTTTTTATTTCATACTAAACAAAAAAAAATTGTACGAAAAAATATTCGGAATACATATTGTTATTGTTAGCTTTATTTGCATTGCTAATATTTTTTACATAGTCATAATTAACAAAAACAAAAAAACCGTAATCAAAAAAAAAAAAAAACAAACAAACAAAAGTGCCCTTGAGGAATACTCTATATGAGTACCTCAAAAACAAATAACTGTGAAGTGAGTTCTAATGGCAGAAATGCCTATTTTACTGTGAGTTCTGAAGCTCTTAATGAAAATAATAAAAATAAAAAATCTAATGATAGACTTACTGAGAGCTCTGAAGCTCTTAATGATAATAAATTAAATAAGAAATCTGATAGTAGACTTTTTTTAACGGCGAGACCACTTTTTCGTCAGCAATCAACTTCGCTTTGTCCAATGCCAACTACTGATTCGTTAACATTACCGTTGCCTAGTACTTCTACATTTAACTCAGCGATATCATCCGCCTCGGGCTCGTGGTCATCACTTAACCAAGTTTTTACTGAAGTTAAGAGCAGCCCAAAACCCAAGGTCCAAGTGGGAATGGACAGATATATTACAGTGGTAAAGCGCGGACGAAGCCCAAAGTCTTCGAAAATTTCATCTGCTCCAAAAATGTCTAGGGATAACAGCGCATCCTCTATTAACCGCCAAAATCGTTTTCAAATATTACAAGTTGACAACAACGAACCCGATGTATCTACGAACAAAACATCCAAGCCGCCTCCAATCTATTTGAGAGAAAAAAAATTCAAACGCTATTATAAAAAATTTAATTTCAGTCATTGGTGAGAATAAATTTCACATCGTTCCAATAAAACGTGGTAACATTGATGAAACCAAAATTCAAATTTATGAAGAAAAAGATTTTCGCAAACTTATTACTGAATTTGAAAAAAGTAAGAAAAGTTTCTACACATATCAGCTTAAAAGTGCTAAAGGCCTGCAGATCGTATTGAAGGGCATCGATTCCTATGTTGCTCCCGAAGAAATAAAAGATGCACTCGTCCTCCAGGGATTTAGGGTAAAAAAATGTATCTAACATAATAAATAGGGAGAAGATTCCTCAACCTCTATTTCGCGTCGAACTTGAGCCAAACGATATAAAATTTAAAAAAGCGAGACTCACCCAATTTATAATTTGAAATATCTCTTATATCGAAAAATAACAGTTGAAGAACCACACAAGCGTTCTGGACCCGTACAGTGCCATAATTGTCAAGAATATGGTCACACAAAAACTTACTGCAAGTTACCTTCAGTTTGTGTTATCTGCGGTGAATTGCACGGTACTGCTGGTTGTACTAAACCTAAAGATCTAGCAGAAAAAAAATTTAGTAATTGTGGAGGTAATCACACCGCTAACTACAGAGGATGTCCTGTCTATTCTTTCGTTAAACAGACTATGGGGCAAAAACCTAAATTAGCTCCAGCACAAACAGCAAACGCTTACTCCGCCACTTTTGCTCAAATGAGCCAACCTGTCACTTCACGTGTATCGTATGCCGATGCAGCTAAGACTAGTTATATTCCCACACAAAATATTCCGCCTCAAAATAGTTCAACGAATGCAAACTCAAACTTTAATTTTAGTCGCCTTGAAGCTACTATTGAGAATCTAGTGCTGACTATAAATAATTTTACAACAAATATGACTAGCATGATGCAAGAAATGCTACGAATGCAGTCTACACTGCTTCAAGCATTAGTTAATAAGCCATGAACACATTAAAGATAAGTTTCTGGAACGCAAACGGCATTCGCCAACATAAAAATGAACTTGAGCACTTCCTCACGGAAAAAAATATTGCTATAATGTTGGTTTCTGAGACTCATTTGACTTCAAGAAGCCTATTCAAAATTAATGGCTACATTTTATATGATTCAAAGGACCCAAGAGGAAGAGCTTGCCGGGGATCAGCAATTTTAATAAAGTCAAGACTCAAGCATTATATTCTTGACAACATTTGTGAAGAACATCTACAAGCAACGAATATTTGTATCGAAAATTTTTGCACAAATTTTGTCATATCATCAATTTACTCCCCTCATAGATTCGCAATTACTGAGGATCAATACGAGGATTTCTACAAATCTCTTGGCCCTTGTTTCGTAGCAGCTGGAGACTATAATGCAAAACATACTTTCTGGGGTTCGCGTCTTATCACACCTAGAGGACGAGCGTTGTTCAACACAATTTCAAAAATGGGCTTGGACGTCATTTCGAGTGGGGAGCCCACTTACTGCCCTACTGACATACATAAAATTCCGGATATTATAGATTTTGGCGTCATGAAAAATATTTCTAGGGAATTAATTCACGTCGAAGCTTCCCTACATCTATCGTCCGATCACTCTCCCACGATCGTTACAATCTGTAGCCCACTGAGAAGTGCTCTACCTCACCCATATGTGAAAATGGTCAGTCGTGTTAATTGGCTGCGATTCAAGAAATATCTTAGTAGTCATTGTACTGAAAACATTAAGCCAAGAACTCATGACGATATTGAATCTAATATTGCTAATCTTAACAAAAATATTAAGCAGGCAGCTGAACATGCCACTTCCTCCCATCCGCAGACTGGGTTTAACAGAATATATTCTACAGATATTGAACTTCTCGTATGTGCAAAAAGAAGAGCTAGAAGAGAATGGCAACAGCACAGATCACCCCAAAATAAAATTAGATTAAAAGAATGCACTAAAAGACTCCAAGAACTGCTTGCATATGAAAAAACTGCATCTCTTAAAAACTATCTGGAAAATCTCGATGTCACACCAGCATCTAATTATTCTTTGTGGCGCGCTGCGAAAAGAATTAAAACACCCGTTGAGTTTAAACCACCTCTGCGCACTTCTACCGGAGTTTGGGCCAGGAGTGATATTGAAAAAGGTAACTTGTTTGCAAAGCATTTAAAATCCGTATTTACCCCAAACACATATACTGGTGTTGTTGATTTCCCGAGTGTAGTTGCGCTACCCCCTCGACCCATAATATTTAAAATGTGTGATGTACAAAATCTAATTGCTGAACTCAACCCGAAGAAAGCACCGGGTATTGATGGAATTAGTAACCAAATGCTAATAAAATTGCCTCGTATTGTAATTAGAATCATGTTATTCATTTTTAATGCCATTTTACGACTGGAGTATTATCCCCACAGCTGGAAGCTTGCCAAAGTTAAAATGATTCTAAAGCCGGGCAAAGATCTTACCAAGGCAGAATCATACAGGCCAATAAGTCTGCTATCAACAATGTCAAAACTTTTCGAAAAACTGCTCATGTCAAAATTGTCCCCAATTCTAATTGGTAGTGGGTGTATCCCAGACCATCAGTTTGGTTTTAGAAGTCAGCATAGCACTATTGAACAAACGCATAGATTGGTTCAATGTATAAGAAGAACATTTAAAGAAAAGAAGTACTGTTCTGCACTCTTTATTGACGTTTCGCAGGCATTTGATAAAGTGTGGCATGAAGGCCTAATTTTAAAATTAAAATCATATCTACCAATAAATTTGGTGAATTTATTAGAAAGTTATATTACTTCCCGGAAGTTCACGGTTGTGGAAGGAGAATTCATGAGTGTGCCCGAAACTATATCATCCGGTGTGCCACAGGGGAGCATACTGGGGCCAGTTTTGTATTTAATTTATACTTGTGATATGCCTTTGAGCAGCAATATCCATACATCTACGTTTGCCGATGATACAGCCTGCCTAAGTATGCACGAAAATCCTCATGAGGCTTCCCGATATCTACAAGAACATATAACACAACTGGAACTATGGTTAAAATTATGGAGAATTAAGGTAAACGAGCAAAAGTGTGTTCAGGTAACATTTACCCTGCGAAGAGATACTTGTTCCCCAATTCGAATCAACAATCAAGTTGTTCCTCAGCATTCACATGTAAAATACCTTGGTATACACCTTGATCGACGACTTACATGGAAACACCATATTGACTCAAAGCTAGTACAAATGAAACTTAAACTAACTCAGATATATTGGCTGATTGGTAGAAACTCAACACTCAGCCTAGACTGCAAACTTTTATTATACAAGTCGCTCTTGAAGCCAATATGGTGCTACGGAATTCAGTTATGGGGCACTGCTTCAGCTTCTAACGTCGAGAGAATCCAACGAAGGCAAAATAAAATTTTACGTTTGATTACATCGGCTCCATGGTACATAAAAAACTCAAATATACACCGTGATTTGAATATGCCACTGATTGAAGAAATAGCAAAATACGCAGGCAAATATTTAACAAAACTCGAGTCACATCCTAATCCGCTTGCTCGTAACATCTTGAATTTTACTGGCCACATTCGCTTGAAAAAGAAGGATACAAGGGCTCTTTTACTCAACACTCCAGATGGGATTGCTTGAAAATATTTTTTTTTCTCTTTTTTTTTGATTATCACTACTTATGTATTATTTATAACTATCACTAAGTTTATGTCCGACAGTGGTCGGGCCTAATACTTATATTTTAGATTTAAGATTTGAATACTTATTGTTAGTTCATAATTGAAGATACAATAAATAAATAAATGTATTAAAAAAAAAAAAAAAATATTTGAAGATACAATAAATAAATAAATGTATTAAAAAAAAAAAGTAAAGCTCATCTGGATTCGCAATACGTGCATCACATGGGCGGTACACGACAATTTGGGTAAGTATTCTAACATAAATCTGCGGGAGGCTTCCTTGTGCTTAACATAGGGCCCGGCCAATTTATTTTGAGCCGCAAGTTGCTACACAAGTGCGTATAACACCAAGCAAACTATCTCAGCACTTACATTGCTTTGGACGGGCCGCCTTAAAAGCTGCTTTTGTTCAATAGCGTGATACCAATTAAAAATGTACGCGTGCTATCATGCCTAAAATTCGACCCGGCCAACGTTTTTTGGATCCGTAAGTTCATAAAAAATTATTAACAGTCTACGTTGGTTGCAAATTATTCCAGTACCTTGTATTGGTTTGGTCGAGCCACGAAACCAGTTCCAAAGGTTCCTGCAAGTCAGCTTGTTTCGTAAATGCACAAAAACGGTAAGTTTTATATCAAATATATTTCGGTATTTGAAATATTAATTGTTCTTATTATTTATTCCAGAAAATCGTTTGGCCTCTTTGTTGGTAAATGCAACAAGATCAGAAACAAATACTGGTCCAATGTTTATACCAAATGATCAGATATATGCATCCATTTTAGCTAGATCTGGCAGATTTGTTGGCAATTATAAAATCTGAATACTCTCGGGGACGTTTGGATGAGTGTGGCATGTATATGCATGGTGTAGTATTGAAAGCAGTTGATCTTAATCAAGCTGCTCAGGAAGTGCTGATACAATCGATACGTGCAGCACCTACGTTTGGGGTTCTTGAGGATGTGGTCGTTTTATGGGCATTACATGCTTTGAATGAGCCCTAAAACTAAATATATATATATATATATATATATATATATATATATATATATATATATATATATATATATATATATTTTAATACATGCTTGAACTATTTTTCTTTTAGGAGAGACGTATGAAAAACTAGATAGATTTGAAAATGTGGTGGGTATATAAAATGGTCAATCAGCATAAAAAATTAGGAGCCTTAGAGCTGGCTGTTAAGTGCAACATTATGTATTGCAGCGATTTTTTAAAAACTAACAGCCTTATTTATAAAAATTAAAATGGCTTTATAAATGGTTTTGAAAACAAATTATCATACAAAGTTATTCTTATTAACATAAGGTAGAAACAAGTTATTGCTTACTTAAGCGTATACTCACCCCAATTTATAGTAACAAAATATTAAAAGATGTATGTATGTATGTCCAATTTTTAATTTTTTTAGTATCTGTATAAATGTATTTATATTTGTAAATCATGTTAAATTGTTACAAAAGAAACTGTGGATATGTAAACAAAAATAAATTCCAAAATTTGTAAACTGAAAAACAAAATTAGAATGTTTACTAATATAATTAATTAACATCTTTTAAATAACTTTGATTTTTAATAATGACAATTAAACATTTTATGCAAAAACAAATAAATATTCATTTACTAATGCCATCAAAGTCTAAAGTTGTTTTCTTTGCGAACATTCTTCCTTCTTAAATGCATTTTTATCTTTTCAGTTTAGATTTTTAGGGATCGAACAAAGTTTTTATAACATCTATTTCATTCAGATTCTTCTGGGTTTTCTTGTTGACGTTCACATATGTAAATAAAAGTAAAATAAATATATTTGTGTTATTAAAGTTTTATATTTAGATATAAAGCAAAAATTATATCTATTGAAAAATATTCTGTAGCTTTAGGGCTTTTGATTTATTGCAAAGTTATTTATTCTTCGTATCAAATACTTGTACAATAGGACACAGAACGACTTATTAACTTGTGGTATTGAACATTTGATATAACCATCATCGTTCTTTCCAAGGCATATCAAACAGGTACACGTATCAGGCATATTGCTCATCCGCTGATTTTTTCTTTACAAGTTTATAACGAAGAATTCATTTGACAATATCAAATGTGCCTTGTTTGATGCATACAAATTTTTGACAATTACCATGTAAAGCTATGTGAGAAGCAGAGAGTTGGCAGAGAGTTAGCAGACAGTTGCCAGAGAGTTTTGCCTAATGCATGTACCTGTATTAAATGTGCCTTGGTTCTTTCCAATGTACAAAATTCCACCCTTTCAATTCACTTTATATGTATGCATTGCATGCACACATTTGTCATTCACATTTTGATTCCAATTGATCGGAACTCTTCTTTTTTAAGCGATTGGTTAACCAACGTATTTGTACATTGGGCAAGAATGTCACTTATCCATCCAATGCACAAAACTCCACAGAAACAATGCACTTTACGTAGATAGAAATCACTTATTTTTGTTGAGAACTTGCAAAAAACAATTGGAATCCAAAAGATCTAAACACTACATTTTTATACGACTTGTTAACCTGTGCTATTGTTCATTGAACAGGGACATCATTGTCCCTTCCAATGTGCTAGATTCCACAAATACACTTAACTTTATCTGTACACATTAGCCATATAACCTACTTTTTTGCGTTAGGCACTGTACCGTGTAGACACGGCCGGGATTTAAGGCCGAGCAGTGTACCAACTGTCACGCAGAACCCTAAGATAATTGAACACGTCTGAGTGAAGTTGGTAGTGGTTGCGGCAAATGGCCGCCAACTCAAGTTGACAGATGAAGAAGACATGGGGCATTTCCGCCGAGCGATGGCTCTTTTGGATTTGTGGCGTGAACTCGGCAGCAGCAGAGCGGAAAAAAGAAAGGTAAGGTAAAATTTTAATCCTGTAGAAGCACACTTCATCAGTCGGGGTGGAGAAAAAAATCATACGCGTAAACGTGTCCATTGAAAAATTAGTAGTAGTAGCCTAAAATTAAATTAGTTCGTTTGATGTTAATTTGCTTTTAACACGGTAGGAAGTGGGCAGGTTGGTCATGGCACGCAGAGTTTAGTTCCAGCAGGCCAATCAGAGTAGAAGTCCAAAGGATCCATTTATTTTGGGGGTACAAACATCGCATACCAGTCGCCACAATAGACACGCGAATAAAAAAAAATCACAGACGGCGGTTGGCCCAAAGAAAAAATCGCCACCGGCGACACTTGAGAAACGGCCGTCAGCCGGCTGAAATAATCGTCGTACATCTAAGACCAGCGCAGCAAAAGTTTGTAAAAGTGAACAAATAAAAGGAATCTAGTGAATACAAACAAACATTGTGTTGTTAAAAAGCAGCCAGCAAAGCAAGCAAAGTTGAAAGATACGCTGGGCAAGACACGGCCACTTGTTGCTAGCACCGTTTATGCGAATGTTCCGGTTGATACGGCAGTGTTAGCCGCTAGTTCTTACGGTCACCCAGCAAGTTGGCAGCTCAATCAGCAACACACCTTTTATTACAACAGCCATCGGACCGCAACCAGAGCACCATCAAGCTTTGCCAGTGTATGCAGCACTCGATCAACCTCAACAAGTGATTACCGCTCATACTACTGGAGCACGCACACAACAGCCTACATTACAAACGGTTCAAACAATAGCGGCCGCGGCTGCATTGACTGCAGACACACCACTCGTGTCCTAGCGCACCAACAGCAGTGAAAAGCATGGTCATTAAACATCGTGGCCGCCATCCTAGTCATCAGCCTTCCCATCGAACGCATTATAAACAGCGAAAACACCCACAAAAAGCAACACCAAGACAAGTACCATCACCAGGACCACAGCTAACATCAGCAGGACGGGCCAACACACTAGTACACCTACAATTAGCAAGCTCATTGTCATACCTGGAAGCCCGCAAATAAGCATACCCGCATCTCAAGTGTACAGTAACCCAATGGAGCAAAGTAAGTTGCATCCTTAAATTTTTATTTATGCCCTAAGATATAAAGAAAGGTGTATGTAGTTAGTCGTTAGGAAAAGGGGGAAAAAAATAAGAAAAATTCACAGAATAAGTGAGTAAACATTTCACGGCCAGTCCTTCTTAACCCGGGTGGTTTTTCTTCTAAATTAAGTAAAATCAAAACAAAAAGAGAAATAGAAAAAGAAATTTTTTAAGCAACGTAAAGAAAATTAATTCTAAATTCTAAATTAAAGTAAAATCAAGACAAAAAGAGAAATAGAAAAAGAAATTTTTGAAGTAACGTAAAGAAAATTAATTCTAAATTATAAATTAAAGTAAAATCAAAACAAAAGAAGAATAGAAAAGAAAATTTTTGAAGAAGGTAAAGATAATTAAAGGTAAATATAAAGTAAATTAAAATCAAAACAAAAAGGAAAAATGAAAAAGAAAATTTTTGTAGAAGGTAAAGAAAATTAAATATGAATATAAAGTAAATTCAAATCAGGACAAACAAATAAGAATGAAAAAGAAAATTTTTAGAAGTAAAAGCAACCAAAAATAATAATAACTATACATATATGAAACAAATTGAAATTAAAACAAAACAAGAATAAAAAGAAAATTTTTGTTGCAAAGAAAACAAAAAAATAATAAATATATATCTCGAAAATAGATATACTGAAAAATATATATATATATAAATCTATTACCAAACCAACCAATAGCCTGTAAGAAAACAAAACCGAAAATAGTTTTTTTTTTTGAAGCAAAAGAAACAAAAAGTGGATGAAAACTAGAGAAAAGTTAAACAATAGAAACAGAATGGAAAATGATCCCGAATACACTAACATAAAAAAAATAGAAAGGTTGTAGTAAAATAACCAAAGCAAGGCTCGCTTTGACCTATAAATTATAAGCTGTTCCTTTAGGAATGGTGAATTTTGTTTAAACATCATTTCAATTTTAGTTGTATTGCGCAAACTTTTCTTGACCATTAGTATTACTGTTTAATATACAATTATATTTTTGTGTTTCGGTAAATTGCATAACTATTAAAAATAGTTATTTCAATAATAAAAGTAATTATTGATGTGAATAATTAAATATTTTGTAAATGTAAGGGAAGATGTAGCCAAAGATATACATACCATTACGTAAGAGATTAATTGAAAAAGAAATTCTGAGGATTAAAAATAATGTTTATTTGTTCTAAGAAAACAAACCCCATGTATTAATTGTAATAATCTGAATGGTGAGTGTTGGGTGGCTAAAAGCGGTTGCGGTAAGTCATGTTGGGGGGAGTAGTCAGAATATAATTTAGTGGGATAGATTTTTTTATTTTTACGATTATGTACGATTAGTGCCGACACAAAAATGTTGTCATTGACCGAAAACACCAGCAATGAACACACGCCAAGGCACGACGAGTTATAGCCGCGCACCAAATAACAAAGTTGTTGGCACTGCTGGTGAATGAGGCACAAGTTGGCTCAAAGGACAGAGGTGAGAAGGAATAAGATCATGGTAAGAAATTTTCTGAAATCCTTTTTAAGAGTTCTCCAAAGAAAAATACAAAAATACACAAATATATGACAATTTAAATGGCGCCCAACGTGGGGCACGATCGAGTGGGGTGAACATGATATTTTGTTATGTCTAGTCGAATAGGATGAAGGGAATTGAAGAATAAAATTGTTAGTAAGACATTGTTTTCGTAGGCATGAACCGAATAGGGGTGATGATAGGGGTTTAATAGGGTAGGAAGGGAAAGAGTAGTCATGAAATAGGGTAGTTTACCCACTCATTTGCACTCGGACACCCTATCCTAGTTCAGGGCATGGTAGTCTTATCAGTTCACAATTGAGCATGATAATTGCACCAATTTCTTATTAATGGGGTAATTAGGGGGGAAAGGCAGGGTAAGTCCAGAATTTTGACAGCTAATTAGTCGAAGTCTGTTGCGACACTGTACATATTTTTTTGTTAGGTCGATCTCCAATTGGTAGAGAGCTTGCGGAAACTGCTTCATCGGGCAGAACGGCGTAACGTAACGCTAACCCACTCAACACTCATCCAGATCAGTTATAAAACAGTGTAGTACAATTAACACCTGTTGAAAACAACTTAATATTAGAACAATAAACTTAATTCATTGCTCGGAAATATCGAAGTAAATGTTTGAAATATAATTTTAAGAATTCGCAGTAACGGGGGCAGAAATAACAGTTGAAAATTGTTATTAAAATTTATATATTTAAGAAAGACGCTATAAAAAGTTTACCAAGCTAAATTTTTGCATAATTTCAAAAATTTTCTTTGGGATTACGAATCGAAAGATTCTATTAACGGTTAATTTAGAGCCACAATTTTTGGTAAAGCAATTCAAAAAAAAAATTTTTTAATTTTGTTATACTGAGGTATATAAAAAAAAACTTTTTTCAGAAAGTTGATTTAGAAGAAATTCCTAGGGGTAAAAATTTTAGGAACGATTCTAAATTAACGTGGAGTAACTTAATTTAGAAAAACATTTTGTGTAAAAACGAGTAAAGAAATAAAGAATTTGTTTTCTTTTCGGGAATTTATATTTGTAGGCGAGAAGGGAGTAAGTGGATTTTGGGAGCATAGTCATCAAGAAACGCGACCTTTTTGCAACTGAAAAGCTCGTGTCAAAGAACACATTTTTATTCCAATAAGTCGTAAGTACACATCGCGTCGCGAAAAGGTGTTTGCTATTTTAATTTTTTTTGGACTAATTAGTTACCACAGAACGCGAACAGTCAGAACAATTTTAAGGTGAAAGGATCGCTTGGATTAAAGTAAAATACTAATTTTTAATAGGATGGTAGGGACACGCGCCAACAATCGAGCAGAGAACTCTGCCCCGACAACTACGGATACTTCGGCTGCAACAGCTCATGTCGTAAGTACTACAGTAGCAGCGGCGAACAATACTTTGAACACCACCTCTACCGGTTTGGCAGTGCTGGGACATACGACTGCAGTACCGAGCATTCAAGGGACTAGAGAGACAGCAAGCGCACCCAGTGCACATGACGACCTAGAATCGAGTCATGAAAGCAACTTTTCAGTGGTAACACCACCCTACAGCAATATTAGTACGAGAGGGGTTAGGGAAGCTTTCCGGAATATAAATGTCTCACTAAGGGCAAGCGACAGGCAGGTACAATTACCGACGGCTCGGCCCGAACCAGCGCTGACACAGACGGACCTAAAGAACTTTGAAGACCGACTGCTGAACCTCCTTCCAAATATGATCCAATTAAGCGTGAATAATCAGCTACAACAAAATCAGCAGAGAAATTTTGTATCACCCGCACATAATAGCTTTGAACTACCGGACATTTCGCAACCACCACCACCAACTCGCCGCAGTGGAATCGCGCGAAAGCAGCCCGTACAGTTTAGGCCGAACTACAACCCGGCATACGAAGGAAACGACTATGCTTCGACGCAGAACGTCAGCAGTCGAAACTACCACGTGAGAGAGTCAGCAAGTAACTCCAACCCAGCAAATGGCAATAACGCTAACGCAGATTTTAGTATTCGTGTCGGAAGTCCAGGTTTATGTCAGTTTCAAGAGGCTCGAAGCCAACCATCTAGTGGCACTCGAACGCGTATCGACAAGTGGGGTATTAGTTTCGACGGAACATCGAAGACCACAAGTATAGAAGACTTCGTGTTTAGAGTTGAAATACTCCAGGCTGACTATGGTTGTGAGTGGCGAGACGTAATTAGATCATTTCATCATTTATTGAGCGGAGCGGCACGAGAATGGTTTTGGGACCACCGGAGATTCAATAATGTGGAGAGATGGAGAGACCTCAAGGCAGCTTTAATTAATCAATTTCATAGATACGACAGTGACTTTGACATTCAACGAAAAATTCTGGACAGGCGTCAGCTAAGCGGGGAATCGTTCGACGACTTTTATAACTCAGTCCTGAAGCTGAGAAATCAGTTGAGAAGCCCGATAGGAGAAAGAGACCTAGCCAACATAATGCGGGGAAATTTGAAGGCGCAAATGGCGCAACTGTTGTTTTCAATACCCTTTAGTAATTTATCGCAATTCGCAAGAGAGTGCCGTCGAGCCGAAAACCTAATCAACAGCCAGAGGCAATATAGCAATAGGCTCCCGCAGCGGGCGATATATGAAATGGATTTTGCGTTGGGGGAGGAAGAAGGAGTACCTGAAGTAGAGGCCATAGAAACGACAAAAAAGCTGAAATGCTGGAATTGCCGAGAAGAGGGACACACATTTGTAGAATGCGTGGAGGAAAGACGAAGGCTTTTCTGTTACAAGTGTGGCCGGGAAGATACGGTGACACCTCGCTGTCCAAATTGTCAGGGAAACCTAAACCCGAACGTGCCTCGCGGAGGGATGGAAGCACGTTCGAGCAATCAGCATCCCCGGAGACAACAGTAAAGGTGAAAAACGAAGCAACGAAAAACATACCAAAAATGAAAGCAACTGAAATAACAAACATGCAGCCAATTAAGATTCTAAAACCAGTAGTACAAGCTGACGACGTAAAACAAACTACTCGAGACTACCGAACAGTTAAACCTTTTGAAACCCGTGTCCAAGAATATGAAACAGCCCGGAAGAGAATATTTGAACCATCTAAAAGAATAATTAAAGCGCGTGAAAGATACCAAGACAGAAAAGAAACCCGATACGAAATAGCAGAAGCCAATATATATGAAGGAACGGATACTCGAATTTACACCACAATAAAAATAAACGGTCAGGAGATTCAAGATGTCCAGATGTTATTGATTTTGGCGTAATGAAAAATATTTCTAGGGATTTAATTAGTGTTGAAACTTCTCTAGATCTCTCCTCCGATCACTCCCCCACTATCGTTACAATTTGTAACCCACTAAGAAGTGACTTACCTCACCCATATACGAAGATGACCAATCGTGTTAACTGGCTGGGATTCAAAAAATATCTTAGTAGTCATTGCACGGAAAATATTGCGTTAAGAACACCCAATGACATTGAAACTAACATTGCCAATCTTAACGAAATTATTAAACAGGCTGCTGAACATGCCACTACCTCCCATCCGCAGTCTGGGTTTAATAAAATTTATTCCAGGGATATTGAACATCTAGTATGTGAAAAAAGAAGAGCTAGAAGGGAATGGCAACAGCACAGATCACCAGAACATAAACTCAGACTTAAAGAATGTTCTAAACGACTTCAAGAGTTGCTTGCATCTGAAAAAACTGCATCTCTTAAAAATTATTTGGAAGGTCTTGATGTCACACCGACATCTAATTACTCTTTGTGGCGCGCTGCTAGAAAGCTTAAAACCCCCGTTGAGTTCAAGCCACCTCTGCGCACATCTACCGGAGATTGGGCAAGAAGCGATACGGAAAAATGCAAAATATTTGCTGAGCATTTAAAATCCGTATTTACCTCAAATACATGTACTGGTGTTGCTGATTTGCCGAATGTAGTTGCTCTACCCCCTCGAGCCTTAAAGTTTAAGATGCGTGATGTACATAAAGCAATTGCTGAACTCAAGCCAAAGAAAGCTCCAGGTATTGATGGAATTAGTAACAAGATGCTGATGAACTTGCCGCATATTGCAATAAGAATCTTGCTGTTTATTTCTAATGCCATATTACGACTGGAGTATTATCCACAACTCTGGAAGCTTGCAAAAATCAAAATGATTCCAAAGCCGGGAAAAGATCTTACTAAAGCTGAGTCATATAGGCCAATAAGTTTGCTGTCAACTATGTCAAAACTCTTCGAAAAGCTGCTCATGACAAAATTGTCCCCAACCTTAACAGATAGTGGGTGCATCCCAGACCATCAATTTGGTTTTAGAAGTCAGCATAGCACCATTGAACAAACTCATAGATTGGTTCAATTTATAAGAAAAACATTTGAGGAAAAGAAGTATTGTTCTGCCCTGTTTATTGACGTTTCTCAGGCATTTGATAAAGTGTGGCATGAAGGTCTAATTCTAAAATTGAAATCATATCTACCAATAAATTTAGTGAATTTATTAGAAAGTTACATCACTACCCGGAAGTTCACGGTTGTGGAAGGAGAATTTATGAGTGTGCCCGAATCTATATCATCCGGTGTGCCACAGGGGAGCATACTGGGGCCAGTTTTGTATTTGATCTATACTTGTGATATGCCTTTGAGCAGCAATATCCATACATCTACGTTTGCCGATGATACAGCCTGCCTTAGTATGCATGAAAACCCTCACGAGGCTTCCCGATATTTACAAGAACATATTACACAATTGGAAATGTGGTTGAACTTATGGAGAATTAAGGTAAATGAACAAAAGTGTGTCCATATAACGTTTACCCTAAGAAGAGATACTTGTTCCCCAATTCGAATCAATAATCAAAATATTCCTCAACACTCCCAAGTGAAATACCTTGGTATACACCTTGATCGAAGGCTTACATGGAAACATCATATTGACTTTAAGCTAACTCAGATGAAAATTAAGTTATCTCAAATACACTGGTTGATTGGCAGAAATTCAACACTTAGCATGGACTGTAAACTTTTATTATACAAGTCGCTTTTAAAGCCAATATGGTGTTACGGTATCCAGTTATGGGGCACTGCTTCAGCTTCCAATGTAGAGAGAATCCAACGAAGGCAAAATAAAATTTTACGGTTAATAACGTCGGCTCCATGGTACATCAAAAATTCTAATATACATCGTGATTTAAATATGCCACTAGTGACTGAAGAAATTGCAAAATACGCAGGCAAATATTTAACAAAACTCGAGTCACATCCTAATCCGCTTGCTCGTAATATTTTGAACTTTACTGGACACATCCGCTTAAAAAAGAGGGACACAAGGGCTCTATTACTCAACACGCCAAATGGGATTTCTTGAAAATACTTTTTTTATACTTTTTTATAATTTTTTTTTTCTTTTTTTATTATCACTACTTATGTATTATTTATAACTATTAACAAGTTTATGTCCGACAGTGGTTGGTCCTAATAATTATATTTTAGATTTAAGATTTGAATACTTATTGTTAGTTCATATTTGAAGATACAATAAATAAATACATGTATTAAAAAAAAAAAATAAAAAAAAAAATAGGAGATTCAAGGCTTACTCGACAGCGGAGCCACAGTAACATGCCTAGGGAAAAATTGCTTGCAATTTATATCAAACGCAAAAATAATAGTACACCCGTTCCAATCCAGAATAACAACAGCAGATGGGAAGGCCAATCCCATTATAGGACGAGTTAGAGCTAACATTGAGTTCAATCAAACTATAAAGGAAGTAGAATTTTTTTTGGTCCCGACCCTGAAGCTGCAACTATACTTGGGAATCGATTTCATGAGAAAATTCAGTTTACTACGATTTGAAATTAACGGATTGTCATCGCAAGGCACCAAGATAAACGAAACTGTAGACAGCCAGTACCCTCAAATGCACTACCTAAATGCTCGACAACAACAACGCTTGGAAGAAGTAGTAGACTTATTTCCCAGTTTTGCACGCAAAGGCCTAGGAAAAACATTTTTAGAGACGCATCACATAGACACAGGTAATGCAGTACCGATTAAAGAAAGACATTACCCGGTATCACCTGCAGTGCAGAGACTGATGTATGGGGAATTGGATAGGATGTTGTCCCTGGGAGTGATAGAGACGAGCGAGAGCCCGTGGAACAAACGAGTTACAATGGTGCAAAAAGGAGAGAAGATTAGGATTTGTCTGGATGCGCGCAGGTTAAATGAACAAACAGTTAAAGACCTCTATCCTCTTCGCCATATAGAAGGACTGCTGAGCCGATTGGGCGACACGCATTACATTTCCAGCATTGATCTCAAGGACGCGTTTTGGCAGATACCACTGGCAGAGCGTAGTCGTGAGAAGACAGCCTTTACAGTGTCTGGGAGACCCTTATACCACTTCACGGTCATGCCTTTTGGGTTGTGCAATGCAGCCCAAAGGTTATGCCGGTTGATGGATAAGGTGATCCCAGCGCGCTTAAGACAAGTGGTGTTTGTTTACTTGGACGATCTGTTGGTGGTATCTCCAAACTTAGAGGACCACTTGGAAATCCTGCGCGAGGTAGCTTTTCGTCTGGACGCAGCGGGGTAAAAACAATCAACGTTAGTAAGTCAAAGTTTTGTTGTAAAGAATTGAAATATCTTGGTTATATTGTGGGGGAAGGTAAGCTCAAACACGATCCGGAAAAGGTACAGGCAATAGCGAATCTAAAGTACCCGACGACTCCAAAGCAAGTACGAAGCTTTATGGGAACTACGGGCTGGTACCGGAGGTTTATTTCCGATTACGCGACTATAACTGCACCGATTTGCGAGTCCCTAAAGAAAAGCAAGGCGTTTAAATTTCCTGAAGAAGCCAAAACCGCTTTTGACCAACTAAAAGAAAGACTAACGGCGAGTCCAGTGCTAACACACCCCGATTTCAACAAAACATTTTTTATCCAATGTGATGCATCGGATGTAGGAATCGGAGCCGTATTGTTCCAGGAAGACGATGAAGGCGGTGAACATCCCATAGCGTACTTTTCGAAAAAACTGTCGACAGCACAAAAGAACTACTCGGTGACAGAACGGGAGTGTCTAGCGGTGGTCTCTGCGGTCAAAAGGTTTCGACCATATATAGAACTAATGCAATCTGTCATTATAACGGACCATTCAAGCCTCAAATGGCTCATGTCGCAGCGGGACTTGAACGGTAGAATGGCTAGGTGGAGTCTCCAGTTGCAAGCATGGTCATTTGAGATAAAGCACCGGAAGGGAGCCCAAAATATTGTTCCCGATACGTTATCCAGATACGACATGGACAGTGTTGAAATGGCAATCACGGTGGACTTGGCGTCCCCAGAATTCCAAACTGAGGAATACCAAGAACTAAGGAGAAACGTCGAGACCCACCAGGAAAGTTTACCGGACCTCAGAGTTAAAGATGGACTCGTGTATAACAGAACGCTACACTCCGATCACGACACCGTCAGTGAAGAGCACGTCTGGAAACTTTGGGTGCCGTCGACTCTCACCAAGTACATAATAGAAAACGCACATATTCCAACATCGACAGAACACTGGGGAGTAGGCAAAACGATACGTCGTGTAAGGGAGCTATACTACTGGCCACATATGAATATCCAGATAAGAGAATTTGTAAATGAGTGTGACGCTTGTAAGGAATGTAAACCCACTAACCGAGTATTAAAACCAGCCATTGGCAAAGAACCTAATGCCAGCCGACCGTTCCAGCGAATCTACATCGACTTCATGGGACCATACGTGCGATCCAAGAAGGGAAACTGTTATATTTTCGTGGTGTTGGACTATTTCTCTAAGTACGTTTTGTTAAAGGCAATGACGAAAGCCAATACCAAGAACGTAGTGAACTTTCTAATCCAAGAAGTATTTTTTAAATTTGGTTGTCCAGAAACGCTAATATCGGACAACGGGCAACAGTTCATAAGCAGAGATTTTAAAGAGATGTTGGACACGTTTGGAATAGGGCACATGCGCACGGCAGTTTATGCGCCACAAGCCAACGCGTCGGAGCGCGTCAACCAGTCGGTACTGGCAGCCATCAGGACATACCTGGATGAAAGGCAGGACGACTGGGATGTACATTTGTGCGAAATCGAATGCGCACTCCGCTCCGCTGTACACACCGCTACGGGAGTGACTCCATATTTTCTCTTATTTGGAACTAACATGATAACGCATGCGTCTTCTTATGAACTAGCGCGGAAACTTGATCTGCTGGAAGATCCCGAGAATCGCATAATTAACAGACAGGAGTTTCTTGAAATAGTGAGGAAAAATGTTCAAAAGCAGCTGCACCGAAGTTACGAGTCGAACGCCAAGAGGTACAACCTCCGAATTAGGGAGACCAAGTTCCGAGTAGGGCAAGAGGTGTTCAGGAGAAATTTCCAACTTTCCGACTTCGCTAAACAAGTGTCGGCGAAGCTCTGCAAAAGATTTATCAAATGTAGGACAGCGCGGATAATCGGAAACCACCTGTATGGCCTGGAAGACCTTCACGGAAAACCATTGGGAATTTACCACGCCAAGGACCTTAAAGCCTAGGAAGCGGTGTAAGAGGAAGGATCAGAGCGAGTTTTTATCATATTAGCAAATTAAATTTGCTAATATGATAAAAATTCCCTATCGAAGCGAGGGAGTGTGTACCGTGTAGACACGGCCGGGATTTAAGGCCGAGCAGTGTACCAACTGTCACGCAGAACCCTAAGATAATTGAACACGTTTGAGTGAAGTTGGTAGTGGTTGCGGCAAATGGCCGCCAACTCAAATTGACAGATGAAGAAGACATGGGGCATTTCCGCCGAGCGATGGCTCTTTTGGATTTGTGGCGTGAACTCGGCAGCAGCAGAGCGGAAAAAAGAACGGTAAGGTAAAATTTTAATCCTGTAGAAGCACACTTTATCAGTCGGGGTGGAGAAAAAAAATCATACGCGTAAACGTGTCCATTGAAAACTTAGTAGTAGTAGCCTAAAATTAAATTAGTTCGTTTGATGTTAATTTGCTTTTAACACGGTAGGAAGTGGGCAGGTTGGTCATGGCACGCAGAGTTTAGTTCCAGCAGGCCAATCAGAGTAGAAGTCCAAAGGATCCATTTATTTTGGGGGTACAAACATCGCATACCAGTCGCCACAATAGACACGCGAATAAAAAAAAATCACAGACGGCGGTTGGCCCAAAGAAAAAATCGCCACCGGCGACACTTGAGAAACGGCCGTCAGCCGGCTGAAATAATCGTCGTACATCTAAGACCAGCGCAGCAAAAGTTTGTAAAAGTGAACAAATAAAAGGAATCTAGTGAATACAAACAAACATTGTGTTGTTAAAAAGCAGCCAGCAAAGCAAGCAAAGTTGAAAGATACGCTGGGCAAGACACGGCCACTTGTTGCTAGCACCGTTTATGCGAATGTTCCGGTTGATACGGCAGTGTTAGCCGCTAGTTCTTACGGTCACCCAGCAAGTTGGCAGCTCAATCAGCAACACACCTTTGATTACAACAGCCATCGGACCGCAACCAGAGCACCATCAAGCTTTGCCAGTGTATGCAGCACTCGATCAACCTCAACAAGTGATTACCGCTCATACTACTGGAGCACGCACACAACAGCCTACATTACAAACGGTTCAAACAATAGCGGCCGCGGCTGCATTGACTGCAGACACACCACTCGTGTCCTAGCGCACCAACAGCAGTGAAAAGCATGGTCATTAAACATCGTGGCCGCCATCCTAGTCATCAGCCTTCCCATCGAACGCATTATAAACAGCGAAAACACCCACAAAAAGCAACACAAAGACAAGTACCGTCACCAGGACCACAGCTAACATCAGCAGGACGGGCCAACACACTAGTACACCTACAATTAGCAAGCTCATTGTCATACCTGGAAGCCCGCAAATAAACATACCCGCATCTCAAGTGTACAGTAACCCAATGGAGCAAAGTAAGTTGCATCCTTAAATTTTTATTTATGCCCTAAGATATAAAGAAAGGTGTATGTAGTTAGTCGTTAGGAAAAGGGGGAAGAAAATAAGAAAAATTCACAGAATAAGTGAGTAAACATTTCACGGCTAGTCCTTCTTAACCCGGGTGGTTTTTCTTCTAAATTAAGTAAAATCAAAACAAAAAGAGAAATAGAAAAAGAAATTTTTGAAGCAACGTAAAGAAAATTAATTCTAAATTCTAAATTAAAGTAAAATCAAGACAAAAAGAGAAATAGAAAAAGAAATTTTTGAAGTAACGTAAAGAAAATTAATTCTAAATTATAAATTAAAGTAAAATCAAAACAAAAAGGAAAAATGAAAAAGAAAATTTTTGTAGAAGGTAAAGAAAATTAAATATGAATATAAAGTAAATTCAAATCAGGACAAACAAATAAGAATGAAAAAGAAAATTTTTAGAAGTAAAAGCAACCAAAAATAATAATAACTATACATATATAAAACAAATTGAAATTAAAACAAAACAAGAATAAAAAGAAAATTTTTGTTGCAAAGAAAACAAAAAAATAATAAATATATATCTCGAAAATAGATATACTGAAAAATATATATATATATAAATCTATTACCAAACCAACCAATAGCTTGTAAGAAAACAAAACCGAAAATAGTTTTTTTTTTTGAAGCAAAAGAAACAAAAAGTGGATGAAAACTAGAGAAAAGTTAAACAATAGAAACAGAATGGAAAATGATCCCGAATACACTAACATAAAAAAAATAGAAAGGTTGTAGTAAAATAACCAAAGCAAGGCTCGCTTTGACCTATAAATTATAAGCTGTTCCTTTAGGAATGGTGAATTTTGTTTAAACATCATTTCAATTTTAGTTGTATTGCGCAAACTTTTCTTGACCATTAGTATTACTGTTTAATATACAATTATATTTTTGTGTTTCGGTAAATTGCATAACTATTAAAAATAGTTATTTCAATAATAAAAGTAATTATTGATGTGAATAATTAAATATTTTGTAAATGTAAGGGAAGATGTAGCCAAAGATATACATACCGTTACGTAAGAGATTAATTGAAAAAGAAATTCTGAGGATTAAAAATAATGTTTATTTGTTCTAAGAAAACAAACCCCATGTATTAATTGTAATAATCTGAATGGTGAGTGTTGGGTGGCTAAAAGCGGTTGCGGTAAGTCATGTTGGGGGGGAGTAGTCAGAATATAATTTAGTGGGATAGATTTTTTTATTTTTACGATTATGTACGATTAGTGCCGACACAAAAATGTTGTCATTGACCGAAAACACCAGCAATGAACACACGCCAAGGCACGACGAGTTATAGCCGCGCACCAAATAACAAAGTTGTTGGCACTGCTGGTGAATGAGGCACAAGGGGGCTCAAAGGACAGAGGTGAGAAGGAATAAGATCATGGTAAGAAATTTTCTCAAATCCTTTTTAAGAGTTCTCCAAAGAAAAATACAAAAATACACAAATATATGACAGCACTTGCAAAAAGCGAACAAATTTGGATTTCAATTGATCAAAGCACTTCATTTCACGACAAAATGTTAACCACGGTAGTCTATGAAATAAATAAAATAACAATTGTGAAGAAAATAAATCTCTACCTACTGGACAGAGTTTAAGGCCGAGGAATTCTTAGACTTGTGTAGCTCATGAACGAACTAGTTCAAATGAACGATTCACTTAACTGAGCGCTGTGACCCGTTCAATTAACTGAGCGCTATCAGCTCAGTACTGAGTGGTTTCTACATTTGTATCGAACACTTTCAGTAGCTCGTTTTAGACACAAACCTATAATCAAACCCACTTAAATAATATGTGGACTTATTCAGCAGCTCGTTTTAGACACCAGCCTATGTAATTTAAGTGGGTTTGTGTCTAAAACGACCTAATGAAAGAGTTCGGAACAATTACATATGTATGTACATACATACATATGTATATATGTATATTTATTAACAAATTCCACTCACTAAACTATTTTACTTTTATCTATTTTTTATACTTCATCTGCCTTATTTGCAATGTATTACACACACACCAACACGCTCTGTATAAATATGTCACTTTTCATGTTTCGGTTCTCTCTCTTTCTTTATGTTTAAAAAAATGTTTCACTACAAATGAACTGAGCTAACTGAATGAAATACTTCAGTAAAGTGAGCTGAGCTAAAAAGAGCGGTCACTCAAAAGAGCTGATAAACACAACACTAGAATTTTTCATAGACTACTAAATTCATATTCTGTGATTTATTTCACCAGTTTATTTTTATTATTTGTGTTAGAATTTAAATGTGACTTAAATTATTTTGTGAAAAATAAACAAATTAAAGGCTTCATTAGTCTTTACTTTCTGTTGCTGTTCTGTGCCGTTCTTTTCCGTATAACATATTTTGCAATTACTTTTTCTGTGAAAAAAATCAGCTGGCAACGTAAAGAATGGATTACACTTGTACACAAAGTATCACAGCACACTAATACATACACACTTTTGGCTGTCACTTAATGTTTAATTCTATTTTCTACAGATCTGTCCGCAACAGAACAGAACGAAAAAGAAAATCTAACCACATATACAGATTTTCAACTAAACAGAAACAAAACAGCTAATTCAGAACAGAACAGTACGTACAAACTAATTCTGACTTAAGAATGAGTAAGAGAAATTAAAAAAACATAGAATAATTTACGAAAATTGAAGTTTGCAATCAAAGAAACAAGTCGATCGGCTACAAGTCAGCTAAAAGTCGACTTTGAGCCGCCGCCGATAATTTTCTGGTTACCTAGCCGCAGCCGAAGCGACCCGCTTGTTTCGGCTTACAAATCAGAGAAACAGGCCTAGGCAAAAAAGTCGGCGGCGGCGCGCCGGCAAAATTTTCGGCGGCTCAACCTTTTAGAGCAGTGATTCGTACGAGTACGCACAAAATACAATTGCGTTATATTAAACAAATTATATTCAACTCTGCGATACTTTTCCGTTCGGAAAAAGCCGGCGGCGCAGTTTAAGCCGGTGCAAGCCGCCTATATATATCGGCGCCTGGTTTTAAGCCGATGCGAGCCGACTACATCGGCGGCGGCTGAATGGCTCAAAAAGTAACCGGCGGCGGCGTGCCATTGGCTCAAAATCGGCTGGCTTGTTTCTGTGTTACAAATGTTAGCCGATGAAATTATAATTGTAATATGTTATAATGATTGCAAGTTTTTTAATTAAAAAGGAATGTTAAATATACTTGCAAATACAAAATTAATAGAATAAAACAAAGGACATCGTGACTGCACGTCTACAACTACGATAAACTTACGCCCTGGTGTTATTATACAGGTGACTGCGTAAGGATTTGTTATAGAAAAATACGGCAACCATAGCTGTGTTGTTCGATTGAACCAAGGCACATTTAATACAGGTACATGCATTAGGCAAAACTTTCTGGCAACTCTGTGCTTCTCACATAGCTTTACATAGTAATTGTCAAAAAATTGTATGCATCAAACAAGGCATAAAAGTATTTGTCAAACAAATTCTTCGTTATAAACTTGTAAACAAAAAATCAGCGGATGAGCAATGTGCCTGATACGTGTACCTGTTTGATATGCCTTGATTGATACAAAGCACATAAATCAAAAAATTATCAGCTGAAGTAGCGTTGCCACCTAGTTATATACACCTTGACCAAGACCACACGAGCGATAATTCTAATTGGTAGTGGGTGCATCCCAGACCACCAGTTTGGTTTTAGAAGTCAGCATAGCACCATTGAACAAACGCATAGATTGGTTCAATGTATAAAAAGAACATTTGAAGAAAAGAAGTACTGTTCTGCACTGTTTATTGACGTTTCGCAGGCATTTGATAAAGTGTGGCCTAATTTTAAAATTAAAATCATATCTACCAATTAATTCAGTGAATTTATTAGAAAGTTACATTACTACCCCGAAGTTCACGGTTGTGGAAGGATAATTCATGAGTGTGCCTGAATCTATATCATCCGGTGTGCCACAGGGGAGCATACAATAGCTATATATTGCATTTGCAAACATATGTTCATAAGAAACTAGAAAATAAAATTCACAAAAATTGTTGAAAAGTGAAAAATTTTAAGTAAAAATTGAATATTTGAAAAAAAAATAAATGTGTTTTCAACATATTAAAGTGTGTATTTGAAAGCCAGGGGTATTCCTCAACTACTGACTGTAAATTGTGGCCCAAATAATGTGAGATATTTAAGCAATTACAAAGTGTTTGCAAAAAAATCTAAGGGCATTGTGATACCTTCCTGGCATTTGGACCACAGAATATGATTAGACTATGATTTGGACATATGAAGCTACATAGTTACTACCGATGATGAAAACTCGTCTACAGGAAACGTGTTTGTACACTCCGGAAGATGTAGCAATTAAAATAATTGCTAAAGTTGTGCATGCTGTTTAAGCTTGTTGGAACGCCACAAGAAAATCGGCATTGGCTCAACGTAAATAATTTCGTAAAGCTCATCTGGATTCGCAATACGTGCATCACATGGGCGGTACACGACAATTTGGGCAAGTATTCTAACATAAATCTGCGGGAGGCTTCCTTGTGCTTAACATAGGGCCCGGCCAATTTATTTTGAGCCGCAAGTTGCTACACAAGTGCGTATAACACCAAGCAAACTATCCCAGCACTTACATTGCTTTGGACGGGCCGCCTTAAAAGCTGCTTTTGTTCAATAGCGTGATACCAATTAAAAATGTACGCGTGCTATCATGCCTAAAATTCGACCCGGCCAACGTTTTTTGGATCCGTAAGTTCATAAAAAATTATTAACAGTCTACGTTTGTTGCAAATTATTCCAGTACCTTGTATTGGTTTGGTCGAGCCACGAAACCAGTTCCAAAGGTTCCTGCAAGTCAGCTTGTTTCGTAAATGCACAAAAACGGTAAGTTTTATATCAAAAATATTTCGGTATTTGAAATATTAATTGTTCTTATTATTTATTCCAGAAAATCGTTTGGCCTCTTTGTTGGTAAATGCAACAAGATCAGAAACAAATACTGGTCCAATGTTTATACCAAATGATCAGATATATGCATCCATTTTTAGCTAGATCTGGCAGATTTGTTGGCAATTATAAAATCTGAATACTCTCGGGGACGTTTGGATGACTGTGGCATGTATATGCATGGTGTAGTATTGAAAGCAGTTGATCTTAATCAAGCTGCTCAGGAAGTGCTGATACAATCGATACGTGCAGCACCTACGTTTGGGGTTCTTGAGGATGTGGTCGTTTTATGGGCATTACATGCTTTGAATGAGCCCTAAAACTAAATATATATATATATATATATATATATATATATATATATATATAATATAATTTTTTAATACATGCTTGAACTATTTTTCTTTTAGGAGAGACGTATGAAAAACTAGATAGATTTGAAAATGTGGTGGGTATATAAAATGGTCAATCAGCATAAAAAATTAGGAGCCTTAGAGCTGGCTGTTAAGTGCAACATTATGTATTGCAGCGATTTTTTAAAAACTAACAGCCTTATTTATAAAAATTAAAATGGCTTTATAAATGGTTTTGAAAACAAATTATCATACAAAGTTATTCTTATTAACATAAGGTAGAAACAAGTTATTGCTTACTTAAGCGTATACTCACCCCAATTTATAGTAACAAAATATTAAAAGATGTATGTATGTATGTCCAATTTTTAATTTTTTTAGTATCTGTATAAATGTATTTATATTTGTAAATCATGTTAAATTGTTACAAAAGAAACTGTGGATATGTAAACAAAAATAAATTCCAAAATTTGTAAACTGAAAAACAAAATTAGAATATTTACTAATATAATTAATTAACATCTTTTAAATAACTTTGATTTTTAATAATGACAATTAAACATTTTATGCAAAAACAAATAAATATTCATTTACTAATGCCATCAAAGTCTAAAGTTCTTTTCTTTGCGAACATTCTTCCATCTTAAATGCATTTTTATCTTTCCAGTTTAGATTTTTAGGGATCGAACAAAGTTTTTATAACATCTATTTCATTCAGATTCTTCTGGGTTTTCTTGTTGACGTTCACATATGTAAATAAAAGTAAAATAAATATATTTGTGTTATTAAAGTTTTATATTTAGATATAAAGCAAAAATTATATCTATTGAAAAATATTCTGTAGCTTTAGGGCTTTTGATTTATTGCAAAGTTATTTATTCTTCGTATCAAATACTTGTACAATAGGACACAGAACGACTTATTAACTTGTGGTATTGAACATTTGATGTAACCATCATCGTTCTTTCCAAGGCATATCAAACAGGTACACGTATCAGGCATATTGCTCATCCGCTGATTTTTTCTTTACAAGTTTATAACGAAGAATTCATTTGACAATATCAAATGTGCCTTGTTTGATGCATACAAATTTTTGACAATTACCATGTAAAGCTATGTGAGAAGCAGAGAGTTGCCAGAGAGTTAGCAGACAGTTGCCAGAGAGTTTTGCCTAATGCATGTACCTGTATTAAATGTGCCTTGGTTCTTTCCAATGTACAAAATTCCACCCTTTCAATTCACTTTATATGTATGCATTGCATGCACACATTTGTCATTCACATTTTGATTCCAATTGATCGGAACTCTTCTTTTTTAAGCGATTGGTTAACCAACGTATTTGTACATTGGACAAGAATGTCACTTATCCATCCAATGCACAAAACTCCACAGAAACAATGCACTTTACGTAGATAGAAATCACTTATTTTTGTTGAGAACTTGCAAAAAACAATTGGAATCCAAAAGATCTAAACACTACATTTTTATACGACTTGTTAACCTGTGCTATTGTTCATTGAACAGGGACATCATTGTCCCTTCCAATGTGCTAGATTCCACAAATACACTTAACTTTATCTGTACACATTAGCCATATAAACTACTTTTTTGCGTTAGGCACTTGCAAAAAGCGAACAAATTTGGATTTCAATTGATCAAAGCACTTCATTTCACGACAAAATGTAAACCACGGTAGTCTATGAAATAAATAAAATAACAATTGTGAAGAAAAGAAATCTCTACCTACTGGACAGAGTTTAAAGCCGAGGAATTCTTAGACTTGTGTAGCTCATGAACGAACTAGTTCAAATGAACGATTCACTTAACTGAGCGCTGTGACCCGTTCAATTAACTGAGCGCTATCAGCTCAGTACTGAGTGGTTTCTACATTTGTATCGAACACTTTCAGTAGCTCGTTTTAGACACAAACCTATAATCAAACCCACTTAAATAATATGTGGACTTATTCAGCAGCTCGTTTTAGACACCAGCCTATGTAATTTAAGTGGGTTTGTGTCTAAAACGACCTAATGAAAGAGTTCGGAACAATTACATATGTATGTACATACATACATATGTATATATGTATATTTATTAACAAATTCCACTCACTAAACTATTTTACTTTTATCTATTTTTTATACTTCATCTGCCTTATTTGCAATGTATTACACACACACCAACACGCTCTGTATAAATATGTCACTTTTCATGCTTCGGTTCTCTCTCTTTCTTTATGTTTAAAAAAATGTTTCACTACAAATGAACTGAGCTAACTGAATGAAATACTTCAGTAAAGTGAGCTGAGCTAAAAAGAGCGGTCACTCAAAAGAGCTGATAAACACAACACTAGAATTTTTCATAGACTACTAAATTCATATTCTGTGATTTATTTCACCAGTTTATTTTTATTATTTGTGTTAGAATTTAAATGTGACTTAAATTATTTTGTGAAAAATAAACAAATTAAAGGCTTCATTAGTCTTTACTTTCTGTTGCTGTTCTGTGCCGTTCTTTTCCGTATAACATATTTTGCAATTACTTTTTCTGTGAAAAAAATCAGCTGGCAACGTAAAGAATGGATTACACTTGTACACAAAGTATCACAGCACACTAATACATACACACTTTTGGCTGTCACTTAATGTTTAATTCTATTTTCCACAGATCTGTCCGCAACAGAACAGAACGAAAAAGGAAAATCTAACCACATATACAGATTTTCAACTAAACAGAAACAAAACAGCTAATTCAGAACAGAACAGCACGTACAAACTAATTCTGCCTTAAGAATGAGTAAGAGAAATTAAAAAAACATAGAATAATTTACGAAAATTGAAGTTTGCAATCAAAGAAACAAGTCGATCGGCTACAAGTCAGCTAAAAGTCGACTTTGAGCCGCCGCCGATAATTTTCTGGTTACCTAGCCGCAGCCGAAGCGACCCGCTTGTTTCGGCTTACAAATCAGAGAAACAAGCCTAGGCAAAAAAGTCGGCGGCGGCGGCTGGGTGGTTTTGTTTTGTCGGCGGCGTCGCGCCGGCAAATTTTTCGGCGGCTCAACCTTTTAGAGCAGTGATTCGTACGAGTACGCACAAAATACAATTGCGTTATATTAAACAAATTATATTCAACTCTGCGATACTTTTCCGTTCGGAAAAAGCCGGCGGCGCAGTTTAAGCCGGTGCAAGCCGCCTATATATATCGGCGCCTGGTTTTAAGCCGATGCGAGCCGACTACATCGGCGGCGGCTGAATGGCCCAAAAAGTAACCGGCGGCGGCGTGCCATTGGCTCAAAATCGGCTGGCTTGTTTCTGTGTTACAAATGTTAGCCGATGAAATTATAATTGTAATATGTTATAATGATTGCAAGTTTTTTAATTATAAAGGAATGTTAAATATACTTGAAAATACAAAATTAATAGAATAAAACAAAGAACATCGTGACTGCACGTCTACAACTACGATAAACTTACGCCCTGGTGTTATTATACAGGTGACTGCGTAAGGATTTGTTATAGAAAAATACGGCAACCGTAGCTGTGTTGTTCGATTGATACAAAGCACATAAATCAAAAAATTATCAGCTGAAGTAGCGTTGCCACCTAGTTATATACACCTTGACCAAGACCACACGAGCGATACTTCTAATTGGTAGTGGGTGCATCCCAGACCATCAGTTTGGTTTTAAAAGTCAGCATAGCACCATTTAAAAAACGAATAGATTGGTTCAATGTATAAGAAGAACATTTGAAGAAAAGAAGTACTGTTCTGCACTGTTTATTGACGTTTCGCAGGCATTTGATAAAGTGTGGCCTAATTTTAAAATTAAAATCATATCTACCAATTAATTTGGTGAATTTATTAGAAAGTTACATTACTACCCGGAAGTTCACGGTTGTGGAAGGATAATTCATGAGTGTGCCCGAATCTATATCATCCGGTGTGCCACAGGGGGCATACTGGGACCAGTTTTGTATTTGATTTATACTTGTGATAAGCCGTTCAGCAGTAATATCCATGCATCTACGTTTGCCGTTGACACAGCCTGCCTAAGTATGCACGAAAATCCTTATGAGGCTTCCCGATATCTACAAGAACATATTACACAACTGGAACTATGGTTAAAATTATGGAGAATTAAGGTAAACGAGCAAAAGTGTGATCAGGTAACATTTACCCTGCGAAGAGATACTTGTTCCCCAATTCGAATCAACAATCAAGTTGTTCCTCTGCATTCACATGTAAAATACCTTGGTATACACCTTGATCGACGACTTACATGGAAACACCATATTGACTCAAAGCTAATAGAAATGAAACTTAAACTTCCTCAGTTATAATGGCTGATTGGTAGAAATTCAAGACTCAGCCTAGACTGCACACTTTTTTTATACAAGTCGCTTTTGAAGCCAATATGGTGCTACGGAATTCAGTTATGGGGCACTGCTTCAGCTTCTAACGTCAAGAGAATTTAACGAAGGCAAAATAAAATTTTACGTTTGATTACATCGGCTCCATGGTACATAAAAAACTCAAATATACACCGTGATTTGAATATTCCACTAGTGATTGAAGAAATAGCAAAATACGCAGGCAAATTTTTAACAAAACTCGAGGCACATCCTAATCCGCTTGCTCGTAACATCTTGAATTTTACTGGCCACATCCGTTTGAAACAGAAGGACACAAGAGCTCTTATGCTCAACACTCCAGATGGGATTGCTTGAAAATATTTTTTTTTCTCTTATTTTTGATTATCACTACTTATGTATTATTTATAACTATCACTAAGTTTATGTCCGATAGTGGTCGGGCCTAATACTTATTATTTAGATTTAAGATTTGAATACTTATTGTTAGTTCATAATTGAAGATACAATAAATAAATAAATGTATTTAAAAAAAAATATCAAAACTTTAAAAAACAATAGCTCAGGGAATATGGGTCACAGCAAATTTTTTGTTTAAACTTTTTTCTTATTTTTCAAATTTCTATCAGATAAGGTATTTTAAAATTTATTTTTGGAAATTCTTTACAGTTTCCTATGAAAAGTTCAAAGCACAGGTTAGGCAAATTGGACACGGGAAATTCGGCCACGTAATTTTTCCGAAAAATTGACGAATGGCATCACAAAATGGCAATATCATTAACCCCATTTTGATTAAAGGACAGTATGATATTGTTTTGCATATGCCTGTCTTTGTCATTTCAACAGGTTAAACGTCAATTGAAATTATTTTATTTTCAATTGATGTTTTTGCCACAAAAATTATGAAAAGGCGCAAATTTATGGAAAAAATGCATAAATTTGCGCCTTTTCATAAATGCAATCATGCATTCCACCACAAGTCTTATGGCAGCAGCCATTCTGTTGCAGTTTTTCAAAGAGGTAAGTCATTTTGTTTATATTTCTTTTACTTTTTTTAATTATAAATTTCTTTTGCAGATCCTGTACATAGCAAAAGCTGAAGAAAATAAACACGTAAGTACTTATTTTATAGATTATATTTAATAAAAACAATAATTCCCATTACTCTTTACAGGAGTCGCAAGTGCATAAAAGGCTGCCCAGATGTGGAGAAGCTCCACCAGTTCCTGAAGAACCTGACAAGTTAAGAGTTTTTTGATATTCTGAGTGTGGCAAAACATACATACATTTAATGAGTGCCGGATGCTGTTTGGAACAGATTTATGTTAAAAAGTATTGGCACTCAATAGTGGTGTGGCCGGCAGAGCCATATGTGTTATTTGGAATAGTTTTGTGTGTTTTTCAAATGCTGTGTGTGGTTAGGTTTTCTTTTTAACATACAGACAAATTTCCAAATTTATCAGTGTTCCTATAAGTCTGTATGGAAATAAAGAAAACCCCCTTAACAGTATTTCCAATCACACATCCACATAGTATGGCCGGCAGACACACAAATGTGTGTACATACACATGTACATACATAAGTTTATTGTGTTTTTAAAAAATCCGCTTTAATAAAATCTGTATATTTTCAGGTAGACGTTATGTTCCCGTCCAAGAGTATTTTTGCAGAAGGTGCTTGCGGATATAATAGGGTCGCTAAAGAAATCACCGAAGAATCCAACAAGGTATGTGTTTGAATTATTTGGTGTGTAAGAGATTTAATGAGTGCAGATACTGTTTGGAAGTGATGTTTGTGTGTTAAACAGTATTTGCACTCAATCATCATTGGACCGGAGGATCCATACGTATGTGTATAGATGTGTATGTATGTACATACATATATAAATAATGTGTTTTGTGAATGTTGTGTGTGGGTTTTTTCTAATACTTTCGGTACTTTGGTTTTTGTGCAACTTTAAAATACCTATTTGCTGTTTGTTTTGAAAATATTAAAACCCACCCTTAAACAATGTTTCCAAACACATAAAGTAAATATGTACATACATATGTATGTAGAGACCACATTGTAGACTCATCATTTGGCCGACATATCTATATGTTATATTAAGTTTCATTTCATTTTCATTTCAAACTCTCCCTTAATCAGTATTTCTAAATACATTACATTTTATATATTTTTAATTATGTTTGAAATATATTTTAAATATGCATGCAAACAATTTCAAATATAAATAGTTATCATTTTCCGTACTCCTTCGTCACTTTTTGCACAGTTTGTTTATAACACCTGTAAAATAAAATTAAAATTTTTCCATTAAATATTTTAAAATTTATCTTTTCAGATACTTACCAAAGATTCACATTCCTTTTCACCTTGGATCTATAGTTTAGTTTATTAATTTTGGCCAATATGGTATGCAAAAAAATATCTAATTAAATGAATAATTCAACATTATAATAATATATTTACTATTATAAATATATATTTATATTTTTTCATATTTCATAGGTACTTACTGTTGTTGGAAGTGAGTTTTGCTCGAAGCCACCAGCAAAACACTGCTGAACTGCCTTGGTGCCATCCACATCCATGAAGAGTTCCAGTTGTGTTTAACATGTTTGTGCTATTGCATGGTATGTATACAAAATGTACACAATGTTTCTAATAAATACATTTGTTATTAAATTTCTTCTTTTTATATGTTAAGGAATTCTTACCTTTTTAAAAATTCTGTCCGGCGGAAGGATTTCTAAAAAAATCAAATTGAGTGCGTGCATCTGATTCTACCTGTAAGTCAACAAAAATTTTAAGCAATACACACTTATTTAAACATTATTTCTTGTTTTTCAGCTTATACTTACCATTTCGATGTTCAGCCAATTAATTGGGGGCAATTATAACTTTTTTTAAATATATTTCATCTTGAAATTTTATGTATTTAATATTTTTCAATAAAAACAATATTAAAAATTTTGGTTACATTTTGTTTGTTTACATTTTTTTTGCCAAATATTTGGTAATGTATAGTTTTTTCTTCTATCACATTGTTTTTCAGGATGCCACCTATAGTTTAGCTTTGTATAACTCTTCATAAAATGGGGTTAACTAAAAGCTGATATGGGCCTTTGACATACGTCAGTGTTGCCATACCTGCTTATATCTGTGGTTCAAAGCCCCATAACTCAGAAAATATGGGCCGCAGCCATCTTTTTTAGTTATTTTTACTCCCAATTATTAATTTTCTATCACTTAGGATAGTATGAATAAAATCAAGTATTTGCTTTTTAGTTAAAAATTTGTTTTAACACTCGATATATGTCTTTTTTTTAATAAATTTTAAAGTAATTAGCAAATACTTTTTTTATTCATACTACTCATATGCTCAATTTTATTTAGTTTTAGTTGCTTTGCTAAACTGCATTTGTTCCAAATATATATTTTTTTCTATATGCTTCAGTTCTCGTTGTACCTTCATAGTGAACTAACGTCATAGCGGAGTTTTTTTTTACATACATGCTAAACAAAAAAATCATATAAAAGAAAATATTCGTAATACATATTATTAACTTTGATAAATAAGCTTTAATTGCTTTGTTTATATTTTTTTGCATAGTCATAAATAACAAAAACAAAAAAAACCGTAATCAAAAGAAAAACAAACAAACAAACAAAAGTGCCCTTGAGGAATACTCTATGTGAGTACCTCAAAAACAAATAAATGTGAAGTGATTTACTACTGTGAGTTCGGAAGCTCTTAATGAAAATAAAAAATCTGATAATACACTTTTTCTAACAACAAATCCACTTTTTCGACAGCGATCAACTTCGCTTTGTCCAATGCCTGCTAGTGATTCTTTAACATTACAGTTGCCTAGTACTTCGCAAGTTAAGCCATTGAAATCATTCGCTTCGGGCTGTTCATCACCTAACCAAGTTATCACTACAGATAACAGTAGCTCAAAACCAAAGGTACATTCTTCAAATGTAACTATGAAGAAAAAAAATTTGTTTCCTTAAAAAAAAACAAAGTACAAATTAATTAGACTAATTTTATTTTAGCAAAAAAATTAATAGAAGGTACAAAATTTAAAGTAGGAAAATTTGTATAATTTAAACTTGAATTAATTTTTTTTTGTTAATTTTTTTTAACATGTATGCTATGAAAAAGGTTTTTTAATTCCTTAAAAAGTATCAAATGTTTGAGATTAAAATAAGATTTTAATTTAAATAAATTTGTTTTAACAACAACTTTTTTCTTCCTATACTGTGAAATGCGTTTAATTTAATAAATGCAACTTGATTAAAATTTATATATCTTGTTCGTCACTTGAAGATTTCAAAACTGGTAGTGTAAAAATTATTTTGCGGTGTCCCAGTTTGAGTTACAAAAAAAAATGGTCACGTTAGTTATGAGGCACTGCTTCAGCTTGCAATGTAGAGAGAATTCAACGAAGACAAAACAAAATTTTAAGATTAATAACATCTGCTCCATGGTACATTAAGAATTCAAATTTGCATCGTGATTTAAAAATGCCACTAGTGACTGAAGAAATTGCAAGATACGCAGGCAAATACTTAACTAAACTCGAGTCACATCCTAATCCGCTTGCTCGTAATATTTTGAACTTTACTGGACACATCCGCCTAAAAAAGAGGGACACAAGGGCTATTTTACTCAACACTCTAGATGGGAACGCTTGCAAATACATTTAATTTTCCTTTTTGATTATCACTACTTTGTATTATTTAAACTATCACTAAGTTTTGGCCGACACTGGTCGGGCTAAATAATTATATTTTAGCTTTAAGATTTGATCACTTATTGTTAGTTCACATTTGAAGATACAATAAATAAATATATGTATTTAAAAAAAAAATATGCTTCAGAAACGTATGAGATAACTTTTCTCACACATACAACCACAGATTTATTTTTGACACCACCCCACTTCACATGAGAGTAGATAAAAACGAAATTTCGAAACAAAATTCTTCGATATGAGTTCGAGTTCGAATGTTCGCTAAAACTTCGAGCTTCAAACTTCTTTCGATAGTGTTTCGAATGTATGACGGTAGCAGAGTGGATGTGTGCTAGACTTTTTTCGATTCATTTTTTAGTCACTCACGATAATTTTACACGATATAAGTTCGAGATATATTCGAAATCGATATCAATAGCTGAAGTCTTGGTCGAATGAGACTGGTTTAAGTCCTAGTTGTTTCAGAGAAAATATCTGTGCGCACAAATTGTTTATGCTATAATTAGGATTATGCGCAGTCGCTAAAATTATTATTGTCATTCTCTGGTGGAGTAACTAACACTTAACATTAACTTTAAGTTAGTGATTTCATGTCAGGGATGGCATCCCAAAATGGCAATATCATTTAACACGATTTGCATTAAAGGACAAAATCATGTTGTTTTGAATATGCCTGTCTTTGTCATTTCAACAGGTTAAACGTCAATTGAAATTATTTTATTTTTAATTGATGTTTTTGCCACAAAAATTATGAAAAGGCGCAAATTTATGGAAAAAATGCATAAATTGGCGCCTTTTCATAAATGCAATCCTGCATTCCACCACAAGTCTTATGGCAGCAGCCATTCTGTTGCAGTTTTTCAAAGAAGTAAGTCATTTTGTTTATATTTCTTTTAGTTTTTTTAATTATAAATTTCTTTTGCAGATCCTGTACAAAGCAAAAGCTGAAGAAGATAAACACGTAAGTACTTATTTTATAGATTATATTTAATAAACAATAATTATCATTACTCTTTACAGGAGTTGCAAGTGCATAAAAGGCTGCCCAGATGTGGAGAAGCTCCATCGGTTCCCGGAGAATCCCAAAAGGTTAGTGTTTGAAATTTTAAGTGACAAAATATTTATTCATTGAGTGCCAGACACTGGAACATACTTATATTTGATAAACAGTACTGACACTCAATGAAGGTGTGTCCGGCAGACCCAGAATTGTGGTGTTGCAAGTGTTTTGTGTTTTTTATCAAATGCTGTTTGTGGTTAGGTTTACTTTTAACATACAGATAAATTTTATTATATTTGAAATTTCAAATTGCTCATATTTGTCTGTATGGAAATAAAGAAAACAAACCCTTCAACATTATTTCTAAACACACATGCATATAATGGCCTGGCCGGTGGGTACACACGTACGTACATACATGTAACTAAATTATGTGATCTGTGTTCATATAACACTCAAAACAAAAATTAAAATATATATTTATTTTAGGAGGCGCTAGTGTCTTTGTAAAGGATTGACGAAATGTGGCGAAGCTTATCAATTCCTGAAGAATCCAAGAAGGTAAGTGTCTGAAATATTTGTGTGTGAAATATTGAATGAGTGCAGATACTGTTTGAATGTTAAATATTATTTGCACTCAACCATAATTTGACCGGAGCATCCATACGTACTCGCATGTGTTTATGTATGTACATTGTACATATGTATATACATAATTAATGTGTTTTGTAAATACTGTGCGTGGGTTTTTTTTACAAAAGATAATGTGTCTGGCTGGAAAACCCACCCTTAAACAGTGCTTCCAAAAACACCATCACATCACCATGATTGTCTGGCCGGCAGACATAAAAAAATAAGAAAGTGATCAAATAAATAGTCAATTAAAATTGAATTTTTTTATTATAAGATTTTATATTTATATTTTCAGCTATTCCATGACGCTTGGGGTGGTGCTCCATATGAAGAAGGCTACAAATTGGTTTGTCACTTTTTGCCCAAACGGTAATCAAAGAAATTAACAATTCAATATTATAATATTAAGCTTTAATACTTTCAGGTTTTTCATTTAATACTTACAGCCGTTTTAGACGCTTTTGCGGCAACGAAATCTCCAAAAGACATGAGTGCATCCATGTAACTTTGCTTACCATCCCCAGTTGCAAGGTATGTATCAAAAATGTAAAAAACATTTCTAATTGAGAAACATATTTCTTAATACATATCTTTTTTATATATTTCGAAATTCCTACCTTTGTGGAAATTGTGCATGGTGGAAGAATTGCCAAAAACACATTTGGGAGCGATTGTGCAGTTGTATGTAAATCCGTTTGTGCCTGTAAGTTAATAAACATTTTCTACTAAATAAACTTGTTTAAAACATAAATATCTTATTTTTCAGCTTATACTTACCATTTCGATGTTCAGCCAACAATTTCAACAGAAAAAATTAATTGAAAATTACTATTTCATGTATATATTTAATTTTTTTAATAAAAACAATATTTTTTTCACAACAAATTTTATTTGTATTTTGTTTGCTTACATTTTTTTTGGCAAAATTCTTGGTAATGTATAGTTTTTTCTTCTATCACATTGTTTTTCAGGATGCCACCTAGAACATAACTCTTCTAAATATGGGGTTAACTAAAATCTGATGTGGGCCTTTGACATACGTTCTCCCATATCTGCTTATATCTGTACTTTTTATATACAAACATATATGTGTATATGTATGTATGTGCTTATTTACCAATATTGCTGGTACCAACTTTAAACATCACTATAGCTAACATATGTAAAAATATCTAGGCGCTAAGCGAAATTCCGGCTAATGCACGCAGTGTGTATATTTACACGAAGCCTGTTAAATAGTTTAATTTAACATTTGGTCCTTCGACAAAAAGAACTAGTGACTAAAAAAAAATATTATTAAAAAATTGGCATTATACAAATATTAAAATGGCAAATAAAGAAAAGCTTTTCGAAAGGCAGAAAGAATTGGGCGACGAAATTGTTGCTATTCGGGAAAAGCTGGCTCAAAAAACATTACGTAGTACGAGACTCCCAGAAATCAATAAAAGAGTAAATAAAATTGACATTGAATTTGCGGAAAATAACACAAAACTTCTGGCATATGGCATTACATCAGAAGATTATTTTGAAAAAAATTACTATGAGGCATTATCAGGAATTCTAACAGAGATTCAACTTCTAATAAAAGAAGCCATGAAGCAAGAAGAATCAAATAACGTTCCAGAATCTTCTCAAACATCAAGAGAAAACAATAAATTAGAAAAATTAATAACTACTGATTCAGATGAGGAATTATGGGAACAATTTGTTGAAATGGCAGATTGGTTAACTGACTGGTATGATGAAATATCAGCTAATGTGGCCGATATGTCCAACAAAAAACTTCAAATAAAAGAAAAATATTTAGAAGCTAGATATCAAAAGCTTCAAAATATGTATCACAATTTAAGTGAATCAAAAAAGCCAAAAAATATGCATCAAATTATGCTAAATGCCGAAAACACATATTTTAGTGCTCTCGAGCTTATTACAGATTGCATGAATGAGCCAATGCAACAACAAAGCAACATAAATAAAGAAGAATATTCAAACTCAGCACATTTAGGAAAAATTGAAATTCCTGAATTTAGTGGCAATATAAATGAATGGTCATCATATCATGATTTGTTTAAAAGCCTGGTGCATGACAACAAGAACCTTTCTAATGTGGAAAAGATGTACAGGTTAGTAACATCACTTAAAGGCGAAGCTAAAAAATTAGTGCAACATCTAAAAATCACCAACAACAACTATCAAGCAACGTTCGACATTCTCAAACAAAGGTACGAAAATCGTAGATTGTTATTTACAAATCAAGTAGATATTTTACTTGATCAACCAATGGCTAATAGCGAATCATCAGCAAGCTTGAAGCAGCTATTAGATACAACAAATAGCTGTATTTATGCTCTTAAAAGTATGGACATTAAAATAGAAGATGCTGAACCGTTAATAGCGCGTATTGTTATCAGAAAATTAGATAAAGACGGTTTGCGATATTACGAACAAACAGTCAAAAAATCTAAAGAAATTCAAAGTCTTAAGGACATATTAAGTTTTTTGGAACAACAAGTTCAAGCATTAGAAGCAGCTTCCAAAGGGCAAGAAAAAAGAGTAAATAAAAAACTATTTGAAACTGGAAAAGTTTGTAATGTGATGTACTCAATAAGAAAATGTTGTTTACATTGCAATATGGATAACCATACAACTGTGGTTTGCAGAAAATTCGTGGCATTACCGATTTCTGAACGAAGAAAACTTGCTTACAATAATAAATGGTGTTTTAAATGCTTGGATCATAAAAACAACAAGTGGTGTTCAAATAATGTTAAGTGTTGTTATTGCAATAAAGGTCATCATAAGATTTTACATCTGAATGAAGAAAAAATTAAAGAATCAAAACCTAACAATTCAGCAATGACTACCAAAAATTTAGCAACTTCAGTACTTCTAGCAACTGCCCAGGTAAAAAGTACATGCAACGAATGGGGAAGCAGTAATCCTAAGAGCATTAATCGATCAGGGTTCTCAAGTAACAACAATATCAGAAGAAGCATCCCAGATCTTATCATTGCCACGTATTAAATGCAAAACAGAAATTCATGGAATCGGCAGTACTCTGGTTGGACTGTCTAAAGCGAAAACAAAATTAATCTTGAAACCAAGATTTATAAGTAACCATGAAATCGAAGCAAATGCCCTTATTTTGCCAAAATTAACGGGGGCACATCCAAATCAGTCATTTGAAATTAATATTGAAGATTGGAACAACTTTATTCTGGCGGATCCAGCATTCAATAAATCTGATCGAATAGATATTGTTATTGGAGGTGACATTATACCTCATATATTGCAAGAAGGATTACACAAAAAAGGTAGTATCTTAGCACAATCAACAATTTTTGGCTGGATATTGTCTGGAGTAATTTGCAAAGCTGCAAAACCATCAAAAGTATTAGCAGCCATAACTAACTTGGAAAGGTTCTGGGAGTTAGAAGAACTTCCTGAGATAGGCGAATGCCGTGAAGATGAATTTTGCAAAAAACATTATGAGAAAACAACCAAAGTTGATGCAAAGGGCCATATAAAGAAGACCACGAGTTGGGAGATTCCAGAAGGCAAGCAATGGCAAGGTTTTTGTCTCTTGAGAGAAAATTCGAGCGAAAGCCGGAACTAAAAAAAAATATGTAAAATTTATGAACGAGTATTTAAATCTTGGCCATATGGAAGAGGTAGAGGAGAAGTGCAGCGGGAAGTATTATTTGCCACACCAACCTGTAATAAGAGAAAACAGCTTAACAACAAAATTGCGTGTGGTGTTCGACGCGTCTGCTAAAACAACAAATAAAAGAAGTTTAAACGATGTGATGTTTGCAGGTCCTAAACTACAAAAAGACCTTTTCGATATCATAATAAAATGGAGGCTATGGAGATATGTTATGATAGCTGATGTTGAAAAGATGTACCGTCAGGTAAAAATAGCAAACGAAGACCAATCGTATCAACATATATTATGGAGAGAAGACAAATGCAAACCTATAAAAGAGTATAAATTAACAACTGTAACATATGGCATGTCATCGGCACCATTTTTAGCAGTAAGATCACTGTTCTACATTGCTGACCACATTTCAATTAAAGATGAACTAATTAAGAAAATAATAAAAGAAGACTTCTATATGGATGATCTAATGACAGGAGCAGATGATGTTCAGCAATGTAAAAACATACAGCATCATATACAAACACAGCTAAGTAATTTTGGTTTCAATTTACGTAAATGGGTCTCAACTCACAAAGCAATTTTAAATCATAAAGACATCACCAAGGAAAATACAGTCATTCAAATAAAAGATGACGAAACTGTTAAAACTTTAGGCCTACAATGGGAACCGGCCAAAGACGAGTTTCATTTTGACGTAAATTTTACACAGAACTATAAAATAACCAAAAGGCAAGCTCTTTCAGATGTGGCGAAAATCTTTGATCCTTTGGGTTGGATGTCTCCGGTTACTGTACTAACGAAACTATTTATTCAAAAACTATGGTTGCAGCAGTCTTCCTGGGACGAAGTGTTATCAGATGAGTTTCAAGATGAATGGTATGAATTTTCAAAAAATGTAATCGCTCTTCAAAAAATCCATATCCCAAGATGGGTAAAAACAACGTGCGAGATTAAATTGGAAATTCACGGGTTTTCAGATGCTTCTGAAAAAGCTTATGCAGCTGTAGTTTACGTTAAACAAAATGAATCGGTTAAGCTACTAACAGCTAAAAGTAAAGTAAACCCGATTAAAAACAGGAAGACTCTGCCAAAATTAGAACTGTGCGCTGCTCATCTTCTAAGCAAGCTCTTAAATAGAGTAATTCGTATTTTTAATCGACAATACAGAGTTTATGCATGGAGTGATTCAACTATAACATTAGGTTGGATTCACAACAATAAAAATAAAGACAAATTTGTAAGAAACAAAGTGAACGAAATAAATACGAATTTGCCTGAGGCGTCATGGCATCATATAAGCAGTAAGGAAAATCCTGCAGATGTAGCTTCTAGAGGTCTTAATGCTGAAAAATTAATACATCACTCTTTGTGGTGGAATGGTCCTAAGTGGTTATTGAAGTCTTCCGAATTCTGGCCGAAATACGAAGATCCAAAAACGACAAATACATTGATGATTGCTGTAAGGTTGGCCAGCTGTAATGTTATTAACAACTTAACATGCAAATACTCTAAACTAGGCAAATTACGAAGAATTGTTGCTTATATACTTCGTTTTGTAAATAAATTAAGGAAGAACGGAAAATATCCACAGCATCTGACCGTTCCAGAACTTGAAATAGCAGAAATATTTTAAAAATAAACCAGTGTCTTACAAACATTCAACCTGTTAAATAGTTTAATTTAACAAAGCCATTCGAGCTGTTTTTACCCCCTTATAAAATTGTGAAATTTAAACAAAAATTAAAATTAATTCATGTAACCTCATATAAAAAGTTTGAAAGTTTTACAATGAAGGCTTCCTGAGATATGGAGGTGCAAAAAGTGCATATATTAAAGGCTCCATTACTCTACTCGACTGTAGAAATCGCAGATGTAAGGTAAATGTTAATAATAGTGCGTTTCCATTATGAGTAAAACAACTTGTTTTGCGCAAAACATGTTGAAACGTTTCCATTATGTTGTAAGAGTTTTTATGTTCGAATTTTCGTAATTTATTTGACATTTGTGTATGTATACTGCAAACAAATAGATAGTTCCAAAAATATATGAGGACTGGAAGTTCCGGTTTACATTATTGGGGACTCAGCTTTTCGGTTTTCAAAAAGCCTTATGCAGCCCTATCCTTTCAATGCCGAAAATATTATGCAAAGAAAAACATTTAATTACTTTTTATCAAAGGCAAGACGGGTTGTGGAGAATGCGTTTGGCCATCTAAAGGCTCGCTTTCGTCGGATAGGCAAAGGAATTGATAACCACATCCACAATATCAATATTATAATACAAGCTTGCTGAGTACTTCATAACTACCTAAATGAAAATAATGACGAAATTAACAGAAAGTGGATGGTAGAAAAGAGACGACAATACCCTCAAGAGGAAATAGTTTTAGATGATTTGAGAGATGATGCTGAACAAATACGTCAAGCCATTAGTATGCATTGTAAGTATTTTTTAATTAAAAAATTTTTGGCCTTTTAAAATAATTAAAAAAGAAATAATAGCAAAGAAATTTCAAATTAAGAATGTTTTATTCAGTCTTTGTAAAAACAATACAATAAAGAGTAAATAATAAATAATAATAAAATAAAAATCCTTGCTCCTGGGACTTAAAATATTATACAGCCTTATTTAAATATAACGAAAAATTTCTTGGCAGTTACCACACATAAGTGGAAAAATTTAACATGGTCATAACGAGTTCATCCATACAATTTGACATTAAAAAGTGAGGTATAATGTAGTCATAACCCACTATTAAATCCAGGCGTTACTATTAATATCAAAAAATTAATGCAAATCTCGTTATAACCATCGAAAAAAGAAGAAAAAAGTACTTTTTGGGGAAAATACTTTAAACAAAAATTTACTTTTTGGAAAAAATACTTTTTAGAAAAAACGTGCTATTTGGAAAAAGTACTTTTCAGAACAACGTGCTTATTGAAAAAAGTAATTTTTTGAAAAAGGTACTTTTTGGGAAAAGTACTTTTTAAAAAAAGTATTTTTTGGAAAAAATACTTTTAAGAAAAAGGTACTTTTTGTAAAAAATACTTTTTAGAAAAACGTGCTTTTTGGAAAAAGTACTTTTTATAAAAACGTGCTTTTTGGAAAAAGTACTATTTAGAAAAACGTGCTTTATGGAAAAAGTACTTTTTAGAATAACGTGCTGTTTGGAAAAAGTACTTTTTAGAAAAAGGTACGTTTTGGAAAAAACGTGCTTTTCGGAAAAAGTACTATTTAGAAAAACGTGCTTTTTGGAAAAAGTACTTTTTAGAAAAACGTGCTGTTTGAAAAAAGTACTTTTTAGAAAAACGTGCTGTTTGGAAAAAGTACTTTTTAGAAAAAGGTACGTTTTGGAAAAAGTACTTTTTAGAAAAAGGTTCTTTTTTGGAAAAGTGCTTTTTAGAAAAAGTGCTTTTTGGGAAAAGTACTTTTTGGGAAAAGGTACATTTTAAAAAACGTGCTTTTTGCGAAAAGTACTTTTTAGAAATACGTGCTTTTTGGAAAAAGTACTTTTTATAAAAAGGTACGTTTTGGAAAAAGTACTTTTTAGAAAAACGTGCTTATTGGAAAAAGTACTTTTTGTAAAAAATACTTTTTAGAAAAACGTGCTTTTTGAAAAAAATACTCTTTAGAAAAACGTGCTTTTTGGAAAAAGTACTTTTTAGAAAAACGTGCTTTTTGGAAAAGTACTTTTTAGAAAAAAGAAGAAAAAAGTACTTTTTGGGGAAAATACTTAAAAGAAAAATTTACTTTTTGGAAAAAATACTTTTTAGAAAAAACGTGCTATTTGGAAAAAGTACTTTTCAGAACAACGTGCTTATTGAAAAAAGTAATTTTTTGAAAAAGGTACTTTTTGGGATAAGTACTTTTAAAAAAAAAAGTGTTTTTTGGAAAAAATACTTTTAAGAAAATGGTACTTTTTGTAAAAAATACTTTTTAGAAAAACGTGCTTTTTGGAAAAAGTACTTTTTATAAAAACGTGCTTTTTGGAAAAAGTACTATTTAGAAAAACGTGCTTTTTGGAAAAAGTACTTTTTAGAAAAACGTGCTGTTTGGAAAAAGTCCTTTTTAGAAAAAGGTACGTTTTGGAAAAAAACGTGCTTTTCGGAAAAAGTACTATTTAGAAAAACGTGCTTTTTGGAAAAAGTACTTTTTAGAAAAACGTGCTGTTTGGAAAAAGTACTTTTTAGAAAAAGGTTCTTTTTTGGAAAAGTGCTTTTTAGAAAAAGTGCTTTTTGGGAAAAGTACTTTTTGGGAAAAGGCACTTTTTAAAAAACGTGCTTTTTGCGATAAGTACTTTTTAGAAATACGTGCTTTTTGGAAAAAGTACTTTTTATAAAAAGGTACGTTTTGGGAAAAGTACTTTTTAGAAAAACATGCTTATTGGAAAAAGTAATTTTTTGAAAAAGGTACTTTTTGGGATAAGTACTTTTTAAAAAAAAGTGTTTTTTGGAAAAAATACTTTTAAGAAAATTGTACTTTTTGTAAAAAATACTTTTTAGAAAAACGTGCTTTTTGGAAAAAGTACTTTTTATAAAAACGTGCTTTTTGGAGAAAGGACTATTTAGAAAAACGTGCTTTTTGGAAAAAGTACTTTTTAGAAAAACGTGCTGTTTGGAAAAAGTCCTTTTAGAAAAAGGTACGTTTGGAAAAAAACGTGCTTTTCGGAAAAAGTACTATTTAGAAAAACGTGCTTTTTGGAAAAAGTACTTTTTAGAAAAACGTGCTGTTTGGAAAAAGTACTTTTTAGAAAAAGGTTCTTTTTTGGAAAAGTGCTTTTTAGAAAAAGTGCTTTTTGGGAAAAGTACTTTTTGGGAAAAGGCACTTTTTAAAAAACGTGCTTTTTGCGATAAGTACTTTTTAGAAATACGTGCTTTTTGGAAAAAGTACTTTTTATAAAAAGGTACGTTTTGGGAAAAGTACTTTTTAGAAAAACGTGCTTATTGGAAAAAGTACTTTTTGTAAAAAATACTTTTTAGAAAAACTTGCTTTTTGGAAAAAATACTCTTTAGAAAAACGTGCTTTTTGGAAAAAGTACTTTTTATAAAAACGTGCTTTTTGGAAAAAGTACTATTTAGAAAAACGTGCTCATTGGAAAAAGTACTTTTTATAAAAACGTGCTTTTTGGAAAAAGTACTTTTTATAAAAACGTGCTTTTTGGAAAAAGTACTTTTTATAAAAAGGTACTTTAAAAAAAAGTACTTTTTAGAAAAAGTACTTTTTAGAAAAAGCTACTTTTTAGAAAAAGCTACTTTTTAGAAAAAGCTACTTTTTAGAAAAAGCTACTTTTTAGAAAAAGGTACTTTTTGGGAAAAGTATTTTTTAGAATAAGGTACTTTTTGGGAAAAGTATTTTTTAGAAAAAAGTTCTTTTGGAAAAAGTATTTCTTAGAAAAAGATAGGGGGAATCAAAGTGCCCACATTCAAGAAGTAAATGTGGGATTTCTATTAAAAAAAGTACTTTTTAAAAAAAAAATGTTATTTTGGAAAAAATACTTTGGTGTTCGTGTAGGTTTCCACACTACCGTTGAGGTACTACATTCAGTGCGTTGCCATTTATTTTGAATGGTTGGCTCCCCAGTAGGCCTACACCATTTTAAATGCATACAAATGTACAGTAAAAAGAAATTTATGGCTCTGCTATTTTATTTTGTTGTATTTCATGCATAATACAACAATTTTTCTGGCTTGTTTGTGTGTACATATGATAAATTTTCAATTGTATTTCATGCATAATACAATTTTACTAATTTTTGTATTGTATTTCGTATCTTTAGTGCCATGTTTTTTTATTGTATTTCATGCATAACACAAATATTTTTCAAAGCCATTCAGGTATGTGATGAAAACCGGCCATTTTGAAAAGGTGTGATTAATTCGGATCGACTTCGTGTATTATTTTTAAGCCAACCTTAAGATACTGACGCTTAAGAACTACACTACAATATAGTAGAGATGTGGAAAAAAGTTATCAACAATTATTAAAAACAAAATTTCAAAGTATTGACAAAACGACTATAGAAAACATATCACACCTTTTATCGTTTTTAAATTTGCCTAGTGTCTAAATCGTTTTTTATCACATACCAAATTATATATATTTATTTATTTGGTCATGGCACATAGTTGTATGCATATGTACATTTTTAAGATAAATTTTTAATTGTATTTCATGCATAATACAAATAAATATGTATCTTTGAAAGCCATTTTATTTATTTTTCATTTATTTCTTAAATATTTTCTCATTTTCTTTATTTTTTTTCGTATTATTTTGTTGTTAATAAAAAATTCTTATTTATTTTGTTCTGAAATACAATTGCAATATATGTGGCTAAAACGCAGCTTATTGTAAAATTTTATTCGTACATATTTTACATATGTTAAAACAATTAATGTATATTTCTTTAACACATCGTTCGCACACTCTATACTCACAGGAGCTACATTTACTTTTTGAAATTTTAGTGTTTCCACAATGGCAGCAAAATTGAGAATAAAATATTCAACATTTCCTCCGAACATACATATGCCCTATCTCGACTCCTTAAGGGGGCTCCCATATAAAGGGGAAATTTGCATGAAATTTACTCGCAGGGCTCTAACTTCCCCTAGGGTGTACCTATTGAAGTCAAATGTATGACTAACTTCCAATATTTTTTCAATACAAAGATTTTCTTCAAACATACTTATCGTCTATCTTGAACCATTAAGGTCGTCCCCATACAAAAAACTAGTTTTTTGAATAATTTTTTTTAATAAATCTGTTTTTTCGCTCTTACAGTGCCTCCTAGGGGCGTAAAATTTAGGATCGACCCACAGTAATTTTTTATTTTCAACATTTCCTCCGAACATACATATGCCCTATCTCGACTCCTTAAGGGGGCTCCCAAATAAAGGGGAAATTTGTAACTTCCCCTAGGGTGTACCTATTGAAGTCAAATTTATGACCAACCTCCCATTCTATGCAATGATGAATACACAAAAGTTTCCATCACATTTTTCCCTTAATACCGTGATAGAAACTTTGTTCTACATAATAATGAATATATCCTGCATGACTTCCGATCAAATGACCGGTCAATTGACTGGTAATATTCTTGTATGGTTGATTTCAAATTCCCTATCCAGCTTTTCTCATAATTTACAATATATACCATAACGAATCAACTTGCTTTTAAATTGCTTTCAATTTAACAGCTATCCATTATATGAATTCCTGCAAGAATTATGTAAAGAAATTGTCAGTAATAAAATTAAAATAAATAATAAATTAAAAATTCTTATTGTAAAATTTTTGCAAGAGTTTTCGACTAATATCAGCTTTATATTCTCACTTATCTCTTTGGAATTTTTTATAAAGAAATTTACTTTCATTTTGAAAAATTTATAAAAATTTATTTCGGGTGTATAAATACAACACTTAAAAAAGTTACATTCCGTTTCAAGATACCATTAATTCATTGCCACGGTTCCCTAGTGCCATAAACGTGTTGCCATATGTTGAACAAAATGAATGAAAAAAGAATTTCACCATACACTGAAAATGTATTTCAGTTTGATATACAAATAATTTAGACAAATATAATTATAATCATACTAATAATAATAACAATAATAATAAAAATAATAATAATAATAATAATAACATAGTTGCAAAAATCATCTACCAACATATTGTCAATCAATACGATCTTGATAACAACAACGACCCATACTACAAATACCAACCAAAAAGCATAGTAGAAAATGAAACATATAGGGTATACTGGGATGTTACTATACGCACTGACACTACAATAACACACAATATACCAGATATTACAGTCATAAATAAGTCCAAAAAAACCACATACTTCGTCGAGATTGGCGTACCAAACGATAACAATATACATAAAAAATATACTGAAAAAATAATTAAATACGAGGAACTTGCTACAGAGATTAAAAGAATATGGAATCAGAACCAAGTCAAGACAATGCCTATGGTGATAGGCACCACAGGTGTTCCCCACAAAACCCTACTAAAAAACCTTCAAACTCTCGATATGGATGTTAAAGCACTCCATAAGATACAAAAAGCTGTGATCTTGAAAACGTGCAATATAGTTAGATCTTTTTTGAATACATGATAAAAAAGAAATAGAGACCGTTATGACTTGCAAATGGTTTGCCGTCATACATGGATAAATAGCCCCGCTCCGCGGTAAAACTGCGGGGGGTGGAGGTGGGATAATAATAATAATAATAATGATATGCAAGAGGCTATACTTATCAAGAAAACAACAATAATGAGAGAAACTTTAGATCGACGGATATAAAATATGGATTATATCCCCACAGATCGTAACCTTTGGTCAAATTTCACCTAAATGTGGTATACCCTCTAAACGGCTAAAATGCCAGAAATGACATCCCTATAGCCGTTTAGAGGGCTCTTTCACCTATTCAAAACTGGTTTTCTTTTTTTCACACCACGAAATTTACAGATTTTATTCATTAAGCGTACTTTTGATATTGGCCTAGTATGAAATTTCACCTAAGTGTGGTATACCCTCTAAACGGCTAAAATGCCAGAAATGACATCCCTATAGCCGTTTAGAGGGCTCTTTCACCTATTCAAAACTGGTCTTCTTTTTTTCACACCACGAAATTTACAGATTTTATTCATTAAGCGTACTTTTGATATTGGCCTAGTATGAAATTTCACCTAAGTGTGGTATACCCTCTAAACGGCTAAAATGCCAGAAATGACATTCCTATAGCCGTTTAGAGGGCTTTTTCACCTATTCAAAACTGGTCTTATTTTTTTCACACCACGAAATTTACAGATTTTATTCATTAAGCGTACTTTTGATATTGGCCTAGTATGAAATTTCACCTAAGTGTGGTATACCCTCTAAACGGCTAAAATGCCAGAAATGACATCCTTATAGCCATTTAGAGGGCTCTTTCACCTATTCAAAACTGGTCTTCTTTTTTTCACACCACTAAATTTACAGATTTTATTCATTAAGCGTACTTTTGATATTGGCCTAGTATGAAATTTCACCTAAGTGTGGTATACCCTCTAAACGGCTAAAATGCCAGAAATAACATCCCTATAGCCGTTTATAGGGCTTTTTCACCTATTCAAAACTGGTCTTCTTTTTTTCACACGACGAAATTTACAGATTTTATTCATTAAGCGTACTTTTGATATTGGCCTAGTATGAAATTTCACCTAAGTGTGGTATACCCTCTAAACGGTTAAAATGCCAGAAATGACATCCCTATAGCCGTTTAGAGGGCTCTTTCACCTACTCAAAACTGGTTTTTTTTCACACCACGAAATTTACAGATTTTATTCATTAAGCGTACTTTTGATATTGGCCTAGTATGAAATTTCACCTAAGTGTGGTATACCCTCTAAACGGCTAAAATGCCAGAAATGACATCCCTATAGCCGTTTAGAGGGCTCTTTCACCTATTCAAAACTGGTCTTCTTTTTTTCACACCACGAAATTTACAGATTTTATTCATTAAGCGTACTTTTGATATTGGCCTAGTATGAAATTTCACCTAAGTGTGGTATACCCTCTAAACGGCTAAAATGCCAGAAATGGCATCCCTATAGCCATTTAGAGGGCTCTTTCACCTATTCAAAACTGGTCTTCTTTTTTTCACACCACGAAATTTACAGATTTTATTTAATATTTTATAATAAAAATATTTGTCTTTATTTGTGCACATAATTGTTTGACATATATGGTAGTTACTAGTTTCTCAACGCAGTATAAATGCAACACTGTATGAAAAAATTATATGGAATGGAACAGAATTTCTCTTTTCCACCACAAATTATTTCAGCAGGGTTGAAATAAATTGAATTTTGGTAGATTTTTTGCAAAATTCGATACTTATTTTTGTACTACTTTTTTTTTCAACTGTTAAAAAAAGGAGGATAAAAACGTTTTTTACGGTACGATTTCTTCACTTGCGTTAACTAAAAGCTGATATGGGCCTTTGACATACGTCAGTGCTGCCATATCTGCTTATATCTGTGGTCAGGGAGGTAGTTTACACGAGAACAATTTTTAAGCCAAAATGTATACATATTGTAACGACGAAAGTCAGTACCCTCGTTTTCACCGTCCAACATCTGTATATTCCTTTATGAAAATAATTTTGTGTACTCGCTTATATTGGATTATAATTATTTATATTGAATTATATCTCACATGAATTTTAATTACTTATATTGAATTATATCTCCCATGAATTGATACCTTTTTACTATTATTTGTTCTTTCAATGTTTAAAAATCATTTTAAAATTAACGCTTTGTTATAGATGGAGTCGCCATCTATATGTGAATTTAAGTATTAAAATAGCTAAATTGACATTTTTATACAACCATTATTTAGTAAGTTACGTTTTATGACAACTGATTGTTAGCAGAAATTTGCGTATATAAGGAGGAATCTCCGCATGAATTGGGGAGTCTGCTGCTAGCTGTCAGCAAGGTAAGAACACAAAGTTGAACGCAGGTGTTACACATCCATCAACATTGTACTTGCCTTTAAACACATCTACTGGACAGACTTATAATAACACAACTAGTGTATACTATTGTGTGGTCGATCTCCTTGGATTTCGGTCTAGCAACAGGCACACTGCTCCTTCTGAGCTTTTCTCACGCGCGCAGCCTGTAGGTTCTGTGGTGTTACACATCCCGCCTGCATCTGCGTGTACAGTGACTGCTCTGCACGAGCATACGTTCTTTCGCTCCTTCTGAGCATTTGTTTCTCGCGTTCTCACACGCGCAGCCTGTAGGTTCTGTGGTGTTACACATCCCGCCTGCATCTGCGTGTACAGTGACTGCGCTCTGCACGAGCATACGTTCGTTCGCTCCTTCTGAGCATTTGTTTCTCGCGTTCTCACACGCGCAGCCTGTAGGTTATGTGGTGTTACACATCCCGCCTGCATCTGCGTGTACAGTGACTGCGCTCTGCACGAGCATACGTTCGTTCGCTCCTTCCGAGCATTTGTTTCACGCGTTCTCACACGCGCAGCCTGTGGATTTTGTGGTGTTACACATCCCGTCTGCAGCTGCGTGCATAGTGACTGCGCTCTCTACGAGCATACGCATACCGCTCCGTCTGAGCGTTTAAGTTGTCATTTAGACGGCCATTTTATTTTACGAAAATTGTAATAAAGAAATATATTTTTTATATCGACTTCGTGTGTTTTTTTTCTCTCTCTCTCACGGTCCCAAAAATCAATAAATTTTTGTGGACGAATCCTGGACATCGCTGAGCTCTACCCCAGCCTAAGAATCGTCGTCACAATGGCGCCCGAGCAGGGACCCTGAGAGTAAAAATTAACTAAAAAAAAAAAAAAAAAATTTTAACGCCGTTGTTTTTTTTTTATTTGTACAATTAAAAAACTAAATATAGTTAAAAATTTATCAAATAAAATATAGAAGTCATCAACTAAAAATATGTAAAAAATTAAGTTATCAAAATTTTTAACGAGGAATAAATAAACGATAATCAAATCAATTTTAAGAAACTAAAAACAGAAACGGGTAGAGACGTAAAAAAAAAAATTTTTTTTTTAATAAATTAAAATTACAGCAAACACTGCGAATACTTTTGTCGTGGTATGATAGTAAAATTATAAAAATTAACGTGAAATAAAATTAAAATCGACTACCGTATTTAAAAAACCGTGGTGATACAAACGAGAAAAGGTATTTTTATATATTTCAAGTAATACGCGAAAATTACAAAATAAACAACAAAAAAAAAATAAAAAAATAAAAAAAAAAAAAAAAAACACAATTAAATAAAATAGAATAAAAACTATTAAACAGAATAAATTAAAGTAAATTACACAAGGCAAAATGTTGAAGACCAGTTGGGCATATTCACTCAAACGTGATGAGCTACTAAGTGCTTTAAGTGAGTTCGCATTAGAAACGAACGGCAACGTGGAAGAACTGCGAAAGCGTTTTGCTAAGTTTGTAGGGTCCACCCAGAACGAAGAGGTTATCAACCGACTATTAGAACTACAAGGGAGGTATGAAGCGTCGAATATGCTGGCCGAGCCTACACACAAGGGAGCGGTTTCTAAGTCAGCACCGCATGAAAATGTTGGAGAAAGTGTAGCAGGTTACACACCAGTAGCTGTATCGACACACACACGAAACCAGACCGAGTCAAGGTTCGCGTTAATAGACAACGTGAGGAAATGGGGCATAGGGTATGATGGCTGTAGTGATCCACTAGCGTTTATCGAGCGAGTGGAAGAGTTGGCAGAAATATACGCGGTATCACTAGACCAACTACCAATAATAATGCCGGAACTTCTACAACACCAGGCTCTCGTGTGGTATCGCAGCAATAACGAGCACTGGCAGGTATGGAATACCTTTAAAACAAGTTTCTTAGAATTTTTTCTTCCCTCCAGATACTTTGAGCAACTCGAAGACGACATACGTGCCAGGAGACAGCAACCCCGAGAAAAGTTCAAGACCTACGTTTTGGCCTTGCAGAATTTGATGCGACATTCCAAATTAACAAGCGACCAGCAGCTTCAACGTATTTTTACTAACGCTCGTACCGAATATCAATGGTACATAAAGAGAAGAGATTTTACTACCCTTACCGAGTTAATTCGCCTGGCCGAAGATCTGGAGGGCATCACAAATTCTGATACAGCGACCAGAGCGGAGAATCAGCGGGGAGGAGCTAGTACCCAGCAAAACTGGTGTCAACGTCGAGAACGCGCTCCGCACTTTCCACCCAGAGGCCTACCAGCCGATAGTAACGGGTCGGGAAACGTCAAGGGGGATCGACGGATATAAGGGGCGTCGAATCTCCAAACAACTTAGCGAAAAACCCCATGAGAAAAATCCATTTACACAGTGCCCAACCTCATATGAACCTTACCACTAACACCACTGTTAAGCAGAAGGCTAAAAGTAAAGCGAATAACCGGACACAGTCTGTAGTCCATAAACAACCGTCGTCCACAAGTGAGACGACACGAAAAAAAATTAACAAGCGGCGCGACCCACTAAAGACACTGCCACTACCACATGCGTCAAATAGTGGAAATATAGTTACACCACCAACGAACCAAACGGGTCTAGTGGCAGAGGAAAATCGTCTTACAGCCTCGGTACTAATTGCCGGCACATTGGTAAACGCCACCATTGATACGGGTGCCACCCGTAATTTTATGCGAGAAAGCTTGGCCAACAAAATACAATCGAATCCGACATACATCACGGAAGATAGTGAAGTAATCCTAGCAGATGACTCCACGATAAACGTAACGAAAGCTGTAATTTTTAAGACCGTTTTGGGGGATGTGTGTCATCATTCCAAATTTCTGGTGATGGAGACAGCAAGCGAAGACCTTATTCTAGGCCTAGAGTTTTTGCGACAATTTAACACCACTATCACGTTGGCCGGGATAACTTTAAACTGTACACCCACAGATAATTCGTGTGGGGCCGTAAAACTGGTAGGTACCAACCCCGCTCGACAAATGCTCCACGACCATGACGACCCACGCAATAATTGGGAAAACAGTGGAGCCAGCAACGAACACTATCAGACAGGGGCTACTGCAGCTACGGAAGCTAGAGAACAAGAGGCCATCAACAAGTTCCTGGAGAAGGAGCTACCCAAGTTCCAAGAGCTCCATGGGTTATCCACAATCACCACACATAAGATCATCGTCACCGACGACCGCCCTATAAAAATCAGGTATGCCCCCCGAAATCCGGCCATGCAAGCGATAATAGACGCCGAAGTAAACAAGCTGATAGCCCAGGGTTGTATCGAGCCCTCCCGTAGCCCGTACTGTTTTCCAATCACTCTGGTGAAGAAAAAAAACGGGACGTGGAGGACTTGCATGGACTTCAGACAATTGAATCTCAGGTCAGTAACCGATGCATATCCTTTACCACGAATTGATACTATATTGTCTAGATTACGTGAGGCCAAATTTATAAGTAGCTTAGATTTAAAAAACGGATACTGGCAAATTCCCATGGACGATAGCAGCAAGCAGTACACTGCCTTTGCCGTGCCTGGGCGCGGTTTATTCCAATGGAAAGTGATGCCATTTGGACTACATTCAGCCCCAGCAACCTTCCAAAGAGCATTAGATCAGGTAATTGGCCCAGATATGGAACCACACGCTTTCGCATACCTGGACGACATTATCGTGATCGGGAGAACTCTAGAAGAGCACCTAAAAAACCTTGGAGAAGTTTTTAAACGGCTGAGGGCAGCCAATTTGAAGATAAATGTCGAGAAATGCAAATTTTGTACAAACGAAACAAAATACTTGGGGCACGTGATAAACGAGTCAGGAATAAATACTGACCCAGAAAAAATCGCCGCCATTACGACATTACAACCACCCCAGAGTGTGCGAGAAGTGCGACAGTTTTTAGGCATCGCTTCGTGGTATCGCCGATTCGTGCCTGATTTCGCCACAATATCGCAACCTTTAACCCAATTACTCAAGAAGGGTAAACATTGGAAGTGGGGAGTAGAGCAGCAACAAGCATTCGAGACTCTCAAGACCAAGCTAACAGAGGCACCGGTCTTGGCATGTCCTGACTTCTCCAAGACATTCACTTTGCAGACTGACGCCAGTAACTTCGGGTTGGGCGCAGTATTGACGCAAGAATGCGAGGGGGCAGAACGAGTCATCGCGTATGCTAGCCGCCACCTAAATCAGGCAGAAAAAAATTACTCTGCCACAGAAAAGGAGTGTCTGGCCATTGTCTGGGGAATCAGGAAGATGCGGGCGTATCTGGAAGGGTACCCTTTCATTGTGCTGACAGACCATTTAGCCCTGAAATGGTTAAACTCGATAGAAAGTCCCACGGGAAGATTAGCCCGCTGGGCATTAGAGCTACAACAATTTAATTTTACGATACAATATCGACAAGGCAGGAACAACGTTGTAGCAGACGCATTATCACGGCAACCGCTAGACAGTGTGAATTTCGCCAGTTGCGAGAACAACACACATGATTGTGCCTGGTTACAAAAGATGAAACAGGTAGTAATCGACAACCCCCAGAAGTATACCGATTATCGCATTATAAATGAGCAACTATATCGCCACTTTGAGCGGCAAATCAATGACGAAGATGACATCCCATGGAAACTGTGTGTATCAACACCCCAAAGAATTCGAGTACTCCAGGAGAATCATGACAACGTCACAGCCGGGCACCTTGGCATTCGAAAAACAATAAACCGCATCGCTACCAGGTATTATTGGCCCGGAATGTTTCGGGACATCAGTAAATATGTGCGCAGTTGTCAATCCTGTCAACAATTTAAAAGCAGTCAACAAAAACCCGCGGGAGAAATGCTCACCCACCTTACCGAGGAACCTTGGGCAACGATATGCGCTGACTTCGTTGGACCATTACCCAGGTCGAAACACGGCAATACGATGCTACTAGTAATAATCGATAAATTTTCCAAGTGGATCGAATTAATTCCTATGAGAAAGGCCACCGCAGAAGGAGTCGTGAAAGCATTCCGAGAACGCATACTTTGCCGTTACGGGGTGCCAAAAGTTTTCATTACGGACAACGGTACCCAGTTCACCTCTCGACTGGTCCAACGCTACTTAAAGGATATAGGCGTCTACCAGCAGTTGACAGCTCCATATACGCCGCAAGAGAATCCAACGGAGCGCGCGAATCGAACCATCAAGACTATTATTGCTCAATTTTCAGGTCAACAACACAATCGCTGGGATGAATTCCTCCCAGAAATCATGCTGGCAGTAAACACCAGTGTAGCGGAATCAACTGGGTATTCGCCCGCACTCATCACCCAGGGGCGGGAGCCAAGACTTCCAAAAACTCTTTATGATGACGTAACCGCCGGCACAGGTGCCCGAATAGTTACCCCGGAAGATCGTGCGGCGGATATTCAAGAAATTTTTCAGATCGTAAAACAAAATCTAAATACAGCGTCCGTCAATCAAAAACGTCACTATAATTTAAGGCGACGGCAGTGGAAACCCAGTTTGGGTGACCTCGTACTCTTGAAACAGCATCCACTCTCTAAAGCAGTGGACAGCTACGCCGCCAAATTAGCTCCGAAATATGGGGGACCATATATGATAAATTCATTTACGTCACCAGTCATAGTTAAAATACAATGTACTCGGACAAAAGAAATAAGGACAGCACATTTAAGCGAACTTAAACCCTATTACAGCCATGACTGACTTATAATAATTATGTCTTTTACTCTTTCCGCAGAACTAACAACCTTTTTTAAGACCAGATGGCGTATCAACAACGATTTGAAGAATCTTGCAAAAAGTTTCGCAAAGCAATGGAAACAGAGTAACAAAAACAGAGAAGAATGATATTCATCGAAAAGGAAAACCAACCTGAACTGCCGCCAGCAATACAAGAGCGAATTAACAGACTAAAACAAGCCGGGTCAGCACGCAAACGCCACAAATTCCAACAGTGCTTGAATGGGACAACATACCGAGGCCGGATCCGCCGCAACGGCGATGTCAAAATCGAAACCCAGGCAACTCAATAGTTCCTCACCCGAAGAAAGGGGGGACTGTAACGACGAAAGTCAGTACCCTCGTTTTCACCGTCCAACATCTGTATATTCCTTTATGAAAATAATTTTGTGTACTCGCTTATATTGGATTATAATTATTTATATTGAATTATATCTCACATGAATTTTAATTACTTATATTGAATTATATCTCCCATGAATTGATACCTTTTTACTATTATTTGTTCTTTCAATGTTTAAAAATCATTTTAAAATTAACGCTTTGTTATAGATGGAGTCGCCATCTATATGTGAATTTAAGTATTAAAATAGCTAAATTGACATTTTTATACAACCATTATTTAGTAAGTTACGTTTTATGACAACTGATTGTTAGCAGAAGTTTGCGTATATAAGGAGGAATCTCCGCATGAATTGGGGAGTCTGCTGCTAGCTGTCAGCAAGGTAAGAACACAAAGTTGAACGCAGGTGTTACACATCCATCAACATTGTACTTGCCTTTAAACACATCTACTGGACAGACTTATAATAACACAACTAGTGTATACTATTGTGTGGTCGATCTCCTTGGATTTCGGTCTAGCAACAGGCACACTGCTCCTTCTGAGCTTTTCTCACGCGCGCAGCCTGTAGGTTCTGTGGTGTTACACATCCCGCCTGCATCTGCGTGTACAGTGACTGCTCTGCACGAGCATACGTTCTTTCGCTCCTTCTGAGCATTTGTTTCTCGCGTTCTCACACGCGCAGCCTGTAGGTTCTGTGGTGTTACACATCCCGCCTGCATCTGCGTGTACAGTGACTGCGCTCTGCACGAGCATACGTTCGTTCGCTCCTTCTGAGCATTTGTTTCTCGCGTTCTCACACGCGTAGGCTGTAGGTTATGTGGTGTTACACATCCCGCCTGCATCTGCGTGTACAGTGACTGCGCTCTGCACGAGCATACGTTCGTTCGCTCCTTCCGAGCATTTGTTTCACGCGTTCTCACACGCGCAGCCTGTGGATTTTGTGGTGTTACACATCCCGTCTGCAGCTGCGTGCATAGTGACTGCGCTCTCTACGAGCATACGCATACCGCTCCGTCTGAGCGTTTAAGTTGTCATTTAGACGGCCATTTTATTTTACGAAAATTGTAATAAAGAAATATATTTTTTATATCGACTTCGTGTGTTTTTTTTCTCTCTCTCTCACGGTCCCAAAAATCAATAAATTTTTGTGGACGAATCCTGGACATCGCTGAGCTCTACCCCAGCCTAAGAATCGTCGTCACAATATACACAGCTTTGTGTGGGTTAGTGTTTTTCGTATTCATTTAACATTTGCCGTTTTTTTAGCAACATAAAAGCTAATGCGGGGTTTTATCTGGTTGAAAAATTATGCCAACCATATGACAAAAAACGCTTTAGATCCAAATTCAACCAAAAGTGACAAATTTACTAGTGCACGTCGAATTGCTTAAATGTGCTGCATTGATTTGTAGCCATTCAACATTGTGGAACGTGAAGGTTTTCAAAAATATTCCACATTTCTAAATTCTAAGGCTGTTTTTCCTCGATCCTGCACAATAGCAACTACGGCTTTAAATGATATATATAATTTATACCTATATCACATCAAAAAAATTTTGGAAGTTTCTCCGAAAGATATTTGTATGGTGTTAGATATGTGGTCGGACAAATTTAAACATTAGTCATATATAAACATCAAGTTGCACTATTGTGAAGAGTTTAAATTAAAAGTTTTAACATTAAAAACAAAAGTTTTTTCCCGGCCACATACAGGTGTTTAGATAAATTTGTTTTTAAATAAAAGAATTTGTGCAGTTACAGATGGTGGCACTAATGCTGTGTGAGCGCTTTTATGTCACGATATTTTAAATAACGAAAAATTTATTCACTTGAACACTATTATTGGAAAGCTCAAACAAGTATACCGTACTCTACTATATACCTGGGAGGAAATTCTAAGCATACAAAGTTTGATAGAACAAGAGGAACTTATTAAAGTTCTTTTAAAGTCCAAGAAATTGTTAGCCACTTAGAAAGCAATGATAATTATCCAAGCGGTGATGATAATTTTAAAGAAGAATTAAATTACAACAAACTTCCCTCCCTCAAAAATTCTGTTCTCACACGCTGAAATTCCTTAAATGAAATGTTGAGTAGTTTTGTAAAAAATATGGAAGTGGTAAATATTATTATGTTTAAAATTAAACCGGAAGTCATTATTCAAAATATGGAAAAAGAAATAATTAAGGAGTTCCATAACTTTTTGCACATATTTGAAGAAGCCACAAAATACCTTCAGGGGCAAGAATATCCGACGATATCCTGCTTAATTTTTTCTACGAAAAATCAATTACATGCTTAAAAAAGCAGCGGAACAATCTTGCTTTGATCTGACTATTGAGCTTTGTGAGTACTCAGGTGAAAATTTTAAGAGCCGTTTCCCTATAAGCAAAATACATGTCATAGCTGCACTGATGGATCCGTGCCAAAAAAATTGGGAAACAATAGAAAAGTACTTATAAAAGATACCAGAAGATGAAAATTCATCCAGCAATCGTATCTTAAAAAATTATGTACTTTACCCAATTTCAAAAGAAAATCTCCTTCTACAAGAAGTACGCAAAATGGATACATTTCATGAAGACGCATCGACAAGTAGATCGGCAATGGAATCGTGAAGAAAAAGACAGGTATGAATCTTGAATATTAATTTTGAAAATTTTTAACAAACGTTCTTTCTATTTAGAAAATGTCCGACACCAGTACCTATGTTCTGTAACTTGCGAGAAGTTTTCGCGTCGAGAAAAATCAAACAACTATATTGGTTGTCCTGTTTTCCACAAAGTGTTCTTTCTTTCTTTCTGCCATGCATTTTATAAACATGAAATCGACAGGGTTTCATATTATATCTAGGCGACCTGCTTACTTGGCAATATTTTTATCCTTGTAATACAAAAGATAATAGCGGATATTTATTTGCTTCTTTGCATGGGAAAAAATGCCCATGCTAGCGAGGATTTTTCTTTACTAGTTAGCTCCTTAGACGGCTTATTGCCCAACTGCTCGATATAATGTCGAGCAGCCCGTAATTCACCGGTGGCTTTGCGCGTTAAGAAGTTTCTTTCACGTGTTTCTTGTGCGTTCGATCCAGATGCAGTTGGCACTGTCGGCTTAACGCTGACTGGCACATCCTTCGGGAGCACTATCGTATTATTTGGTGCAGTTGGCACGGATGGTATTTCTCCAGCTGGTACACCTTTCTTTTTCTGTTTAGATGTAGTTGGCACTACCGAGGGTTTCCCGGTTGGCACACCCAGACTTGTTTTGGCTGATTTCTCAGCACTTAACTTGGCTGCAGCAGATGTGCTTGGACTGAAGTCCAAGGACGTGCTACGACTTGGTTGGTTTTTGTTTTTTTTAATATTTTTCTCAATTTTGTTCCCACGAGTATGCGCGTAAGGGGTTGGACTACCCATGCAGGAATGGCGTACATGGGGTAGACAAAAACGTTTTAACCGACCCGTACCGTGGCGTCGGTGTGGAGCTGTTAACGATTAGTCTTTTTTAACCACTAACGAGCCATTCAGGTTCTCGGCACTGTTACCATCCACCTTAACCTTACAGGGGATTTAGTTTTGGTCCGCGGTCTCCATGCGCAGCGAAAACTTACACCATAAGAAAGGAGCCGTAGCATGAATTCCAAGCTATATTTATGACCTCTCATAGGAGTATCATCAGATCTTCTTAGAATTCATTAGTAGTAACTACCCTACACAATCTCCTTCAGAGTTGGAAGGTGGGGCATATAGGATAGCATCTCCCAATCACAAACACATACATGGATGGAATGTTTTCCGTGATCAGGAGTCTCCATTAGTGGTTACCTTTCCCTTGGTTCCCCCCGACCCTGACGCCTCTCTCTCTGGGCACGCAATTGTCGCTGAGATACCAGGGGTGCAAAGAAACCCACAAAGATTCACATACAACCTGAAATAAGCTTACAAGAAACATGAGCAAGGAACTAAAGGCAGAATTAGTTTGTACGTGCTGTTCTGTTCTGAATCAGCTGTTTAGTTTCTGTTTAGTTGAAAATCTGTATGTGTAGTTAGTGTTCTGTTGCGGACAGATCTGTAGAAAATAGAATTCAACGTTAAGTGAGAGCCAAAAGTGTGTGTATATTAGTGTGTTGTGATACTTTGTGTACAAGTGTAATCAATTCTTTACGTTGCCAGCTGACTTTTTTCACAGAAAAAGTAATTGCAAAAAATTTTATACGGAAAAGAACGGCACAGAACAGCAACAGAAAGTAAAGACTAATGAAGCCTTAAGTTTTTTGTTAGGCATCCTGTTTCACAGAATGACAACAAACTTTTCGTTTGGAAAAGTTCTCACCAAAGTTACAGAACATGGGCACAGGCAAGAAATGCTCTCATTTTTATCAACAACTCCCTCTGGAAAAGACGCTTTGATACACGAAATAAAAAAATATTTTTCAACAGAGGTCTGTGACACTGAAAGTCTGGACTGGTGGCAGCATAATATGGAGGTATTTTCAGTACATGCAGTTTTAACTACTGTTTTTAAATTTATATTTTTGCAGATTTTTCCAAATCTGGAAAAGCTAGCAAACCATTGCTTTGGAATTCCAGCAACGTCTACTTCATCTGAAGGGGCTTTTTCTGCTTCCGGTTCCTGTATAAACGAAAAAAGAAGTCGCTTGAATCCAACTACCGCAAAAAAGCTGTTATTCGTTCATGACAACCAATTTTTTTACTTTTTACTATTTTTCTGCGTCAGACTCAACGCCGACTCCAACAAAATTCAATATTAATTGGAACAAATAACAAAAGTTCAATAGCCCAACTTTAGCTGACGCTAAGTTGTGCTAAATAAATACGCAACTACTTTACTTTGCATAAAAGTTGTGCAATTGATAACCAAGCATTACGAAAGAACGTTGTTGATACTTCCGTAAGAATAAGCATTTATTATTTTATAGTAATAAGCATTTTTGATTAATTATAAATAAATTTAACAAAGTAATTTTAAGCAGTATTAATCAAGCTATCAACAATAAAAGTTTAACTAATAAAACTTAAGTTTTGTTTTTTTTATTCCTGAAGGAATATATACACATAACTGGCGCAGTCGAAAGTAGGATCTAGTCCCGAAGGACAAGATAAAGTGCAATTGTGAAAAATTATAAATTCATAAGAATTTAAGTAAACAAATAAAATTTTAATTTAAAAAGGACAGGACAAAGTGCAATAGATTCAGAAGAATCTAAACAAAGAAATAAAAAATTAAAATTTAAAAAAAAAAAAAAGAACAATAAATGAACAGTGAACAATACTATTAAATAAAATTTAAAACTATAAACGAACAGTCAAATTTTTAAAACAAAAAATTTAACAGTAATTGAACAGTGAACAATATTACACAAGAAAAAATATATTTCTACAATGGCAACAAATACGTCGTCTTCAAACTCAACTGTATCATCCCCAATCCCAATAACCGATGTTTTAAAAGAGGCATCCAGAATAAGGGAATACAGAGGAACAAAGGACTATGACTTATCATCATTCATAAGAGAAGTAGAACTTTTCCTGCCAATTTTTGAAAACACCAACCTGGAAGATTATGTCTTCCAAAGATGTATTGTGAACAAAATACAGGGAGAAGCACCGTACTCTAGGAAATAATCCAACGTGGGCAGCAATAAAAAAGGAGCTCATCAACAATTTTGGCATCAGAGAAAGTTATCACCACCTCTACCACCAAGCACTAGCTTTAAGAAACTACAATGTAAGTCAATACTACCATAGTCTAAGTAACATTTTAAGTAGAATAAACGAAAAATATACACAAGATCCAGACGAACCAATAGAATTTTCACCAAAGAATAATGAAGCCATGATTTTAAAAACCTTTTTAAGTAATATACCCCCATACATGGCTAGTATTATTTACAGCAGAAATATAACAAATATAAGAACAGCCTTCTATACTCTAGAGGAAATAGGAATTATAAAACAAGACATTAACAACAGATCAAATAGACAAACACAATACAATCAATTCAACTATCTTGGACACAACAAACAATTTAACAATACAGGACAACATTCCAATCCAAAACAATATCGACAACCGACTAACTCCGGACAATATAGACAGACAAATAACTCAGAATTATACCGTAACAGACAACCAGGTGACTCAACTCATATTAAATCAGAACAACGTAGACAAACATATAGACCAACATACAATCCATTTAGACAAAACTTCAACGAAAGACCAGAACCAATGGAAGTAGACCACATCCATGAAGGAAATTTTCAGTCACCAGCCCAAAGGCAAACTTACCGCTAGTAGAGCTAACTATAGGTACTACTAAAATAAAATGCTTAATAGATACTGGCTCCTCAACAACTTTAATGAACCAAAACATGTTCCCTCAACATAAAAGAATAAAACTAAACAGACCTTTACTTTTTAAAACACTAAACGGACAATTGGAAGTTAATTACGAAATTCGAACGGAAATACCAAAAGAATTTAACGACAGGAACCTTATGTGCTGGAAATTGACAGATTTTAAAAATAAACAATTTGATGGTTTGATAGGGCAAAATATTTTAAGAATTCTAAAAGCTAACATAAATATCGGGGAAGAGTACATTGAAGTTAATAAGAATAGGATAAAATTTTGTAATGCTTGTCCATACGATTACGAAAACATCCACACACTAGAAAGTTCACCAAGTAATAACGTAGTAGATAAACTCTTAAGAGAAGATTTAAACAAAGAAGAGAGTATAAAACTCAAAAACTTATTGGATAAAAATAAAGATCTATTCTTCCAATAAGGAATGAAATTAAGTCACACTCATGAAATCCAACATGAGATAATTACAAAAACAAATAATCCTGTATATTCCAAAATATACAGATACCCTCAAATGCATGAGGAAGAAATAAATCGACAAATGAAGGAGATGCTCGAACAAAACATTATTAGAGAAAGCAATTCTCCTTACAACTCACCTATTTGGATAGTTCCGAAAAAACGGACTATTCAGGGAAGAAAAAGTGGCGGATAGTCATCGACTACCGCAAACTAAATGAAATAACAACTGATGATAAATTCCCCATGCCAAATATCGAAAGTATATTAGATAAACTTGGCAAATCACAATACTTCACAACCCTTGACTTAGCCAAGGGCTTTCATCAAATTAAAATTAAAGATGAAGACATGAAAAAAACGGCATTCTCAACCCCACTAGGTCATTACGAATTCGTTCGAATGCCGTTTGGTTTGAAAAACGCCCCTTCGACATTTCAGCGATTAATGAACTCAGTCTTAAAAAACCTCATCAATAAAATTTGCGTTGTGTACTTAGACGATATATTGATTTTCAGCACAAGTTTGGAAGAACATATAGTAAACATCCAAAAAGTCTTCAATAATCTTAGAGAACACAACTTAAAAATACAGGTGGACAAATGCAAATTCTTTGCTAAAGAAACTGAATATTTAGGACATATATTGACGACAAATGGTATTAAACCGAACCCTATAAAAATAGAAAGTATACAAAAGCTCAAACTTCCTGATACACAAAAGCAAATAAATCCTTCCTTGGGGCTACCGGATACTACAGGAAATTTATCAAGGATTATGCTAAAATCGCATGTTGTATGACAAAATATCTTAGAAAAAACACAAAAGTTAATAAAAGTGATCCCCAGTATATCGATGCGTTCCAAAAATTAAAAAGACAACTAACTAACCCACCTATACTCAAATATCCTGACTTCACAAAAAAATTTAAACTGGTAACGGATGCCAGTGACTATGCAATAGGGGCTGTACTCATGCAAGGAGATCACCCTATAAGTTATGCAAGCAGAACACTTAACGATCACGAAAAAAAATATGCAACCGTTGAGAAAGAGCTACTGGCCATCGTTTGGGCAGTCAAGTATTATAGACCGTACACATATGGTAGACCATTCGAATTAGCAACAGATCACCAACCCTTAGTTTGGCTTTATACAAAACACAAAGGGAAAGACATAAATCCCAGGCTTCAGAGATGGCTAATGGAATTAGGAGAATACAACATAGACATGAGCCATATCAAAGGCAAAGAAAACAAAATCGCAGACTTTTTAAGTAGAATAAATTCCGATACAGGTGAAATTCATGCAATAGAAGAAACCGGAACTAACGACAATTCAAGCACTACCGCTACAATCCATTCACAACAAGAGGAATTAAATGATCACATTCCAATTTTAGACACAGTAGTTAATAGATTCCCAACCCAAATTGACCTCTTTGGTACTAGCATAAAATTCTACAAATGCAGCTATCATGCAAAAGACATACAAAACGAAGACGATGCTTACAAACAGATCGCGAAATACCATAAGCTAGAAACTGGACACGGTGGTATCACAGAAAACTACGAAGGACTGAAAAAGAAAATCTATTTTAAAAATCTTAAAACATTAGTACACAAATATATTAACAACTGTGATATCTGCAACAAGGCGAAATATGACCGCAAACCCATTAAACCCAAATTTCGCACAACAGAAACACCATCGGATGTTAACCAAATTATTCACTTGGACGTTTACACTATCAAAAAACACAGTTTCATGACCTTCATAGACAAATTCTCTAAACATGCTATTGCAATATACCTAGAGGACAGAAATAGTCCAACAATAGTCGAAAAATTAAGACAATTTTTATCCACAAGAAGCAAACCCACTAAAATAATTACTGATAATGAATTTAAATCAACAAATGTTAAGGATTTTTTTAGACAGGAAGGAATCGAAGTACACTTCACAAAACCCAACAATCACACAGGAAACTCAGACATAGAAAGGTTACACAGTACACTGTCAGAAAAATTCAGAACACTGGAATCAGAAAATTCTTCCTTATCAACGCAAGAACGAATTTTTAAGTGTATAGAATGGTACAATAGGTCAATCCACTCACTTACTAAAGAAAAACCGATAGACATTATGGAAGGAAAAGTTGAAAAGTATAAAATAGAAGAAAAGATAAGACAAGCAAAGCAACGTATTATAGATAAGAGAAATGAAACCAGAGAAGATTTCCAAAGAACAAATAACGAAGGTTACGTTAGGAACTATAAAGTACTGAGACATAAATATGAACCTAGATATAGAAAACTAAAACTTGACAATATACATCCTTCAAACATTAAACGAAAAAATAAATTTTCAGACCAACTGGATATTGCTCGTTACGCTTCTGACACTAATACCAATGACGATAGCATCCCTGACGATTCAACCCATTAACAACAACAATGGATTTGCAGAAAATAAATTAGACGACGTTAAACTAATTATAAACTACAACAAAATTATCCACATAATTGATATTCAAAACATAAGAAACGTTATTAACTCTTTAGCAAAAGAAATAGAGCAGTTGCAATCGACAAATAACAAAATATTGCTCGAACATGAAGTAGAAAAAATTAAATTAAAAGCACAAACCTTACTTCCTAACAGACAAAAACGAGGTTTAATTAATATGATAGGTTCAGGATTGAAATGGATAGCCGGAACGATGAACGACGATGACAGAGTAGAAATTGAAGAACACCTTAAGATAATAGACGAAAACAACCATAAAGCAATCGAAAATATTAACAGAAACATACATATAAACGATCATTTCAACCGAACTATTAACAAATTGAAATTAACGATTGATGCGGACAGAAAAACTCTATTTACAAGACTAAACTCGATAAGAAAAAACGATGACCAAATGATGGAGCAAATAAATTACGTGGAAATCCTACTTAAATTAAAAATTTTATCAGATAACTTGGAGCATATTCAAAACAACATAGCATCAGCCAAACTCAATGTAATGACCAGTAATATTTTGACCGACAAAGAAATTAACGACTTCAAAATTGACTTTTATGAATTACAATATGTACAGTTAGGAGCAGCAAAATATAAAGACGACCATATCATATTTGTCATAAAATTTCCAAGAGACACAGTCACAGTTAAAAGATCTCTGGTAACACCAATAACAGACACCAAATTCACACAATTAAACTTTACCCCACAAGAAATTATATATTATAACGGAACAGCCTATAATTACAAGCAAAATCCTAATCTTAAAGATATCAAGAAATCCAATTTATGTATTTTTAGTAATAAATGTAAAAAAGTAAGAGCATACAAACAAGAAATAACTGAAATAGAATCTGGATTAATACTATTAAAAAATTCGAACAATAGCTTTGTTACTAGCAAAAAAAATATATAGAGATAATTTCATCATACCTTCTAGCAATCAAATTCAATTCGACACAATCGAACCAACATTCGATGAAATAGTTTTAAGTGAAATGGAAAATGTAAAAGAAATAGAAGAACTAAAATACCATAAAACATTTAGCAAAAACTCCATTGTAATCATATTTATAATAATAGTTGTAATAATTGTAGTATCAACAATGTTTTGCGTACACATAGTAATAAAACAAAATTCTTTAAAACAAAAAATTCAGGAGAATTTTAACATAAAGGAGGGAGGAGTTACGTCAGACTCAACGCCGACTCCAACAAAATTCAATATTAATTGGAACAAATAACAAAAGTTCAATAGCCCAACTTTAGCTGACGCTAAGTTGTGCTAAATAAATACGCAACTACTTTACTTTGCATAAAAATTGTGCAATTGATAACCAAGCATTACGAAAGAACGTTGTTGATACTTCCGTAAGAATAAGCATTTATTATTTTATAGTAATAAGCATTTTTGATTAATTATAAATAAATTTAACAAAGTAATTTTAAGCAGTATTAATCAAGCTATCAACAATAAAAGTTTAACTAATAAAACTTAAGTTTTGTTTTTTTTTATTCCTGAAGGAATATATACACATAACTCGCGAGACCACAGAATATGAATATGAAGGATTGTATAGGTATGTAGGTTTTTTTGTTTTAATTTTAATTTGCGGTTGCAGCAGCTTTATAATTTTAGACTGTAAGTGCATGTGTGCATAGAGAAATTGTTGCATTGGTTTTTTTTCTAATATTATTTTTAGCTCATGGTCATGGAACGTTATTTTAGAAATCTAAGAATGTTTTTGTTGTTGGTTTTATTTAGTTTGATTTTCTTATTTCCTATGTTTAAAGAGTTTGAGGATATGAATAAAATATGTAATTTATGAGCAATGAACTTATTTGAAGGTTTTTATAGGGAAAGCAATACCACACAACAAAAAATAAATAAAAAACGGAAATGATAAACGTTACCACTAGTACACACTGCTGCGATGTCACAAATATCATAGTGTGCACTCGGCATTACTTTTTTTGTAATATTCCTTTTACATAACATTTACACATGCCACTATAGTGGCATGCCATTTCGAAAAACTCAATACACTCACAATTTAACTAACACACTAAAATTTTTTGCACTGTCGGCTTAACGCTGACTAGCACATCCTTCTCGAGCACTATCGTAATTTTTGGTGCAGTTGGCACGGCTGGTATTTCTCCAGCTGGTACACCTTTCTTTTTCTGTTTTGGTGTAGTTGGCACTACCGAGGGTTTCCCGGTTGGCACACCCAGACTTAATTTGGCTGCAGCAGATGTGCTTGTCCAAGGACGTGTTACGGTTTTTGTTTTTTTAAATGTTTTTCTCAATTTTATTCCCACGAGTATGCGTGTAAGGGGTTGGACTACCCATTCAGGGATGGCGTACATGGACTAGGCAAAAACGTTAACGACTAGTCTTCTTTAACCACTAACTAGCCATTCAGGTTCTCGGCACTGCTACCATCCACCTTAACCTTGCAAGTGGTTCAGTTTTGGTCCGCAGGCTCCATGCGCAGTGAAAAAACACCATAAGAAAGGAGCCGCAGCATGAATACCAAGCTAGATTCATGACCTCATATAGGAGTATCATGAGATCCTCTTAGAAATTAATTTTGAGTAACTACCCTACACAATCCCTTCAGAGTTGAAAGGTGGAGCATGTAGGATAGCATCTCCCAATCACAAACACATACATGGATGGAATGTTTTCCGTGATCAGGAGTCTCCATTAGTGGTTACCTTTCCCTTGGTTCCCCCCGACCCTGACGCCACTCTCTCAGGGCACGCAATTGTCGCTGAGATACCAGGGGTGCATTTCCACCTGCACGCAGCCTGGGCATGACAACGATCCTACGAGTTTCTGAAAAGAAAACCCGCAAATTCGTGCCAGACCCGACATGACAGCAATATAAATGACCACTCGTGCAGTGTATCATATAGGTTGCTGATAGTGTCCCTCCCCTATCCGCCGCCTGGGGACGCGCCCGACAGGAGACTGCTACTCCTACAGCATAGCTAGGTGATAAACTAGCGCTGTTTTTCGTGAAGAGAGCTCTTTAGGATAGGTCATATACTCGTGATAAAAACGGCAAATAGTTAAATTAATAGAAATTCGGCACAAAAAAAATTATATATGTATATAACAAGAAAACAAAACCCAATTAACGTAGGCAAAATATATATGTATTAAGTAGGAAAATTTATAGAAAATCAAACAAAAGAATATATAAATTGTAAAATTGTTAGGAAAAATAATTGTAAACAAAAAAATAAATCAAAGTAAATTATTAATCTAAAATTTTGTATAGACAAAAGTATAGTATATAAAATAGTTTAAGGAAGTTATTTAAATTAAAAAAAAATATATGTTTTGCTGTTTTGAAAAGAAAATAAATTCAGTGAAGTGCGACTTTGACCTGCGCACGAAGGGTTCCGTATAGGCACGAGATATGTAGTTCAGTACAAAGAATATAAACTATAGTTTTGGCATTTTTTTCGTTTTGGGTTTTTCGGTTTTAAGCGTTTTTTTTAGTTTGGGGTTTTTAGAATTAATTGGCGCTTTCTGAGTTTTGGCACTTTTTTCGCGTTTTAGCGATTTTTTTTTTTAATTTTGGCGATTTTCATTATTTTGGCGTTTTTTATTTTGGCGATTTTTTTATTTTGGCGATTTTTTTTAATTTTGGCGTTTTTTTTTTCATATAGGTGATTTTTTTAGTTTTAGCACTTTTTTTCGTTTTGAGGATTTTTTCGGTTTTTGGCGTTTATGTTAAATTTTGGCGATTTTTTTTTTAAATTTGGCTTTTTTTTAATTTTGGCGATTTTTTTTTTCATTTTGGCGATTTTTTTTTACATAAACAATTATATTGGTTTTGGCGCATTTTTCGCGTTTTGGCGATTTTTTTCGGTTTTTGGCGTTTTTTTCAATTTGGCGATTTTTTTTCATTTAAACTTAGTGCTAGAATTTTTTTTAATTTTGTCGATTTTTTTCGATTTGGCGATTTTTTTGAAAATTTTTGGCGATTTTTTTCAGGTTTTGGCGATTTTTTTTCGGTTTGGCGATTTTATAATTTTCGGATTTTTTAGTTTTACCGTTTTTGAAAATTTCAAGAGCTTACCTCTTACGGTCTCCAAGATACAGCAATTTGTCAAAATTACATAGTCAAAATTGCAATAACTGATGGACCACCCTTTAATTTAAATTTTTTAATATTTTAATGTTTATTGTTGTAGTCTATATAAAAATACACTAATTTTACAAATTTCAAGTGTCAATATACATATGTACATACAATTGTATGTATATTACTTGATATTTTAACATTTTTCGTCGCTCGTTTTGGAGCACCCTTTAATTTCTAATTTTCATGTATTTGTTGTTGTAGTGGCCAAGGTTCTACGTACTCTGTCCAAATTTCAGGTCCGTAGCTCTTACGGTTCCTGAGAAAATACCGTGTGACGGACAGACGGACAGCGTAGCGAAAACAATACGGTGCCTTTTTTCACCTTTGGTGAACGGAACCCTAAAAAGAGTAAAACGGCTCATGAATAGGAGTAAATAAAGGTAATGGTATGAAGGTGAGTTAAGGTAGGAAAAGTCGGCTGGGTTCTGGGTTCACGAAAGAAAAGTTGAAGAGGACAAGTCGTGACATGTTTGGGAGGGCAATTAATTGAACAAAACATCTTTCCATTCCACTAAATAATATTTGTAATACGGCGTGTTTATTGTATAGAATCGTTTTTGTATTGTAAAATCTTTTTTGTCATTTTTGATTTGAGTTCATAGAAATTTTTATGTGCAACGTACCCAATGAGAGGTTTGGAACCCGCTGAGGTAAAATACAGCGCCCTGAGCTAGCTGGAAGCCTCATTGGTCACTGCGGTTGTAACAATTAGTAACAGTAAGAGTGTCATATAATTTCTATATAATATGCTAACTTGGCAATATTTTTACCTTTCTAAAAAAGAAGAGAATAATGCATACTTCTTTATTTCTTTATATCGGGAAAAATATTGTCAAGTTAGCATATTATCTAGAAATTATATGACAGTCTTACGGTTATAAATTTATATAATGCATGACATATTACAGTGATAGGTATTGTGCCAAACAAGAACTTGGTCAAAATTTTTATCTCACTACTTTTAATGGCCGAAACTTTAGAAAGGAACTTGGTCTTTTTCACATTTATGTTTCTGTGAGGATGATAGTTACTAGTTTCTCACCGCAGATAATGCAACACTGTATGGAAAACTATGATCAAAGGAACAGAATTTCTCTTTACCACGATGAATTATTTTAGCAGGATTGAAATAAATTAGTTTAGACTACCTTTTTTGCTAATTAAATATTTTTTTCTGACTTCACATTATTTTTAACTGTGGGAAAAGGGTGGATGAATCGGTTTTCTCCAGTGCGATATCTTGGTCGCCGCACATTGGGCTGAAATTGCTAAAAACGGCTCTTAATTCAGGCGTTACAGATAACACTTATTTTTTCGTTTCGTAGTATTAAATGGGTCATTAGTAGTTTAAAAAAAATCAGTTTTGAAAAAAAAAAATTTTTTTTTAAACTTCAGGGATATCCGTTTGTCTGCCCGTATGAATATTTAAATTGCTTTGCAAACTCCATTTTTAAAGATAAATGAATGAAATTTGACGCATATGATATTTTTAGGTTAGTAATACAGAATACAAAAATTCAACGGAATCGGTAAATGATTTCGTATAGCCCCCATACAAAATTTTCCCGAAAATAGACCATGTTAATCTTTATTGATTAAAAAAGTTTTTATTAATATTAATATATATATATAATAAATTTACATTTTAGTTTTGATATTATTAATCTTCATATTCGCTGTTACTAAAATAAATATCATCGGAACTATTTTCTTCAGAAATTTTAGGTAACATTAGAAGGTCCAATACCTGGCAACACGTTACTTTTCTTTTTGTAATGTTTGCTCATATTACTAATAATAGGATAGGAACTTATTAAAAATCTATTGAAAATATCTTCATTGGACTTTTCGCGACTGCATTTCCGTGAAAAATGTTCTCTGTATGATTTAAAATCTTTATTGCGAGCTTCCTGCGCTTCCTCCGATAACTGAGCAATAGGTAACAGTGCATGAGTAATAATCGCCGAACCATTTATTAAAAATTTATGTAAAGTGGGAGACATGTTATACCGTGGGTATTTTTCAACAAAGTATTTTGCGGTCGATAAAGTAAAATTTCTAAATTTTTCAACATTAATCTGATGACCACACGATACAGCAACTAAAATAGTATGCAACTTTTTGATCAGTTCAACGTCGATTTTTGTAATTTCCGCTAAAACTTCGGGATTTTGGAAAAAACGTCTGGCTGTATTCCCGTCATTTGAGTTTCCAAACCCTGGTTTTGGCTGGTCAACTATAAGTCCGTTTTTTTGTCTGAACTCTACCTGTACTTTTGATCTGGTTTCATTCACTATTTTTTTCTGCTTCGGACCTTGCTTGCCATTTTTTGATTGGAATTTTATATAACAAGTGAAGAAGGCACTCGAAAAATCTTATCCAACCATGCAGAATGGATAAACCAAACTGCAGAGTGTTATTCTCAACTTTTCTTTGGATCATGCTATCGATTGAATTGAACTCTTTACTCGTGGCACCACATATATAACATTTTTGAGTTGATTTTGTTTCTGTTATAGAATAACATACCTTTCCATCGATCATTACTAACATAAGTTCATGTTTTACTTGGACGTTCCTCTCTCCTAAAAAAGCAGGTGAATTAACAAGTGATTTAATTTCTATATCTACTCTTTCTTTTTCAAGTTTCGCAACATTTGCTGTCTCTTTCTTAAACTCTATTTTTAGCGGCCTGCAAAATCTTGTTGAAGATGGACGAGGATTTTCCCAAATAATTTTATCATTGGCTACTAACTTTAAAGGGACGACAGATGTAATAAATACTGCAGAATCATCGGCATCAGAACCATGAAATGCCTATTTATAAGAACTGTGTCCTGAGCTGCCATCGAAGCCCCACTTTGTATACAATTTAATGTTACGTAATTCTTCATCAGTCAGATTGCCAACTTCTTTTTCCTTTAAAATTGTTAACCGCTCAACAGTATGGTTTAAAAGTCCTTGAAGACTTACTTCAGATGAAGTTTCACAAATTTTTATACATTCACGTTTAGGATAGCACTTTTTTTTGCATTTTGTATATCTGTATATGGCGGAAATTTTTCTGGAGCAACTCTTCGAATGATATTGTATTGATACCTTGACAATTTTGCATCTATTAATACAGCAAGAGCTTCTTCAGCAGTTAATTTTTTGGATTCTTCTTTCCCAAAACTTTCTCTATATTTCTTTGCTTTTGTTGGGGAAATTGTTATATCTTGAACAATTTTTGATGCATCAATTTGTCCAGAAGCTCTCAAGCCCATTTGGGTTGCATGAGCCAAAATAGCCAAAGAATTTGATTCTCTTAAATTTTTTGGTTTTTTTGCCATAGTTTTTTTGCTGCATTCTTCAAATGAAAGGTGTTTTCTTCCTCGTTTTCGTTATTTTTTAAAAAATCGTTCTCTTTTCTGCAACTTTTAAGCCATCGACTTTTAAAATCATTGCAAAAAATATAAAACCTGTTTCTAAAATGTTTCATATCTTGAGGATTGTACCTTTTAATTAATTCAGTCTGCAAAAACTTTATTTTATTATAAATTCTTATAGAGTTTGCGTTTTTCATTATAATTATAAAGCTCTCTTCGGGAAATATAAATATCAGAATTTGTTCCTAAAATAAGAAGTTTAAAGTAATGGTATTTTTTTCTGTATCGATTAACGAGTAGTGTTTGTTCACATCACTTTTAGACAATAACACCACAGTTTCAAAAAAAAAAAAAACAAAAAAAAAACAGTCACTGTTAACAATCTATCACCCCATTTTTACTCCGAAATTGAACGTTTGAATTTATACTTTGGTCTCTGGCAACTATGATTTAGTTAATTTTAAGAACAGTGGCAGTATTGTTATCTTTTTCTTTATTTTATCTTTCGTTTGTCTATTGAATTCATTTATACCTATACAAGCCACATTTGAATTTAACCGATAGCCGAAAAAGACCAAGGTGAGCATTTTTTGCTACTTTACATATATTTTATTGAAACTATTTTTGATCTCTGTAATTTTATAGTTTTTTAAAGCGTTCATTAATTCTTAATAAATGTATCAAGTTCGTATTTAAACTACACAGAGTCTTGTTATTGTGGGTATACGAAGGGCTATTAAAACTGGTCAAAACCAACATTTCTTTAAAAAACTTGCTACTGATTTGTAACGCTGTCCAGGCTTCTGGAAAACATCTTGCATCGAAAGCCCTAGCAAAACGCGTCATTTCTCAAAACGTATGTACCGAGAAGATGGAAAATGGAGGGTGTGATTCGCTGCCAAGCTGTTCATTGTGCAAGCAGCCAGATAACGATGAGATGGTCCAGTGTGATGTTTGTGATGGGTGGTTTCACTTCAAATGTGTTGGCGTCGGCCCTGAAATTGAAAAAAACGATTGAATGTGTGCAAAGTGTAACAGTGCATCAACATCGGGTTCAGCTTGGAAAAGTGCGGTGGACAATACTGTACCAAGTGATGGCGGGGGATTTGAATCCATGCCGGGTTTGAATGAAGTTGCACCAGATAAAGTAGGTATGGGATTTGTCAATGAGAATGCAAGTGCGCACGCGAAAAATTCCAGTAAGACTCGACGCGATATAGGGATTGAATTACAGCGTCTAGAAGAAGAACGCAAAATTAATTTGTTATTCCTTGAGCGTAAATACAAAATTACATCTCTGTACGATGATTTTAGTGGGACTGAACTTACCACGAGTAAAGATAACACAAATGGTGCAAAAGGCGCAGGCGCAATAAAGTTTAATGAATTTGACGGCGCAGGAACAAAAGGAAAAACGAGTTGCCATCAAAATGAAAACGTTTTTAATATCAGTCAAGCAGCTACAAACCAAAGTGTAACACAAGTGCCTACTAGTACTTTTTTTTAGACATGAACAAACATACTCGGGGCAAGCCATACCAAGAGAACTGCCGACATTTAGTGGGAGGTTCGAGGAGTGGCCACTATTCATAAGTAGTTACGAGAACTCGACGAGATTATGCGGTTTTACTAATGAAGAAAATTTGTTGCGTTTACAACGCGCTTTGAAGGGAAAAGCATTAGAGTTTGTAAGTAGTAAACTTACTTTGCCTGCAATTGTGCCAGAAGTTATTTCGACCTTGCGTATGTTATTTGGCAGGCCAGAAAATATTATTCACAATTTATTGGCTAAACTTAGGGCTGGTCCAAATGTGAATGTTAATAAACTAGACACGCTTGTGATATTCTCTTTAGATGTTAAAAATATTGTTGCTACTATGGAGGCAGCAAATTTACGTGCACATTTGAATAACCCAATGTTGATTCAAGAATTTATTGAACGTTTACCGCCTCAATTGAGATTGGAATGGGCAATGCACCCAAGGCGACTTAATGTAGTCACTCTAACAGAATTTAGTAATTGGCTGTTTAATTTAGCAGAAGCGGCAAGTGAAGTTATATCTATTTCGGACACATATTCAAGTGCACAGGAGAATATAAAATGTAAAGCGTCGCGAGTAAATGTACACGAGGAACGAACGGCTAATGAGGGCAGTATGCGGAAACGCCAGACTGAATCAAAATGTTTTGCGTGCGATAAAATTGGCCATTTTATAGCACAATGTGAAAAATTTAAGAGAATGAATTATGATGAAAAATGGAATCTGATTCATGTCAGAAAACTCTGCCGCTCGTGCCTAGTGTTACATGATCAGAAATTTTGTAGAAATCGTAAAGCATGTGGCATTCTGGATTGTATGGCTAAACACCATCCTCTTCTCCATAAGCCTGACATCGCTGAAAGGAATAATGTGTCACCGTCTATTGTTGCGGTGCATAGCATGCTAACATCAAGTGTGCTGTATAGAATCATTCCGATAACCATTCACGGAAAGGATAAAAATGTTGTCGAATACGCTCTTTTGGATGAGGCGTCTGGGCCTACATTGATTGATAAATCAGTTTTGAAGAAACTCGACATACATGGTGACCGTTCAGAATTGTGTGTAAAATGGACAGACGGTAGTTTTCGTTGTGAGAGTGATTCAGAGCGAGTGAGTTTGAAAGTTTCTCTTGCTAGAAATAATGCAAGGCAATATTTATTAAATGATGTACGATCTGTAAATGTACTTGATCTACCTAAGCAGACATTAGTATTTTCTGAACTGGCAGAAAAATACAAACACCTTCGCGGACTTCCGGTTGAATCGTATAAGAACGTAATTCCTAAAATAATAATAGGACTAAACAACAAAAAGGTTGCAATACCTTTAAAGTATAAAGAGGGTGGGGACGACGAGCCCGCTGCCCTTAAATCACGTCTTGGATGGAGCATTTATGGATCAACAGGGTCGGCTAGTACCATGAACGTAGGACTACAGCTGCACGTATGCGAATGCCATGATGATATTGCTATACAGAAACTTATGAAACAAAATTGTCAACTAGAAAGTGAGGAAACTGAGTCTCGTAAGCTGGATGGGAAAATTATTGCCAGAATGCAGAATTATGTTACTCGAACAGATGACAAATTTACTGTAAGACTTCTCTGGAAATCGGATAGTCTTACACTGCCGAACAATTATGATATGGCATTGAGAAGAATGATATGTTTCGAACGAAGACTACAAAAGGACAACAATTTGAAAATTCGCGTTAATGAACGTATTGAAGAGATGCTAAGAAAGGGCTATATTCGAAAGCTTAGTGAGTCTGAAATAAAAGAAGAGCTCCCTAGAAAGTGGTACCTGCCGATCTTTGTGGTGAGAAATCCGAATAAACTCGATAGAATTCGCATAGTCTGGGATGCCGCTGCAGAGCATCAGGGCATATCACTTAACAGTTGCCTTGACAAAGGACCAGATCTACTTACACCGCTCATAAATGTTCTCTTCAATTTCAGAATTGGAAAAATCGGAATAAACGCTGATATTTCGGAAATGTTTCTCAGAATTGCAGTGAATGAAAGTGACACTCATTCCCAGAGATTTCTATGGCGAAACTGTGATAAAAAACGAGAACCTGACATTTTTGTGTTGCAGGTTATGTCCTTTGGGGCCAGCTGTTCGCCATCATTGGCACAATTTGTTAAGAATGCTAACGCTACAGAATTCGAAAGAGAATTTCCCCGAGCAGTCAAATCAATTAGAAAACACCATTATGTAGATGACATGGTGGACAGTGTTAATACCGTAGACGAGGCTATTCTGCTAGCAAAACAAGTACGCGAGGTTCATAAGAGGGGTAACTTTCACATTCGCAATTGGATGTCAAATTGCAAAGAGGTTGTTGCAGCCATGAGAGGATCTATGGAACGTACAGAATCGTTTTGTCAGGCAGGTAGGAGAATCGAGCAAGTTATTGAGCCGGAAAGAGTGCTGGGAATGTGGTGGAGGACTGAAGATGATATGTTTACCTTTAACCTAAAATATACCAAAATAACCACGGAAATACTGTCAGGCCAAAAACTTCCTACGAAGAGGGAATTATTGAGATTGTTAATGTCAATATTTGACCCCTTAGGCCTTTTGTCGTATTACACAGTACAAATGAAAATATTACTGCAAAACGTGTGGCGCAAAGAAATCGCATGGGATGAAACTATTTCTGAGGAATTTTCCGAAGAGTGGTTACGATGGCTGTCTGCACTGCGAAACGTAGAAAATACTAACGTTCGAAGAAGTTATTTTGGAATCGGTTGCAAGAGTGATAGTAAAGTCCATTTGCACATATTCGTGGACGCCAGCGAGAACGCATTTGCTGCTGTAGCATATTTACGCATAGAGACGCCAAATGGGATAGAAACATCATTAGTGGCATCCAAAACAAAGGTAGCAGCTTTGCGTCCAATTTCCATCCCACGAATGGAACTATGTGCAGCCGTATTGGGATCCCGTCTAGCGACAACCATTATTCGTGGCCACGATCTTCATATTGAGTCAACAACATTTTGGACTGACTCAAAAACGGTGCTCATATGGTTAAAGTCAGATCCGAGGCGATTTAAACAATTTGTCATGTTCAGGGTAGCAGAAGTACAGGAAAACACAGATACTTCAAACTGGCGCTTCGTGTCTTCAAAACAAAATGTAGCTGACTTAGCCACCAAGTGGGTGAAACAACCCTGTTTTGATGCGGCAAGCCCTTGGTTTACAGGACCACCATTTTTGCGACTACCACAAGAAGAATGGCCAAAGTACGAAGAGACGCCTAGGACTGGTGACATCATTCCTCCAGACCTTCATATTGTAGCGCTACATTTACAACAAGACAAAGTGCTAATTGACTGCAGCAGATTTTCGAAATATGAGCGTTTGATGAGATGCATGGCGTATGTGAAAAGGTTCATTGAACAAAAAGTATTCAATCAATTTACAAATGATGGCTTGAGTCTTACTTGCGAACAACTTCAGTGGAGCCAAACGTATTTAGTTCGACTTGCACAATCCCATACTTATCGTTATGAGCTTTCTTTATTGCAAAAAAACCCTTCGTGCGTGTTGCCCAAGGCAAGCCCATTAAAGAAGTTATCCCCATTCATAGATGATAACAGAGTTTTACGTCTGCGTAGTCGCTTGCAGTACACAACAATGGTCTCTTACGACACAAAAAATCCTTTTATACTTCCCAGAACGCATTACATCACTTACCTCATTGTGAATTGGTATCACCGCAAATACAAACACGTTAACCACGAAACCGTAATTAATGAGATTTTTCAGAAATACTACATTCCAGGGCTTCGGACTCTTCTCCGCACAGTCCGTAGCAAATGTCTACTATGTAGGATAAGGAACGCCCAGCCAAATCCCCCTCAGATGGGACCGCTACCGTTGGCTCGTATGTCGGCCTTCCAGAGGCCATTTACCCATGTCGGTCTGGATTTCTTTGGACCGTTTGTTGTATGCGTAGGAAGACGATCCGAAAAACGTTACGGGGTAGTGTTTACATGTCTCACTGTACGAGCAGTGCACCTCGAAATGGCATTTAGTCTTGATATGAACTCATGTGTTATCGTTATTAGAAATTTCATTGCACATAGAGGAACGCCTTTGAGCATATATAGTGATAACGGCACTAATCTGAAGGCTGCTGAAAAAGAGTTGAGAGAGGCGTATATGAAAATCGATTTTAAATTAGTTCAAGAGGAATTTACAGGCTATAATGTGAAATGGTATTTCATTCCACCATCGAGTCCACACATGGGAGGGTCATGGGAGCGGATGGTACGATCCATAAAAACTGTTTTATACCAGATCATAACACCTGATCAAAAGCTAAATGATGAGAGATTACACAGCCTGTTTTTAGAAGTTGAAAGCATTGTCAACTGCAGACCACTCACGTATATACCATTGGAGTCTTCCGACCAGGAAGTCTTGACCCCAAACCATTTCTTGCTGGGAAGCTCGTCAGGTAACAAGACACCAGGTGTATTTGAGAATACTGATATATACTTAAGACGATCCTGGCGACATTCACAATTGCTAGCTGATAGATTTTGGAAAAGGTGGATTGCAGAAGTTTTACCTTCTATGACAAAGAGATCTAAATGGTTTGAAACGGTGCGACCCATAAGTATAGGTGATGTTGTTGTAATCGTGGATCAAAATTTCCCCAGGCATTGCTGGCCAAAGGGCATTATAATCAATACGTTGATAGCAAAAGATGGCCAAGTCAGAAGCGCCATAGTGAAAACCACCAACGGAACTTACCATCGGCCTGCTGCAAAGATCGCTGTGTTGCACATTAAACCGGAAGAATAGATGGATTGTAAATCCTTTAATTTTTTGTTTTGGTATTCCCGTTTGCTGTGATACCGGGGGGGGAGTATGTTAACAATCCATCACCCCATTTTTACTCCTAAATTGAACGTTTGAATTTATACTTTGGTCTCTGGCAACTATGATTTAGTTAATTTTAAGAACAGTGGCAGTATTGTTATCTTTTTCTTTATTTTATCTTTCGTTTGTCTATTGAATTCATTTATACCTATACAAGCCACATTTGAATTTAACCGATAGCCGAAAAAGACCAAGGTGAGCATTTTTTGCTACTTTACATTTATTTTATTGAAACTATTTTTGATCTCTGTAATTTTATAGTTTTTTAAAGCGTACATTAATTCTTAATAAATGTATCAAGTTCGTATTTAAACTACACAGAGTCTTGTTATTGTGGGTATACGAAGGGCTATTAAAACTGGTCAAAACCAACAGTCACAATTGAAACAAACAAAAAGAAAGTTAAAACAAACAATTATTTACGTTTCCAACTAGACATATCATAGAAAACTATAAAAAAAATTTTTTTACCCAAGCTTGCCCAAACCGAATTTGAATTTCTACTTAAAACTAAAAAATGATTGTTTTTTATATTAATTTTCCAAAAAATATTAAAAACATTTCTACAACAAAAATATTTAACTGGGATACATATTTGAGTTTCCAAATACCTGATGTTGAAGGTTCCATTGTAAAAATATTACTTTTATGCTATTAAAAAATAAAAATTTTATTTAAAAAAAATTTTTTTTTTCAATTTTTACCACTGTTTTCAAAAACTTAAAAAATGTTCAACTTTAACAACGCACAACTCGAAAAGTAAATAACAAAGGAAAATGAAAAAGATAGTTAGTGATGCACAATTTTGTTTACTATAACCTGTAATTGATTACTTTTTAAAAATATTAATTTTCAATTAAGAGCCATTATTGGGAATTTCAACCCAACGTGCGCCGTGAAGAAAAAAAACGTTTGAAAAACTTTTTCAGTCACGTACCAAACTTTTTTAAGAGTTGCAAAAAAAGGTGTGCCATGTGCTCTCATGAAATTTATATCCAGAAATTTCCTTGTAATAAATAAAATAAAATATTAGATGCACGCTATTAATTTATATACCATTCAATAAAGGGCGAAAGTAGGTATCAAAATTATTAGATGCAATTTTTTTAATTACTTGATTTCGAAAGTTATACCCCAGCAAACTTTTTATAAAAAAAAAGTTTTCATTTTATAAAATCAAAACCATATAGTGTGTGGCATTGACACATATATCAATCAATAGAAAATATATATACCATTCAAAACTATTAACTATCATATCCAGATTTACTTTAGTTCAGATGTTATAGCACAGTAAACTTTTTACTAGCAAAAAAAAGTTTTGCATCATAAAATAAAAATCGTTAATTATACGCTATTGACACATGTACCAATCGATAAAGGATTAAAACACCTATTGGAATTATAAACGTTCATATCAAGATTTACTATGGATATAAAGTTATAGCCCAGCAAACTTTTTATTGATAAGAAAAGTCTTGTCATATTAAATCAAAACGGTTGATTGTCCGCTATCAACAGATATTTCAATTGATAACAAATTAAATTGCCTTTTAGAATTGATGACTGTCATATTCAGATTTACTTTAGTTCAAAAGTTATAGCCCAGCAAACTTTTTATTGACAAAAAAAGTTTTGTCTAATTAAACCAAAACGGTTGATTGTGCGCTATTGACACATATCTCCATTGATGAAAAATTTAAATGCCTTTTAGAACTTATAAGTGTGATATTCAGATTTACTTTAGTTCTGAAGTTATAACCCAGCAAACTTTTTATTGACAAAAAAAGTTTTGTCCTATTAAACCAAAACGGTTGATTGTATGCTATTGACACATATCTCAAATGATGGGAAATTAAAATGTTTCTTAGAACTGATAACTGCCATATTCATATTTACTTTAGTTCAGAAGTTGTAGCCCAGCAAACTTTTTTGGTCGTTAAAAATAGAAAAAATTTTCTTCCTACTAAACCAAAATTATTTCTTGTGCACTGTTCAAACATATACCTATCAATATAGGACAAAAATGTTTTTCACAATTTGGAACAGTCTTTTTCTGAATTACTTTAGTTCAGAAGTTATAGTCCATCAAACTTTTAAAAATGTTAATAATTTTGCGTTTTAATGTAACGCGCCCACGAGCACGTGCTTTTAATTTAAGCAAAAACTAAAATACTCCTTTTTATGCAACTCTGCTTGAAAAAAGTTTTTTGTTAAAAATTTTTTTTTTCTCTTCCGGGATTTCTTGACACGCGTGGGAATATTTGTTCATAATTGGGCTCAAGGCGAATACAGTATCAGGTGACTTTATCAGCTGTTGTTGCGAAATTGAGCAATTTTAAACAAAACGTCAAAATTTGCTCAGAAATCTTTTGACAGATTGGTTTTCTAGGATCGCAAACCACATGTTGGTTTTTGTGTTGTAAAATTTTTCTACTGATAAGGTCACCTGATACTGAAACGCCTTGATTGGGCTGAATATGACAAGACGAATCTTAGCCGCCGTGAGTTCATTTTGTGCTCAGCCACCGCCGCCGACTTTTCTCCTTCCTTCGGCTTCTTTCTCTGTTGATTTTCAATGATTGACCTGCGCCGAGAAATTTTGTCGGCGGCGGCGGCTCATGATAAATTGTTCGGCGGCGGCTGAAAAACGGCTTCACTTTTTTGCAATTGTGTCAAAGTAAATTCACAAAATTTTTTAAAAGTTATATATGCTATCGCTGATAAGGGCTAACCTAAATGTTAAAGAATTGTTCATTTCGACACAGAAGAGGCAGGAAATATATATCAGTTATATTTGTTCCATTCTAATGTACGTGTTAGGCTGGAACAGATAATGTAAATATCACCTAATACAAAAATAATTGGCAACATCTTACACCTCATTTACAAATAGTGCGTTATTGTACACAATTACAATTAAATCTTGCATATTTTGACAAATATTTACACTGCAACCTACCTTCAATGCAATATAAAAACATCAATACATATTAATATTTTCTAAGCTTCGAACGCAACGATACTCACTATGCGACCGGCTATCTGCCTGGTTGCTCAAACATGTCACAGTGTCTGTGACCATTACTTTCAAACAGTTTTCGTTAGCTATTAACAAGGCACATTTAATACTATAATTTAAGTAAAAAAGTAATACGGCAGCTTTCCATTTTTATTTGCAAATAAGAAGTACGTATAAACAGGATATATGCCAATTGGAAAGAAAATTTTAAAGCAAATTTGCATCAAGTCTTAAAAGTGTGAAGGTATTGGTCAAGGCATATCAAACAGGTACACGTATCAGGCATATTGCTCATCCGCTGATTTTTTGTTTACAAATTTATAACGAAGAATTCATTTGACAAATACAATTGTGTCTTGTTTGATGCATACAATTTTTTGACAAATACCATGTAAAGCTATGTGAGAAGCAGAGAGTTGCCAGAGAGTTAGCAGAGAGTTGCCAGAGAGTTTTGCCTAATGCATGTACCTGTATTAAATGTGCCTTGGTATTGGTAAAAAACCTAAAAACCTCCAGTAATATACAAAAAAATAATCAATCGGCAGCTGATTTTAGCCGATTTTGAGCCGAGAAAAAATCTGCGGCGGCGGCTTACATAAGGCCTTCGGCGGCTCGGCTTAGCCGGCTGTTAGGCGGTCGGCGCAGGTCTCTGTTTTCAATGCAAAAATATTATCACAGAATATGTTAGTCTCTGACAAGGCATATCAAATTAAATGTGCCTTGGTCTCTGATTAATATGAAATGTTTTAAGTGTTAAAAATTAAGAAAGTACATACATACATAAATAGGCAGTTACAATTTTATGTATACATATGTGTGTATGTACATATAAATGGAACTATGTACAATGGCTGTATGTATAAAATCCAACTAATCTGTTTCTGAACATGGAATTAATATCGTACATTAAACCATGGTTGGTAATACAATAACATCAATTACAATGTGTGTGGGTAAACTGTGGAAACATGATGAATCGCTTGCTTTTGGAACGATAGCTATTAGCACTGAGTCACCCATTGCAGCAGAGTAAGACCTTCGATGATAACCAAATTAGCGGAGTTCCAGATCTCGAAATAAAATTACTATGAATGACTGTAATAACTTTATCCTAAGTCCTATTGAATTAGAGACAACAGCATTAGCTCGGAAAGGTGGTTTGTGTGATCGATCAAATGACTGGGTATTTCCACCAAAAGCTCCCTCATCAAATATTTCCAATTTTATAAAAAACGTAAGTATCTAAACATTTCTCTATTATATGTATATTTACATATCGTCACCTTAAATGCAAACGGACGTAAATAAATATTTTACAAGAGACAAAAAATTTTACACAATCAATAATAAAGTATTCTTGAAAATTGTCTTTGAAATTTACTTGTAGTATGGATACTTACATGCATTTGTAATTGCTTTCGTTTAAATTTCTTTAATAAAGTATTCATTTTTGATCGCAGAGGTCTAAATATTTGTGTGCACATGTAGTTGTAGTTGATAAATTTATTTGATAATAAAGTTTTGTGGCGAGACTTTCGTCTCTCTTCGTCTTGGTGAACCCATACCAAAGTAAAAAATAATTTTTAAGATTGATCCGAAAACAAAGTAATGTGATAATCCATTTTTTCCGTGCACATTTCGCCACACCCATTTAAAAAATACTTTATTGGACCTCTTCCATATGCAAAAAGCATTTTGCGAATTGGTCGTCAACTTACGAAGTTATTTGATAATTAATAATTGAGGTGAGCATCAACACCCTTCCCCCTTCCCAATTAGCGCAAAAAATTAAGTTTCCCTCTACCATATGAAAAGAGAATTTTGGAAACTGGTCCATATGGTGAAGTTATTTGAAATTCAATTTTTACATGCGAGCATTTCACTTCTCCCTCCCTCCTAAATTAAAATAAATAGTATACCTTTTCCATATGCAAAATGAGTTTTGAAAATTGGTCCACAAATGACAAAAATATTTGACAATCAATTTTAGGTGTACGCCTTTGCACAATTAGCAACCATGGCTTCACCACATCTCTAATTTAAAAAAAATGTGGAGCTCTTCGAATAAAAAAAGAATTTTGGAAATTGGCCCACATATGACGAAGTTATTTGATATTCACTTCTTAAACGTGGACACCTTGCTTTCTTTTTTCCCTACAATCAAAAAATTAGTCGATCCTTTTTATGTGCAAAATGATTTTCAAAAATTGGTCCACAAATGTAAAAAAATATTTGATAATCAGTTATTGAGCGGAAAACATTTTGCTCCCACCTCGCCAACAATTAAAAAAAATTAGATGACCTTTTTCAAATGCAAAAATAATTTTGAAATTTGGTTTCCAAATGACAAAGCAATTTGATAATCCATTTTTAGCGGGCACACTTAGCCGCCTCCTTCCCCTACCAGCATTAAAAAAATTTAGGGGACCTCTTCCATATGCAAAAACATTTTTAAAATTGGTCGATAGATGACAAAGTTAGGTTGTTATCAATTGCGTGGGCAGGCAATTATCTGCGACACTTCCCCTCCCAGCAAAAAAATTTAGCAAACTTTTTCATATGCAAAAATATTTTGATTATTGGTTCACAAATAGCGGAGTTATGCTCGTTAATATTATAAAACCTGGTAAATACTATTTGGACGGTGTAACATAATTTAAAAAAGTAGGCGTAAAAGTGGGTATGCCTGAAAAAATTAGCCTGTAATACAATCCAGAATTCCAGTTAAATGTTGTGAAAATTTCAAAAAGATCGGTCCAGAGGTCTGGTCTCCTATAAGGTACAAAAAACACACAAACAAACAAACAAACACACATTCCGTTTTATATAAACTACTAGCTTAACCCGATGTGCTTTGCTACCTCCTAGCACAACTTCTAAAAAAAAATAACTCGAAAACTTTTTCTGTAATCAATCAAAATTTTTATTGATTGGACCCATTCCAAAGTAAAAAATTATATGAAAATAGATCCACAAACAAAGTTATGTGATAATCCATTTTTTTGCGGACATATTTCGCCAGTTACATTTAAAAAAACTTGGTTGGACCTCTTCCAACTACAAAAAATTAAGTTTGCCTTTCCATATGAAAAAAGAATTTTGGAAATTGGTTCACATATGATGAAACTATTTGATATTCACTTTTTACTTGCGAGCATTTCAAATCTCCCTCCCCCCTCCAATTTCCAAAAAAAAAAATTACCTTTTCCATATGCAAAATGAGTTTTGAAAACTGGTCCACAAATTACAAAAATATTTGATAATCAATTTTAGGGGCAAGCCTTTGCACAATTAGCAAACCCCGCTTCACCACACCTCTAATTAAAAAAAATGTGGAGATCTTGGAGTAAAAAAAGAATTTTGGAAATTGGTCCACATATGACGAAGTTATTTGATATTCACTTCTTAAACGTGTACACCGTGCTTCCTTTTTCCCCAACAATCAAAAAAATTAATCGATACTTTTTCATGTGCAAAATGGTTTTGGAAAATTGGTCCACAAATGTCAAAAATATTTGATAATCAGTTTTTGAGGGGGATATTTTGCTCCCACCTCACCAACAATTAAAAAAAATTAGTTGATCTTTTTCATATGCAAAAAGAATTTTGAAAATTGGTTTCCAATCACAAAGCAACTTGAAAATCATTTTTAGTGGGCACACTTAGCCCCCTTCTTCCCCTGCCAGCATTAAAAAAAATTAGTGGACCTCCTCCATGTGCAAAAAGCATTTTGAAAATTGCTCGATAGATGACGAAGTTAGGTTGTAGTCAATGGCGGAGTTATGTTCGTTAAAATTATTAAACCTGTTAAAAAAATGTGAATGGTGTAACATAATTTAAAAAAGTGGGCGTAAAAGTGGGCATGCTTGAAAATAAAGTAGCCTATAATACAATCCAGAGTTTCAGTTAAATGCTGTGAAAATTTGAAAAGGATCGGTCCAGAGGTCTGGTCTCTTATAAGGTACAAACAAACACAAACAAACAAACACATATTCCGTTTTATGTATATATAGAAATAGATGTACATATATGTAGATAGATATGCAGGTCTACAACAACTAAGAAAATACAAAAATAACAGGCGCTTTGTAGGAGATTTTTTAAATTAAAGCAAGTAACATACCTATGTATAAATTTATTTCTTAAAATGTTCTTAAAACCATTTCAAGTTAATTGTGATACAATACTGATCCTTCAAACTAAAGTATAGTTACGTAAAAAATATTCCTATAGGGTTAATGCAAAGAACTATCTAGAAGTATTTAACTAAAGCAATAAACGTACACACATATTCACGTGCAAGCACTATAGCAACAACAATAATTGTGTACATACGCTGCAGATAAAAGGAGTAGTATGTGGTCAGAAATATACTAGTTGCTTTTGAATTCAGACTAGTTGCACATCGGTTTTTTTCATACAACGAACTATCGACTTTTACATTGGGTTGTCATAGGAGCACAACTAGTTGTTTTGTGTAGAGTTGCATACTAGTTGAAGGACTAGTTGCTCTTATACTAGTTTATAAAAATTATTTTTTTCCATGTTTTTTTCATGACAAACAAAGGAGAGAGAGGGACAGCGCGTCGCTTGTAGAGAAGGGCAGCCGATTTTCATCAAGCTTCTTAGTTCTGTCTCCTTATAACTAGTATAGGACTGTTCCAAAACGGAATTACTCCAAAAATTAGCAACAGGGTAGCTACAGACGTACACGTATACAAATAAAAGTGCGAGCACTTATGGTAACCACCCTGTACTAAAAGTAGCACACCGCATTGCCAACATACAAGTCGTTACTTTGAAAATTCAAAAACTAACGGCCAATCGAATCAACTACAAACATCTAGAAACGGCGACATGAATTTTCCCGATTGTGCTAGAAGACTGTTTAATCATCTGGCTACCAATAAACATATAAGCCTAAAAAGCCACATCGTTGTGCGGTAATAGTTTCTTCCAGTTAGTTTTACTGAGGTAGTTTACACGAGAACAATTTTTAAGCCGCACAATTTTGGTTCTTTTCCAAATTACACGAGACTAATTAATATTGCATAAAATGTATACATATACACAGCTTTGTGTGTGTTAGTGTTTTATTTATTCATTTGAAGTTTGGTTTTCGTTATAAACGTATCGGAACATACTTGCAGGAAAAATGGTAATAAATGAGCAATTGTTTATTATTGGCTATATTTACTAAAAAATTTATATGAAAAAATAGTTTTCATCATCTTTGATGAATTAATGCGAAAATGTATTCATATTTCTAAATAGTTACATTATCCAGAAGTACTTTTTGTAATTTTGTTTAAAAGAATTAAAGAAAATCTCGTTTGTTATTTTCATACAGCCTTATTTATAAAACTTATTAAGCCTTTAAAAAGGTTTTTTAAAACAAATTTTCATACAAAATTTTCTTAAAAAGTCTTAATAATTTGTATAAATAAGACTGATATAATTTATTTAACACGAAAAAACAATAAATTCAATTATTAGTTTTAAAGTTTGTTGACGTGCCCAACCCCTTTCTTATTTGAAATTCATGTTTCCACGACGATGGCCAACGAAAGACTAAATACGTTCTGTAAAATAAAAAAACACCGAACCTGTAGTTTCGCAAGTGTGTATGTATTGGTTTTGTGCTGCTAATGCGGAGTTGAAGCTGGTTGAAAAATTATGCAAACCAAAAAACCACTCTCTTCACCGAATTTGCCAACAAACTGGCATGTTGTGCCAGCCTAATTAATCCCGTGTAAACTACCTCACTAAGTACAAACACGAATGTTACTACGCGATCTATTAGCGAACATTCTAGATCCGGTTTTGTAGTATAAAAAGAGTTGCCGTATGTGAGAAGTAAGTCAGTGCTAATTATAATTTAGTGGAGTGAACATCGTTGAAAGTAAAAGACCTCGTGCGGTGGATAATAACGTCAAGAAGTAAATAAGAAAAGACAAGTTGTAATTTATTTAGTCAAGAATAAAAAGGAAGTTCAGTTGCAAATAAGAAAATCGTGTTATTTATTTTTATTTTTGAGCAATCAAAAGAACTCACACGTTTAATAAAATTTAAACGTAAAGTATTAATAAAATTGAACAAAATTTTGGAAAACTGTAAAGTTTAAAGAATGCAAAAAATTTTAAGAATTTACAAAAAATGCAATATGTATAAATATGTAAATGCATACATAACTGCAAACAAAATTTGTGCAAAAAATTTAATTGCATATAAAAGAAATTAGTAAAAATGAAAAAATGTTTAAGCAGTCGTTAAGCAGCTCTGGTTCGGGGAACATCTCTCGCGTCATCGTAATTATTTCTTAAGTGAGGTCAGGCTTGTGTGTGTTGTTTGGCTTTCGAGAGTTTTTCGTATTATGCGCTTAATATTGGGTTCGTTAGTCAAATTGTATCGTGCGTATCAGCTGAACAAATCCGTATCATATAATAAACAAACAAACAGGGCATCCCTTAAACAATGATTTAATATTTAGGAAATAAATTTATCCATACCTCCGTATGTTTAATTTGTATTATAATATAATTTCTGGAAAACTTTAAGAACTTTAATACAAAAGAACTGCATATGTTGATGTTTTATTAATCTTTACTTTCTGTCGCAGAGGATATACAGAGATGTCACGAGACGGAAGATAATTGTGCTTTCTTTATGTCTCGCTTAAACAGTCATGAAATCGTTTATGTTTATTTTTCTTTCGCGTGGTATTATTTTAACGTAATTTCAATTTATACTTTGTGGTAATCGAAAATGCTTAAAACAGAGTGTGTAATCATTTGAAAACCAATTTGAATCACTTTTTTTAATACTAATAATCTTTTTGCATTGTTTTTTTTTAGTTCAGCACAGCAAATTCCTCCGTTTAATTTTTGTACAAATGTTCACGTGCTCACAGGTATTTTCATTTTACACTGTGTGATCTCATTCGGTGTTTGCTTTTTGTAAGCTTAAAATAAAAATTAAAATTTTTGTATCAAAATGTTTAAAATTTAGTCTATAATCACTTGGAAACTGATTTTGTTAACTTTTATTTTAACTTTTGCACATTGTGTATTTTAGTTCAACACTACAAAATCTTTTATTTAATTTTGTAAAAAATATTCAATTGTTCATTTCAGTAATTATAAATTTTCTGTTGTTTGTTTTGATTATTTTACTAAAAATATTTAATAACAAATACACTCTAGTTGTCCGTTTTTAAGAGGGATCAAATCAGCGGATTTGAGCTATTTTCAGTCACTTTTGGTCTACTTTGTGATTTCTGTTGCTTTCTATTCTGTGCCTTTCTATTTCTAAATATTAAAAGCTTCTTTTTCTGTAATAAATTATCAGCTGTTTCTGAGGAGAACGGTCACAGTCGTGCACTAAAGTGCTTAAAATCGTTTTATGTTTTTCTGGTAAACATTTTTAAAGGAAAAAATCTAGTTTAGGGGCACCTCCCAGAAATGAACAAAAAGTATCCTATCCTATAGTAAATTGAAAAATAAGAACAAAAAATTAAATAAAAATATTGGCGGCAAGGCTTAGTTTCCGAGTTATGGGTCTCTGAAATTTTAGTACAATATTTTAATTATACGGTGTTTTTCAACGAATATGACCAATATTGGTATCTCAAAAATTAAAAAAAATCCTATCCTATAGAAAATTCAAAAATAAGGAAAAAAAATTAAATAAAAAATTTGGCGACGAGTCCTAGTTTCCGAGTTATGGGCTTCTGAAATTGTATACATTAATATAGAAATGATCAAACATGTAAAAAAGTATTGAAAGAAGAATAAAATAAAAATTTTTTTTATTTTAAAATGTATTACATACATATGTATATATATATATATATATATATATATATATATATATATATATATATATATATATATATATATAGTTCGGCCGGGCTTAAGGATTTTCTCCACCATGGTGTTTCATGAGAAGGCGCAGCCTAGTAATGATTTTCTGGATTGCAAAGTTTTATTGCCTAATAGCATATTCCTGCATTGCCGGCCTTCGGCCGGGCTTAAGGATTTTCTCCATCATGATGTTTCCCGAGACGGCGCAGCCTAGTAATGATTTTCTGGATTGCAAAGTTTTCTTGCTTAATAACATTTTTCTGCATTGCCGGCCTTCGGCCGGGCTTAAGGATTTTCTCCACCATGGTGTTTCCCCAGACGGCGCAGCCTAGTAAAGATTTTCTGCCTTGCAAAGTTTTATTGCTCAATAACATTGTTCTGTATTGCCGGCCTTCGGCCGGGCTTAAGGATTTTCTCCACCATGGTGTTTCCCGAGACGGCGCAGCCTAGTAAAGATTTTCTGCCTTGCAAAGTTTTCTTGCCTAATAGCATATTCCTGCATTGCCGGCCTTCGGCCGGTCTTAAGGATTTTCTCCACCATGGTGTTTCCCGACACGGCGCAGCCAAATAATATTTTATTTATTTATTTTATTTATTTTATTTATTTGTTCATATTGTAATACAAAGCCCAGAGGCCAAAAAAAAACGTACTACATAGTTCAATACTGAGTGAATAATAAACATTATTAATATATAACATATTAATATAATATATTCAATAAAGATAATTAAATATTTCAAATATAATAATAAACAATATTCATAAAATTCACTTAAACTAACTAAAAAAAATTTTTTCAGATCATATATAATTATGTTACCATTATTAATAATTATTTACAAATATTTATTTATTATTTATTATTTTATTTATTTACATTTACATTTACATTTACATTTGGTGGCTCCCCAGCCGTATTAATAAATATATTAAAATTTTTCAAAATTTATTAGAAAAAAACAACAATTTCCGGGTATCATTAATGACAGCAAGACATCATCAAAAAGAGAACAAATTAGTTAATTGAAAAGAAATCATTCAATTTGAGCCGAAAAACATTATTAGAGTGTGAAAAAACACGCAATTCAAGCGGTAAAGAATTCCAATAGCGAGCAACTCTGACAACAAATGACCTTTCAAATAAAGAACAGTTTATTTTCGGTACTAGTATCTGTTTATTCCTTGATGAACGTGAGAACATAAATTTATCACAAAAAGGTTTAGGTACACCGGTTTTGAAGAATCGATAAAAAAAGATTAAATTTCTAATTTTCACATAATCATTGAAAGAACACCCCAAAAATTTTTTAACAAACGCAGAAATACGTTCTCTTCTCCGAATGTTAAATACAAATCTTACAACAGAGTTTACAATACGTTTCAAGGTATCAAGATTAGTAGCAGTAGCACCAGAAACCACCTCAAGGCCATATAAGATCTGGGGCATCATAAGGGCGTGTGCTAATCTATGCTTAACATTAATAGGTAAATATATATTAGTTGAATAAATCCTACGCAATGTACTCGAGACTTTGCGAAGAACAGATTGAAAATGCGGTTCAAACGATAAACGATTATCAATAATGATTCCCAAGCATTTGTGCTGACTGACAAATTCAATAGGAGCATTTCGAATACACAAATTAAGGGCAGGAGAGGTATCAGGCGATAAACTAAAGAAAATAGCTTTAGATTTGGACGGATTAATAGATAAGAAATTAAGGTCTGACCAAACAGAGATTCTTTCAAGACAGTAATTAATATTAGGTTCTAACACATCAGCAAAGTCACGATCAGTACTAAACAGAAGCATGATGTCATCAGCAAACATGAACGTCTTGCAAATACTAGAATCAACATGCTCATGAAGGTCATTAACATATAATAAGAACAAAAGGGGACCTAAAACGGAGCCCTGCGGGACACCCGAAGTAAGAGAAACAGTACGAGAAGCTATACCATTCAAATCTACAAATTGTTTTCTATCAGACAGATAAGACATAATAAGTTTACAGGCTGATCTAGAGAAATTGAACTTTTCCTTGAGCTTAATAATCATAGTAGAGTAACATAGAGAGTTAAAAGCTTTAGTTAAGTCAAGAGAAGTAAGAACACATAATTTCCTATGATTAAAGCAATTTCTAACGGTATCGGTCAGGTTAACTAAGAGGGAGGTAGTATTATGTCCATAGCGGAAGGCATATTGGGAATCAAAAATTTTTTCCTTAGTGAACAAAAGCATTTGATCCTTAATAATATGCTCCACAACCTTAGATAAGGCAGGAAGAATCGAAATTGGTCTTAAATCATCAGGGCTATTAACTCTACCAGACTTAGGGATAGGCACGACTCTAGCTATCTTCCATAAATCAGGAAAAGTAGACTTAGTTAAAATAGTATTAATTAAGTGTAAGATTATGTCAGAGATATAGGGATAAACAAGCTTAAGAAATAGGATAGGGATGTTATCAACTCCAGAAGATTTGGATTTCACCTTATGGAAGGCCTCTAGTACCTCTACTTCAGTAACACATCGAAAAGAAAACGACCCATTTATATCGTAGAATGTATCAATGTCGACCTCAGGAGTTTGGGCGGAAACTGAACTCCGCGCGAAGAATTCATTTATAGCATTTACATCACCTTCAATGTGAGTATCATTTGAATTGCAACACCCAGACCTTTTCAAAAACTTCCAAATGCCGGCCGAATCAAGACCCCCAAACAACTTAGAGTAATACCTCCTTCTTTCTCTTCTAATGACAGACTTTGATCTGTTCCTAAGCTTGCAAAAAACCTTCCATTTAGATTGAGATGGATCAGATTGATAGGCGGAAAAAGCCAGATCACGAAGAGACCTAGCTAACACAACTTCTCTAGTCTTCATCCAAACGTCGTCATTTATCGAGTGAAATACATGCTTTCGAGGAACATACGAGAATAAGGTTTGAATAAGGGAATCAAACAGTAAGAATTTGTAATTAACATCAATTTCGTCAAAAATGCATAAGAGATCAAAGTCATTCAGGTAACGCACTATGCCACACCAGTCTATATTTTTAAGGTCACGATACTCAATTAAAGTTAATGCATTTACCACAATTAAGTCAAATGATGCAAAGATAAAAGCGTGATGAGAAATAGCTGGGCATTGAGCTTGTCCACACATATTTAGCAATAAATTATCACTCACCAGCATGTAATCAATTAGTGATGTCGAAAAGAATTGTAGATCAAAGTGAGTAGGCTTCGAAGAATGGCAAACGCGTAAATTAGCTCTAGAACAGAATGAATAAACCAAGTTAGACTTAACCGTATTAAAGAGGTTGCAATTGAAATCACCCACAACAATAATATTAGAATAATTTAAGAAAAATTCATAATGGAGTTCTTCAAACTTGTTAAAATCAACAGGAGGGGGCAAATAGACCACACCTAATAAGACTTTATAGCTATCAAAATAAAGTTCCACGAAAAGTGACTCACATTTGTTGAGTACGGATGTTTTATAAACAATTTTAAATTTTAGATTACTAGATATATACATACCTACACCACCACCTCTAGAACCAACCCGATCATTTCTGCAAAATTTATACCCCGGTATCCCAACTGAACAAGTTGACACATTACTGTTTAGCCAAGTTTCAGAGATTCCAACGGCAGTTAGCGAAGAACCACCAATAATTTTTTTAAGCTCATCAAATTTAGAACATCTGGAGGAAGGCTTTATGCTGTTACAGTTTAAATGGCCGATATTAAGCTGCCCATTATATATACTAAATTCAGATTTAAGATACGAGCCGTCACTAACTACCGGACCAAGATTGTCATTTAACGGCATCGACATAAAACACGCGGGGAACCAAAAGAAATAAAATATAAAAATCAAGAATATCATCTTAACAGAGATTTTTATAAACATTTTAATCACACAATATAACATGATAACAAGGCTGCTAATAAATTAATAAGAAAAAAATCAGATATATAAAAAAGTGACTGGCTAACAAAAAAAAAAATAGCTTTGCTATTAAAATTATTGTTTAGTTGATAGATTATCAAAGATAGTGCATAAAAAATAATCAGCTCATATATAACAACTATAAAGGCTTCATAAAGGGTATTTTTAAAACAGATTTCCATACATATTTCTTATTATAACACCTTTATAAAGCCCAACAAATAAGCTGAAAAGATATGCTAATTGAAAAAAAAAATAAGAAGGAAATATATGTATATGTAAATATATAAATCAGGATAAAAAAGTCCATGCAAATATATAAATCAAGATTAAAAATTCCAAAAAGAGATAAATAAATCTAACCTTCAAAAAAATAAAAAGATACAAATCATTCAGCAACAGCTCAGGTATGTCTAAGAGCTGCACATCCAGCAATATCATGGACTTCAGTTTCATTGCCATTCAGCAAAGTAATTTTGGCCACCAAATTATCAGCATTAAATAATTTATATTTTCTTATAACTTTGTCATGTAAAAGATTTCTGCAACAGCTATTAAGTTTACTAGCTAGCGGTGAAAAATGGTCATTTAAGAAGACACGATTTTCGATCCTCTGTTTGCTACTACCCTGACCAGCCACATCATCTCCACCATCATCAATTACATCACATTTCCTTAGAGATCGAGTTTTAAAATACTGTTCCATAATTCTATCCCGAAGAAAAATGTCATTGAACTTAACCAGGATAAGATTCTTGTTGTTAATATAGCACACATGATTAATATCATATCTTTCAATATGTAAGTTGTAAAATGAACCCATAGCTATAATCACAGCGACCAAATCTTTCAAACCTTTAGGTAATTCTCGAATGATAATATTACCTCTATTAAGCCTTCTATGTAAAATATGATTCTGAATTTCCAGATCTGATATTTTAGAAGAGATGGTCGACTGAACAAGATTAATCCGTTTATTACATTCCAAAACATCATTTTTATTTCATTCAAGGTCGACGACATATGCGATTTTATTTCAGCAACAGCTTCAGTAAAAGCAGCTTTTATAGTTGTTGAGTCCTCGGTGCTCTTATTAATAAGAGAATCAAATTTTAAGGTTAGGTCACGAACTTGAACAGCAAGGGTTTTGTCGCTGCCAGCATTATCCAAGCAAATGGCACACACAAAAGAGAGGGATCTATTATCCTTAAGTACTGCAATTTCACTATCAGTCACCTGCGTACAAGATGTATGATTCCATTGAGAGCACATCTTACAGAGGATGCTTCCTTGTTTCCCGATGGATTCATTACAAATACCACATTTGTAAGATTTAGGCGCCATATTTATTGCAGAAAAAAGGCTGATTAAGCAAATGTGTATGAATGTATGTATGTAAGTATGCAAGCAACACGTGTGTGGATTTATAGGCAGCACACAGAATTAAGTCAATACACAATCACTTAATTTTTGTGAAATTATTCGTCTACAAGGATTCCCAAAAAAATGCACAACAAGAAACGTGTTTCAGAAAATATTTCAATTATTTAGCACAGCACAAGTAAAATAAATAAAATTTTATTAGCAGCCAGAAAAAAAACACAACTACTCAGTCATGGAGTTACCAGTTATGTTTTCCTGCTTAATAACATTTTTTTAAGGATTTTCTCCACCATGATAATTCCCGACAAGGAAAACAAAGTATAATCACAATATTATACTAGAATTTCAAAAGCCCATAACTCAAAAACTAAGCCCGTCACCAATTTTTTTCTTTAATTTTTTTGTCTTATTTTTAAATTTTCTATACGATAGAGTATGTTTTTTTTTAATTTTTGACATACCAATATTAATTTTATTCGTTGAAAAACACTGTATAATAACAATATTTCACTAAAATTTCAGAAGCCCATAACTCGGAAACTAGGACTCGTCGCCCAATTTTTTATTTATTTTTTTTCCTTATATTTGAATTTTCTATAGGATAGGATTTTTTTTTTTTTTTTTTTTTTTTTATTTATTTATTTATTTATTATTATTAGTATTAAAAATACTTTTACAATACATAATTCAAACTTCCTATCATTATAAATCAACACTAAATCTCACAAAATTAATACATTTTTTTCTAAATACATTCTCGTTATTTTCATTTTTCATATTATTTGGTAGTTTATTATACAGTTGTAAGCCCTTGTAAAACAGTGATCTCTGCATCTGCGTTGACATAACCCTGTTTAATCGAAAATCGTTCACATTTCTTAGTCCGTACGGTTGGCTTTCTCCTACATATCTTATTTGTTCACAAAGGTATTTGGGTGCGTCGCCTTGTTTCATCTTTTTAATAAATCTGAGCGTATTGAATTGAAGTCTCTGTTTCACATTTAACCATTTCAGGATATTCAGCATTGTATTTATTTCAGTATATCTATCACATTTTAATATTATTCTCATAGCTTTATTTTGAAGTTTCTGCATTCTTGCTAATTGGAGTGTGTTGCTACATGTATATAAAATAGTAGACCCGTACTCGAAGTGTGGTTTTATTATGGTATTATATATATTTATCGCTGTAGTTTTTGATATTTTGTTTCTGATTCTTCCAAGAAAACTGATTTTTTTACCGATTTTTTTGCATATGTGCTCAATGTGTTCATTAAATTTTAGTTTCTTATCAATTATAAACCCGAGATATTTTATATGCTCAACTTTTTCAATTACCGCGTTATTTATTTCAAATGTTTCGTTCGAATTGATGTTAATTTCTATTATCTTCGTTTTGTTTTCATTAAGTTTAAGTTCATTCATTTTTAACCAATTATTTATTTTATCTATATTATAAGCTATAATTTCTCGACATTCTTCTTCCTTGTCTGCAATGGTATATATTAAGGTATCATCTGCGTATAGGACTATGTTACATCTTTCTAATATATTTGGCAAGTCATTAATATAAATAATAAAAAGCAGTGCGCCTAGTATTGAGCCTTGTGGAACTCCAAAGTCATTCATTACTTCCTCCGATACTGAATTATTTACCTTAGTTGTCTGTTTTCTGTTGTCCATGTACGATTTGAACCAATTCAGCTCTTTTCCTCTTATTCCATACATATATAGCTTTTCTATCATTATTTCCCTATCAATAGTTTCAAATGCTCTTTTGAAGTCAAGAAAAATTGCAATCAATTTCTTATCATTTCCTATCTCTTTCCATTTACTAATGACATAGTTAACGGTCGTTTCACATGAGTGTTTTTTACGGAATCCTGATTGATATTTGGAGAGTATATTATGTTCCTCTATATATATCTCCAATTGTATTTTTACAACTGTTTCCAGTATCTTTTCACAAGTTTTTAAGGTGTTAATAGGCCGATATTCTTCGCATTTCTTTGTGTTTGCAATTTTTCTAATTGGCGTTACCATTGTTTTTTTCCAATTGTCCGGAAAACAGCCAGTCTGCAATGATGTATTCACTATTTTTAATAATACGCTACCAATTGCGTTCCAGTTGTCCAATATAATCTTATTTGATATTTTATCGTAATCAGTTTTATTTTTCATTTGCTTCACTAGGTTATATAGTTCTAAATTATTTATTATACGAAATGTAAAAAAATCAGTTACATTGCATGTTATTTTGTTTACATATTGCACATTGTCTATCGATTCCCGTATATTACTAATGCTGCGTATAAAATAAGAGTTACATTTATTAGCGATATTATAACTATCAGTGTATTCTACATTGTCAAATACCACTGATTTGATCATACTTTTGTTATCATGAAGTACTAGGTTTTTGATTTCCTTCCACATTTGTTTCTGGTTCCTTGAGTTACTAATTTTGTTGTTTATATAATTATTTTTACTGTTTTCAATTTGTTGTTTATATTTATTTCTAATTATTTTATATTCTGCCCATTTTTGATTAGTGTTTTCTCTTTTAGCTTGCAAATATCTCATTATCTTTTCTCTTTTCATCAACCGTAGTTCATCAGTAAACCAATTGTAAACATTTTTATTCTCACGAATCTGTTTTTTAAACGTACATTTTTTTGCAGTATTTTTTAAGCATTTATCAAAAAGTTCAACATTTTCATTTAAATCTCTGGCGTTTTCGTATTTTAAGTTATTAGATAATTCAGTATTAAAAATTTCTTTATTATATTTAAATATTTCAATTATTTTTCTTTCATTTTGTAGTTCTTTATTCACATTTGGGACAGTTATATTTATAATTTCATGGTCTGAGATCTTATTTTTTTCATTATTATTTACTAACGTATTAAAGTTATTCGATATTACGTAGTCTATTATTGTTTTTGAATTTTCTGTTAGACGCGTGCATTCATTTACTAATTGCTTTAGACCGTTGTCATGGAGCAGACTCTTAATTCTATTTTTATACGTATAATTTTTCATCCAGTCTATATTAAAATCGCCCGTTATTAAAATATCACAGTTGTTTAAGTAATTATCACATATTTCCTCAATTATTTCTTCAAATGCAGTACAAAAAACAGATTCGCTATAACTAGGTGATCTATAAATTACCCCAATTATAAAGCTATAGTTTCCAAATGTGGCTCTGCAAAATAAAATCCAGTACTTCATATTATCCACCTTTTCAATTAATTTTATAATATTCCACTTACTCCTATAATATATTATGACACCTCCAGTTCTAGAGGATGTAGATAACACATTGATATATTTGTATCCTTGTAATAGTAATTCTGATTCCTCAATTTCTTCAGTTATATGAGTTTCCGATAAAATGAAAAACTCAGGTCCTTCTTCTGCTACAATAATTTCAAGTTGGTTATAGTTATTAATAAGCCCTTGTATTTTTTTTGAGATACCAATATTGGTCATATTCGTTGAAAAACATCGTATATTTAAAATATTGTACTAAAATTTCAGAGGCCCATAACTCGGAAACTAAGCCTTGCCGCCAATATTTTTATTTAATTTTTTGTTCTTATTTTTCAATTTACTATAGGATAGGATACTTTTTGTTCATTTCTGGGAGGTGCCCCTAAACTAGATTTAAGCCTTTTTAAATTCTTAAAGCACAATCACAGTTTATTTCGAAATGTTTTTATTTTATTTATCCTGTCACTTATAATTACTTAATATTTTTTGGATTTTCACAGGTTGAACCGAAATAGAACAGAACGAAAGGGAAAAACTAATGACTTGTATATACATATGTATAAGATTTCTATAAACAAAAAAGATTCAGCAGGTTCGTAATAGAAAGTAAAAACTAATTCTACCTTCAGGCTTATACCCACACAAACCCAATTTGACATTTAGCTATAAATAAATAACAGTAACCTGGTTGAGTGGGGTCACCCTATATATGCGCCTTGACTGCTATTATGAAATTTATCTTTTTTTCTTCGCATCACTAGCATGATGCCTATATCGCACACTAAAAAAACTGCTAAAATTTATAGAATTTTTAAAAATATCGAAACCCGATACTCGTAAATCAGAATCGAAGGTTCGATGTATCGCTTATTGAAATGTCGGCGATATATTGTCGGTTTGTTTCTGTTTTGATGTATGGGACATTTTTAATAAAATTGAGTTATTGATTGATTATATATGAATAATGTGTCCTCTTTCCAAATTCATTATCAGTTTTCCGATATCTTGAATATATCTGGAGATATAGAGGTGAAAATTTGCGTTATTTCCACAATTTTTGAACATTGTAAAGTCTGTTTTACGGCAATAGAAAATTTTTTCATATGTGGCACATTTCCCAAGTAAAAGTATAAATATTGTTATTCGCAGCTGTTATGATGCTTAATCTTCTCAAAGAACGAAATAAAAAGCAAAATACAAACACTATAAGGCTGTTTTGAAGTATATGTATGTATGACGCTAATAAACACAAACACGCGCTTCTGTGTTTTATTTAAGTTTTCATTTGAAAAGAAATGTTAGTAGTCTTATTATTTATGTAAGTATTATTAATAGCTTTATTCTTTAAGAAATGTTTATTTTGTTTATTTTTGTGTAAGTATATTGGAGAAAGATTTTTCGCCACAAGAAGTGCTCTGATCAACACATTGAGGAAGAAAATGTATCGTGTCCAGATATATATAAATGTGAATTTGCGTTATTTCCACAATTTTTGAACATTGTAAAGTCTGTTTTACGGCAAAAGACAATTTTTTCATATGTGGCACATTTCCCAAGTAAAAGTATAAATATTGTTATTCGCAGCTGTTATGATGCTTAATCTTCTCAAAGAACGAAATAAAAAGCAAAATACAAACACTATAAGGCTGTTTTGAAGTATATGTAAGTATGTATGACGCTAATAAACACAAACACGCGCTTCTGTGTTTTATTTAAGTTTTCATTTGAAAAGAAATGTTAGTAGTCTTATTATTTATGTAAGTATTATTAATAGCTTTATTCTTTAAGAAATGTTTATTTTGTTTATTTTTGTGTAAGTATATTGGAGAATGATTTTTCGCCACAAGAAGTGCTCTGATCAACACATTGAGGAAGAAAATGTATCGTGTCCAGATATATATAAATGTGAAGACGCCTATTATGAAGAACAAAAAGTGGAGTATTCAGATAAATATGTAGATATAGAATACATTGTGGAAGAAAATGTATCACGTCCAGATATATATAAATCTGAAGACGCCTATTTTGAAGAAATTCCATATGAAGAACAAAAAGTGGAGTATTCAGATGAATATGTAGACATAGAATACGTTGTGGAAGAAAATTTATCGTGCCCAGATATATATGAAGAAGTTATTATTCCACATGAAGAATATAAAGTGCCGTATTCAGCTGAATATGTAGACATAGGAGTAGAATACATTGTTGAGGAAAATGCATCATGTCCAGATAGTATGTTAAAATGCGATGCCAACAATAATGAAGAAGAATACGAATTATATATTCCTTCAGGTAATTATAAAATGTATATTTAATTAAACTTATGCACAGATTCATACATATTTTTTCTTTTTAGCTCAAGCATGTCAATCAACAAAGAAAAGACAAACAAATCCAGCATTATGGATGAAAAAATGTAACAAAGCAACAGAGAATCTGGACAACCATATAAAACTGCATCAAATAAAATTGTACCTGGTAAAACACTAAAAGCATCATGCAAGGACTGTTGCTTTAGCTGTGTAAACATATTTTCTAGTGATGAAAGGATAAAAATATTTCAGTCATTTTGGAATTTATCTGACGACGAGAAAAACTATTTTTATAATACATTTGTAATAAGATATTATGTAAAGCGTCACAAAACGAATTCTGAAGGACACTGGCTCACCAATGCAAAGAGGAAAAGGAAAAAATATTAAAAAAATTACTATAGCAAATAAATTGTCAGAAATCTGAGAACATATTTCAACTTTTCCTACAATCGATTCCCATTATTGCCGAGCAAGTTCTACCAAAAAATATGTTGAAGCCAGCTTAAATTTAACTAAAATGTATAAATTATACATTGAAAAATATGTGAATCCCGTTTCTATACATGTCCCCTTCGGGAGAGTTTGTGCGACCAGGGCGATACTTCGAAGAAATACGAATGCAATACTTCTAGAAGATAAAACTGTGATATTGCTAGATAATCATCTAATAGAACTTATTATGATATTGCCAGATTATCTTTAGGAAGATAATTATTTATAACATTAGATTATCTCCTAAAGAACAATTTTACAATTTTGCTAAAATTATATGAAGGAAGAAAAATAAAGGATCGTAAAGTCACCCCTGAATTAATACCACCATTAATTTAAAATTAAAGCAATTTTTATGGTCAATTAAATTCAATTTATCATCACAAGAGTAATCATATATTTAGTATATAAAGGAATTTCCTCACATAAAGTTTTGAAAATTTTCTGATTGTTTTTATTTTAAATTAAATATTTTTTTTATCTTGTAGTTAAAAACATATTGATATTATAAATTTATTGCGCATGTTATAAAACACCAGGCTGAACAAAATGCAACATTTTAATAACACAAAATACCTTGTTAAAGGAAAAAATAAATAATCAATGCATTTCGAACTGTTCATTAAAAAAGTTTCACTTAAATGAAAATATTGTAATATCAAAGGAGTATTGCTTTGATGATTTTCCTCTAAATGATAAAAACAAGATATTGTATTTTTATCTTCTGGGTAAGATATCTTCCAAATGTTTGTAGGGTTATGGCCAATTATATATGTATTGTACAGTAAGTATCTGTATATGTATGTAGGTCTTAAACATAAGTTATTTATAAGAAGAAAAAAAAGAAATAAACTAAGCAAGCAGTTAATTAATTAGTGATCCCCAGATTTATAAACATTGCGAAATGAAAAATAAATAATAAGTATTTAGAAGAAAGTGGATGTTTTCTATGGCCAGCAGATAATAAATAGGACAAAAACTTTATGATACAGCTTATTGATTATTCAAATACTTAAGAAGCTTTTTTTTAAATGTAGCAGAAAAGTTTAAGATCATTCGGAAGGTAATTCCAAACGCGATAAATTCGTACTAAGAAGGATCGGTCAAACATCGAAAGATGTTTAAATATTCTAACATTATAAATATAACGGACAACTTTTCTCACAATTTTTTCTATCCTACATAAATTGTATGCGAGAGTCCCAGAGTAGACTTCTAAACAGTAGTTTACTTGAGACAAGAGAAACTGCTAAGTGTTTCCTTACATGTCTCGGTGTATATGCTTTTAATGAATAAAGTCTAAGTAATGTCAGGCAAATTTTATTTGTTAGAGTATTAATGTGACTATAAAATTTCAGAGACAAATCCAAAATCACGCCAAGGCATTTCAAAGAATCTGCAAAATCTATTTCATGTCCATTTATGATAATACTGGGGTAAACTGCATTTGCACTCGGAATACGAAAAAGCATTGCTTTAGTTTTATTTGGGTTTATTTCCAAGCGATTTAAGTTCATCCAAGTAGATAAGGAGTTTAAGTGGTTGTTGAGCAATGTTTTAGAAAGACAGGGCTGTCTAGAACCAGTGGTATACAACAATAAGATGTCATCAGCAAAAACAAATGGTTGACAAAAACTATTTTCCACCAGTGAAATGCAGTCATTTAAATAAATTAAAAAAAGGATGGGTCCTAATACAGATCCTTGTGGCACGCCAGATGTTAATGGTACCTATACTAGAGTTTACCCCATTTATAGTAACAAATTGAGTTCTTTCAAGCAGATAAGTTTGTACTAATTTGTATGCGGATTTAGAGAAATTGAATTTTTCATTAAGTTTTTTAATAAGAATATTGTGATTTATGCGGTCAAATGCCTTCGCAAGATCAAGTGAAACGACAATATAATTTCCATGTTTATCAAGCTTTTGACGAACAGAATCAGTTAGTGAAAGAAGAAGTGAGTTTAATAGGCCTAAAAAGGATCAATGCGACATGTGTGTATTGTTTCAAAACAAACAAAATATAATACCACCAGAGGAAAAGTGTATTTTTGAAGAACACTTTTTAGAAAAAGTTGCTCTAAAAGCTTACCGAGATAAGGACCGAAACAACTCGGATTCGTCAACATGCATAATTTGTTATGATATGCAAAATGTTTTTAATCTTCCTAAGGGCAATGCTTCAGCATATTATTACAAAAGAAAATTAAGTATTTACAATTTAACAGCAATAAGCCCTTTACTTATTGTGCTTTATGGACAGAATCACATAGTGGACGTAGTGGCAATGACATTGCTAGCGCTTTGATAAAAATATTAAATGAATTGGTTAAAGATTTTCCAAATTTAGAAACATAAGTTTTATGGAGTGATTCGTGTGTACCGCAGAACAAAAACAAAATTAACACTACAGCTCTAAAAAAGTTCCTGAAATCAAGTAAGGTTAATACCATTGTGCAAAAGTTTTCAGAACCAGGACACACTCTAGTTCAGGAATTCGACTGTGTCCATAGCGTTATTGATGTGTACCTGAAAAATTTAGAAATTCATAGCCCAAATCATTTAATAAAATTACTTAAGGCTATGTCATTAAAAAAAACTAGAAAAGTTATAGAAATGGCAACTACCGATTTTTACCTGTACTCTGCCGTGGCAAATAAGTTAAATTTTAATAAAATACCATTTTCTAAAGTTAAACTTTTGCTTTACAAAAAAAACAGACGAATTTTTCATGTATTTTAAGAACTCAGCAAGGGAAACAGTACTTCAAAACGAAAAAATATACAAACCCGCTTCGAAAAAACATTTTCGAACCCCTCATAATATATTTGAGCATGAGTTAAAAATTATGCCACTTTCAATTATTTCTAAGGAGAAAAAGGCTATTTTTATTAAATATCTTTTGGTATATTTACCTGAAAATAATAAAATTTATTTCCAAAATTTATTAAAAATTTGATACAAAAGTATTAATTTTTATAACATTGAATTAATGGACTTTATAAGTCATCCAAATGAACTTTTAATTATAAAAGACTGCTTATTTAATTGTTTTTTCTTGTACAAGAGACTGTTAATGTTTTTTGAATTATTGTGTTATGTTTTAATCAAATAAATTTATATTCTTTTTTTATTAATAAAATTTCTTTTATTGAATATATTCAAACTGTTTTATTTCTTCCGTTGTTTTCCTCTGAAAGTCGTTATATGAATAAAAGTAATATTTTCACGTTTTATATCTACTTAAATATATACATACTACTGTAACCTACTTGGACAAATAGTGAACAATGTTGTTGTCATGAATGTGGAATGCGTTGCCAAAGATATTTGTAATTTTTTCTTTAAGTCCTAATATCTTTTCATGTTGGATGTAAAAAGTTGATCAACTTTAAGTTTGAATAAAAAACATATGTATCTATTACTTTTATTATTAAACAAAAAATTCTATCGTGTATTTTTATAAAACCAATGAACTAAACATTGTCCATCGATTTTCTCGAAAACACATTTTTGTCCCATAATTCAAAACAGAAATAAACCGACGATATATCGATATTTATTTTGTCAAATATCGATATTTTTTGCCCATCTCTAGTGTTTACTATACATACCAATTTATATACATATATTTTTTATATTTTAGGATGCAATGATGGCCGTTGTGGGTGAACGTAATAGTTTTAAAGGGCTGAAGAAGCAATTCAGCGGTCGATTTAAGCGGCTTGTTTCACATAAAAAAGATTTAACATCCTCAATTCCTCCTGAACTTAAACCACAATTGAAAACAATATATGTATATTAATTATCTTTTACTTTTTAACACTTAGTTTTGAATGATTGTAAAATATGAAAATATTTTTGTAATGTGAAGTTTTTATCTGTACTTACATATCAATAATACATATTTACATCTACATTTGTACATATGTATATATGTACATAAATACATAGTACATTATTTAACCAACCTTGAAACGAAATAAATTCACTCACATTGATTGGCAGATCTTAACCTAAGTCTAGACGATATGTTGAATCAGCATATTTATGATGAAAAATTTGTTTCCAGTGCCAACATATCGTGTACACACAAAATTTTTGCAATATACGTATGCTTAACTACATATGAAGGGCATTTGTTAAAGTTGTCAACAAACGTACGTTCAAGATTTTAGCATGTTCTGTAGACACTCATAGTCAAAACAAAGTATACTTTAGAATTTAAAACCAGTATTATGTATGGTAATACTGGTTTTAATTTCTTAAAGTATACTTTGTTTATGACTGAGTATGCGCCCATATTTTTACTTTGTTGTCAGATATGTTATTTGTGGTATAATCTGTAATTCTTGGAATTGCAGCTTGTAATAACAAAAAACGAAAACTCATTTGTTCATATGAAAATTAGCACAACAGCCCTGTCAAACGAAATTCGTCGTGCATGACGAACTCTGCGATAGATTTATTTAATTATAAATTATAAGATCTATTACTTATTCGTTGTTGGTGTGCCGTGGACGAGATTTATCGTTCTTCTCAGTTGTATTCCTATCATAAGCGAAAAAGTAATTTTTTATTACAATAACTTTAAAAATCAATTTCAATGTATTTTTAATAAAAATTATTTTATTAAATAAGTAAAATAATAATTTAGGATTATTAGAGCGTTAATAAATGTTAAACTTAATTTAATTTTAATTGAAATTTATTTAATAGTTTTTTATAAAATATTTCTATACGGCAGGAAAATAAATGGGGAAAATATTAAAAAATAAATCAACACAACAGTTTTTATTCTTATATTTGACAATGATATTTTCGTAAAGTTCACGAAACTTGTGTAGACTTCAGAATAATTTTGTACTATAAACAAAATGATAGCAAAGCAAAATTTTTTTATTTTACGAAATTTCCAGTTGTATAAAATATGCTTAATTTTATCTATATAATTAATAGGCAAACATGTCTTTTGTAATCCCTTTTACGCTGATACTACTGCACCGATTTTTACAGTATCGGCCAAAACCTAAGCACCCCCTCAGTACATTTTTTTAAAATGATAATTTTTTTAAGAAAACAAAGTTATTAAAATATTTTTTTTTATTTTTTTATTTACTTATATCTTTATTATTTTGAAAAACACAAACTTAAGGAATTCAGAATTTAATTTAAAAAAAGTTAAAATTCAAAAAACATTTTAAGTCGCAAATATAAGCGGACTAAACTAAAGCACCCCCAATTTAAGGTGCAAAAAAAACTATTGAAATCAATATTTCTTTGCGAATCCGGAGTAAGCGTTTGCTGTTTGTGCTGGAGCTAATTTAGGTTTTTGTCCCATAGTCTGTTTAACGAAAGAGTACACAGGACATCCTCTGTAGTTAGCGGTGTGATTACCTCCACAATTACTACATTTTTTCTGCTAGATCTTTAGGCTTAGTACAACCAGCAGTACCGTGCAATTCACCACAGATAACACAAACTGAAGGTAACTTGCAGTATGTTTTTGTGTGACCATATTCTTGACAATTATGGCACTGTACGGGTCCAGAACGCTTGTGTGGTTCTTCAACTGTTATTTTCGGTATAAGAGATATTTTAAATTGTAAATTGGATGAGTCTCGCTTTTTTTCAATTTTATATCGTTTGGCTCAAGTTCGACGCGAAATAGAGGTTGAGGAATCTTCTCCCTATTTATTATGTTAGATACATTTTTTACCTTAAATCCCTGGAGGACGAGTGCATCTTTTATTTCTTCGGGAGAAACATAGGAATCGATGCCCTTCAATACGATCTGCAGGCCTTTAGCACTTTTAAGCTGAAAAAAAAGAAATTTATTTGAGGCCGCAAAAATAGCCTGGGAAGCAATAACAACTGATATAATTAATATTTTTTAATATCCTCCATGGCTGTGCATGTGTCATCCAGAATAAAGGATTCGCAAAGAAATATTGATTTCAATAGTTTTTTTTGCACCTTAAATTGGGGGTGCTTTAGTTTAGTCCGCTTATATTTGCGACTTAAAATGTTTTTTGAATTTTAACTTTTTTTAATTAAATTCTGAATTCCTTAAGTTTGTATTATTCAATAATAAAGATATAAGTAAATAAAAAAATAAAATTAAAAATTGTATTAACTTTGTTTTCTTAAAAAAATTATCATTTTAAAAAAATGTACTGAGGGGGTGCTTAGGTTTTGGCCGATACTGTATATGGTTTGAAAGGTTTTTCGGTACAGATGTGCATAATCTATATTTTATTGAAATCGGTTTAGTATTTTGGGAGCTAATAGCGTATAAAGTTGCTACTTCTACATGCAAGTTAAGATATGAATTTTTTATTTTTAAATGAAACATAAATTCTTTCCCACAAAATTATTCTGACGTTATGTCTGCTAAATATGAACGGTGTAATGTTGCTACCTGTTGAATGAATGTTTGCAACATTTTGGAAAAAATCCCCCAACCAAGCAAAATTAAATGGAAATAAAAATTATACTTTTGCTGTAAAGAAGAATAATCTAATTAAATATAAGAATGAATTTTTGTAAAATAATTTTTAAGTTTGGTTTGAGATGTTGACTGAGAAAGTCAACGTAAAATAATTTTTTTTAATAAAACTAAATAATTAAATTTTAATTGGCGCCCAACGTGGGGCACCGCAAATCGCAATTAGATCCTGAAAAACAAAGTAAGGAACGGTTTCGGTACACAAACTAAAAAATAAGTACCTTTAAGGAAAGGGAAAAAATTAAAAAATTAATTTGTTTAAAAATACATAAAATAGTTGTTATAAGTTTTAAAAAAGGGGTGTTGTGAAAAAATCACATAAGATAAAGAAATATAAGCGTAATTGCAGAATTGTAACTAAAAAAAGGTGAACTTAATGAAAAAAAGATTCTAATTCTAAGATCTAATAAGATTATTAGATGTTCTGCTCTTTTCAATGCAGTTTGCAGTCTGAATTTTACCTCGTTTGAATAGTTATCAAAATTATATACAGTATCTACTTTCTCAGATGGTATTAGTGGATTATGGTTTGGAACGTTCGGAAAAATCAATTCAAAAGGACAATATCCATGTACAGTTGAGGGTGTTGTGTTAAAAGCATATGTGAAATACCTTATCCATTTATCCCAATCGTTTTTAGATGTGTGAATGTATGAACGTATGTATTCATTAAATGTACGGTGGGATCTTTCAACTGTTCCTAGTGTTTGGTGATGGTAAGGGGCTGACATTGATCTTTTTATGTTTAGTAGTGTAAGAAGTTCTGAAAGTACTCGATTGTTGTATTCCGTACCCATGGCACTAAGTATTGTATTCTTAGGTCCATAAATTAATATAAAATGTTCTACTAATGCCTTTGCAATCGTCTTAGCAGACTTATCAGTTACGGGCACCGCTACAAGGTATTTGGTTAGGTCACATATTATTGTAACAATATATTGATTTCCCATTTCAGAAATAGGTAGGGGTTCCACAGTGTCTATTATTACCGTTTGGAAGGGTTTCTGGGGTGTTGGTGTTGTAATCATATTTGGTTTTATGTGTTTTGTAGTTTTATTAGTTTGACATTGAAGACATTTCTTTACATATTGGTTAACATCTTTGGTGATGTTCTTCCAATAATAAAATTGACGTAGTTTCTTAAGTAGTCTGTTTGTTCCAGGATGTCCGCCAAATATAGGATCATCATGAAATTTTTTCAATAAAAATTTTTGTTCTTCCCTATCTGATACGATGCTTATTCTGGGTGTGAGCGCTATTTGTAATTTATTTATATGCTGATTTGCTTTTTGTTTGAATTGTTCTATAGTTACGAGGCTAAATAAATGATCATTTAGATTAATTTGAATTTTGTTTAAATTTCTAATTATTGCTTCTCTTTCAAGAATTGGAAAAAATTGATTTAAATCAATGTTTCCATTAGCAATAATATTTCCTATATTAACTTTAGGTGCTAGCACTTGTTTGCCTCTTTTAAAAGAAATAATAGGTATTTTTCCGTTAGTATCCATTCTAAGCCTTACCCATTTCTTTACGCAATCAAACCCGATAGTTTCAAAAACTTTGGGCTTTTCGTGAATCATTTGATTATTCGTTTTCTGAATTTTATCTTTATTCCTGTTATGTCTGCTAAATATGAACGGTGTAATGTTGCTACCTGTTGAATGAATGTTTGCAACATTTTGGAAAAAATCCCCCAACCAAGCAAAATTAAATGGAAATAAAAATTATACTTTTGCTGTAAAGAAGAATAATCTAATTAAATATAAGAATGAATTTTTGTAAAATAATTTTTAAGTTTGGTTTGAGATGTTGACTGAGAAAGTCAACGTAAAATAATTTTTTTTAATAAAACTAAATAATTAAATTTTAATTGGCGCCCAACGTGGGGCACCGCAAATCGCAATTAGATCCTGAAAAACAAAGTAAGGAACGGTTTCGGTACACAAACTAAAAAATAAGTACCTTTAAGGAAAGGGAAAAAATTAAAAAATTAATTTGTTTAAAAATACATAAAATAGTTGTTATAAGTTTTAAAAAAGGGGTGTTGTGAAAAAATCAGATAAGATAAAGAAATATAAGCGTAATTGCAGAATTGTAACTAAAAAAAGGTGAACTTAATGAAAAAAAGATTCTAACAAATGTTACGTGTTATTATGCTATCAAACTCGTGTGCTCAGTTCTCGTTGTACATTCATAGTGAACAGTCGATTTAGCTGAGTTTTTATTTCATACTAAACAAAAAAAAAATTGTACGAAAAAATATTCGGAATACATATTATTGTTAGCTTTATTTGCATTGCTATAATTTTTTTACATAGTCATAATTAACAAAAACAAAAAAACCGTAATAAAAAAACAAACAAAAGTGCCCTTGAGGAATACTCTATATGAGTACCTCAAAAACAAATAACTGTGAAGTGAGTTCTAATGGCAGAAATGCCTATTTTACTGTGAGTTCTGAAGCTCTTAATGAAAATAATAAAAATAAAAAATCTGATGATAGACTTACTGAGAGCTCTGAAGCTCTTAATGATAACAAAATAAATAAGAAATCTGATAGTAGACTTTTTTTAAGGGCGAGGCCACTTTTTCGTCAGCGATCAACTTCGCTTTGTCCAATGCCAACTAGTGATTCGTTAACATTACCGTTGCCTAGTACTTCTACATTTAACTCAGCGATATCATCCGCTTTGGGCTCGTGGTCATCACTTAACCAAGTTTTTACTGAAGTTAAGAGCAGCCCAAAACCCAAGGTCCAAGTGGGAATGGACAGATATATAACAGTGGTAAAGCGCGGACGAAGCCCAAAGTCTTCGAAAATTTCATCTGCTCCAAAAATGTCTAGGGATAACAGCGCATCCTCTACTAACCGCCAAAATCGTTTTCAAATATTACAAGTTGACAACAACGAACCCGATGTATCTACGAACAAAACATCCAAGCCGCCTCCAATCTATTTGAGAGAAAAAAATTCAAACGCTCTTATAAAAAATTTAATTTCAGTCATTGGTGAGAATAAATTTCACATAGTTCCAATAAAACGTGGTAACATTGATGAAACCAAAATTCAAATTTATGAAGAAAAAGATCTTCGCAAACTGATTACTGAATTTGAAAAAATTAAGAAAAGTTTCTAAACATATCAGCTTAAAAGTGCTAAAGGCCTGCAGATCGTATTGAAGGGCATCGATTCCTATGTTTCTCCCGAAGAAATAAAAGATGCACTCGTCCTCCAGGGATTTAAGGTAAAAAATGTATCTAACATAATAAATAGGGAGAAGATTCCTCAACCTCTATTTCGCGTCGAACTTGAGCCAAACGATATAAAATTGAAAAAAAGCGAGACTCATCCAATTTACAATTTAAAATATCTCTTATACCGAAAATAACAGTTGAAGAACCACACAAGCGTTCTGGACCCGTACAGTGCCATAATTGTCAAGAATATGGTCACACAAAAACATACTGCAAGTTACCTTCAGTTTGTGTTATCTGTGGTGAATTGCACGGTACTGCTGGTTGTACTAAGCCTAAAGATCTAGCAGAAAAAATGTAGTAATTGTGGAGGTAATCACACCGCTAACTACAGAGGATGTCCTGTGTACTCTTTCGTTAAACAGACTATGGGACAAAAACCTAAATTAGCTCCAGCACAAACAGCAAACGCTTACTCCGCCACTTTTGCTCAAATGAGCCAACCTGTCAGTTCACGTGTATGGTATGCCGACGCAGCTAAGGCTAGTTATATTCCCACACAGAATATTCCGCCTCAAAATAATTCACCGAATGCAAACTCAAGCTTTAATTTTAGTCGCCTTGAAGCTACTATTGAGAATCTAGTGCTGACTATAAATAATTTTACAACAAATATGACTAGCATGATGCAAGAAATGCTACGAATGCAGTCTACACTGCTTCAAGCATTAGTTAACAAGCCATGAACACGTTAAAGATAAGTTTCTGGAACGCAAACGGCATTCGCCAACATAAAAATGAACTTGAGCACTTCCTCACGGAAAAAAATATTGATATAATGTTGGTTTCTGAGACTCATTTGACTTCAAGAAGCCTATTCAAAATTAATGGCTACATTTTATATGATTCAAAGGACCCAAGAGGAAGATCTTGCGGGGGATCAGCAATTTTAATAAAGTCAAGACTCAAGCATTATATTCTTGACAACATTTGTGAAGAACATCTACAAGCAACAAATATTTGTATCGAAAATTTTTGCACAAATTTTGTCATATCATCAATTTACTCCCCTCCGAGATTCGCAATTACTGAGGATCAATACGAGGATTTCTACAAATCTCTTGGCCCTTGTTTCGTAGCAGCAGGAGACTATAATGCAAAACATACTTTCTGGGGTTCGCGTCTTATCACACCTAGAGCACGAGCGTTGTTCAACACAATTTCAAAAATGGGCTTGGACGTCATTTCGAGTGAGGAGCCCACTTACTGGCCTACTGACATACATAAAATTCCGGATGTTATAGATTTTGGCGTCATGAAAAATATTTCTAGGGAATTAATTCATGTTGAAGCTTCCCTAGATCTACCGTCCGATCACTCTCCCACGGTCGTTACAATCTGTAGCCCACTGAGAAGTGCTCTACCTCACCCATATGTGAAAATGGTCAGTCGTGTTAATTGGCTGCGATTCAAAAAATATCTTAGTAGTCATTGCACTGAAAACATTAAGCTAAGAACTCATGACGATATTGAATCTAATATTGCTAATCTTAACGAAAATATTAAGCAGACAGCTGAACATGCCACTTCCTCCCATCCGCAGACTAGGTTTAACAGAATATATTCTACAGATATTAAACTTCTCGTATGTGCAAAAAGAAGAGCTAGAAGAGAATGGCAACAGCACAGATCACCCCAAAATAAAATTAGATTAAAAGAGTGCACCAAAAGACTCCAAGAACTGCTTGCATTTTAAAAAACTGCTTCTCTTAAAAACTATCTGGAAAATCTCGATGTCACACTAGCATCTAATTATTCTTTGTGGCGCGCTGCGAAAAGAATTAAAACACCCGTTGAGTTTAAACCACCTCTGCGCACTTCTACCGGAGTTTGGGCCAGGAGTGATGTTGAAAAAGTTAACTTGTTTGCAAAGCATTTAAAATCCGTATTTACCCCAAACACATGTACTGGTGTTGTTGATTTCTCGAATGTAGTTGCGCTACCCCCTCGACCCATAAAATTTAAAATGTGTGATGTAAAAAATCTAATTGCTGAACTCAACCCGAAGAAAGCACCGGGTATTGATGGAATTAGTAACCAAATGCTAATAAAATTGCCTCGTATTGCATTTAGAATCATGTTATTCATTTTTATTGCCTTTTTACGACGAGTATTATCCCCACAGCTGGAAGCTTGCCAAAGTTAAAATGATTCCAAAGCCGGGCAAAGATCTTACCAAGGCAGAATCATACAGGCCAATAAGTCTGCTATCAACAATGTCAAAACTTTTCGAAAAACTGCTCATGTCAAAATTGTCCCCAATTCTAATTGTTAGTGGGTGCATCCCAGACCATCAGTTTGGTTTTAGAAGTCAGCATAGCACCATTGAACCAACGCATAGATTGGTTCAATGTATAGTAAGAACATTTGAAGAAAAGAAGTACTGCTCTGCACTGTTTATTGACGTTTCGCAGGAATTTGATAAAGTGTGGCATGAAGGTCTAATTTTAAAATTAAAATCATATCTACCAATAAATATGGTGAATTTATTAGAAAGTTACATTACTACCCGGAAGTTCACGGTTGTGGAAGGAGAATTCATGAGTGTGCCCGAATCTATATCATCCGGTGTGCCACAGGGGAGCATACTGGGGCCAGTTTTGCATTTGATTTATACTTGTGATATGCCTTTGAGCAGTAATATCCATACATCTACGTTTGCCGATGATACAGCCTGCTTAAGTATGCACGAAAATCCTCATGAGGCTTCGCGATATCTACAAGAACATATTACACAACTGGAACTATGGTTAAAATTATGGAGAATTAAGGTAAACGAAAAGTGTGTTCAGGTAACATTTACCCTGCGAAGAGATACTTGTTCCCCAATTCGAATCAACAATCAAGTTGTTCCTCAGCATTCACATGTAAAATACCTTGGTATACACCTTGATCGACGACTTACATGGAAACACCATATTGACTCAAAGCTAATACAAATGAAACTTAAACTAACTCAGATATATTGGCTGATTGGTAGAAATTCAACACTCAGCCTAGACTGCAAACTTTTATTATACAAGTCTCTTTTGAAGCCAATATGGTGCTACGGAATTCAGTTATGGGGCACTGCTTCAGCTTCTAACGTCGGGAGAATCCAACGAAGGCAAAACAAAATTTTACGTTTGATAACATCGGCTCCATGGTACATTAAAAACTCAAATATACATCGTGATTTGAATATGCCAGTAGTGATTGAAGAAATAGCAAAATACGCAGGCAAATATTTAACAAAACTCGAGTCACATCCTAATCCGCTTGCTCGTAACATCTTGAATTTTACTGGCCACATGCGCTTGAAAAAGAAGGACACAAGGGCTCTTTTACTCAACACTCCAGATGGGATTGCTTGAAAATATTTTTTTTCTCTTTTTTTTTTTGATTATCACTACTTATGTATTATTTATAACTATCACTAAGTTTATGTCCGACAGTGGTCGGGCCTAATATTTATATTTTAGATTTAAGATTTGAATACTTATTGTTAGTTCATATGTTAAGTTGTTCCAACTCATTTATTTGCTTGTCTGTTTACAACTGTCTCTTATAATCTAAAAATTAAAATACTTATAGTTAATACTTGAACAATAAAACTTAAACCTAAGCAAATATGGATGTGTAGAGAGAATACCCAATTACTTGCCAATAATATGACTCCTAGGTATTTGCAGGTAAATAACCTGTACTTTAAGTAAGTCAGCTAATAATACGATTCCATGGTATGTGCAGGTAAATAACCTGTTGAGTGACACATGACTTATATATTGCGCATTTTCACTACACCTCCCCTTTTAAAGAGAAAGTTCTTATAGAGATCATTGATCAAGTGATGTCGATAAGAACTTTCTTTACAAATGTTATTGATAATAGTTTTAGGTATATATAAATTTTTAATATATTATTCAATATATTATAAGAACTATTAATTCAACTTATACTAAAATGCATGTTGTAATATGATTATTATGAATATAAAAAAATAATTAATATATAAAAATATATGACAAATACAATGTATCAAAGAAAAGTATACAAATAAATTATTAAAAGGTTTTCACATTCTGTTTGTTAATTTTCTGATTCTTCCCCTTTATTTTTACAGTAATATTATTTTTGTCGTCAACGTCAATGACTCTATATGGTCCCTTGTAAATTGATTCTAGTTTGTGTGCTGTGTTATATTTTATGAATACTTCTTGACCTACGGTAATGTTAATGTTATTGAGGTTTTGGTCATGTGAATTTTTTTGATTTAGTTTTGCTTTGTTTATTAGATGTTCTGCTCTTTTCAATGCAGTTTGCAGTCTGAATTTTACCTCGTTTGAATAGTTATCAAAATTATATACAGTATCTACTTTCTCAGATGGTATTAGTGGATTATGGTTTGGAACGTTCGGAAAAATCAATTCAAAAGGACAATATCCATGTACAGTTGAGGGTGTTGTGTTAAAAGCATATGTGAAATACCTTATCCATTTATCCCAATCGTTTTTAGATGTGTGAATGTATGAACGTATGTATTCATTAAATGTACGGTGGGATCTTTCAACTGTTCCTAGTGTTTGGTGATGGTAAGGGGCTGACATTGATCTTTTTATGTTTAGTAGTGTAAGAAGTTCTGAAAGTACTCGATTGTTGTATTCCGTACCCATGGCACTAAGTATTGTATTCTTAGGTCCATAAATTAATATAAAATGTTCTACTAATGCCTTTGCAATCGTCTTAGCAGACTTATCAGTTACGGGCACCGCTACAAGGTATTTGGTTAGGTCACATATTATTGTAACAATATATTGATTTCCCATTTCAGAAATAGGTAGGGGTTCTACAGTGTCTATTATTACCGTTTGGAAGGGTTTCTGGGGTGTTGGTGTTGTAATCATATTTGGTTTTATGTGTTTTGTAGTTTTATTAGTTTGACATTGAAGACATTTCTTTACATATTGGTTAACATCTTTGGTGATGTTCTTCCAATAATAAAATTGACGTAGTTTCTTAAGTAGTCTGTTTGTTCCAGGATGTCCGCCAAATATAGGATCATCATGAAATTTTTTCAATAAAAATTTTTGTTCTTCCCTATCTGATACGATGCTTATTCTGGGTGTGAGCGCTATTTGTAATTTATTTATATGCTGATTTGCTTTTTGTTTGAATTGTTCTATAGTTACGAGGCTAAATAAATGATCATTTAGATTAATTTGAATTTTGTTTAAATTTCTAATTATTGCTTCTCTTTCAAGAATTGGAAAAAATTGATTTAAATCAATGTTTCCATTAGCAATAATATTTCCTATATTAACTTTAGGTGCTAGCACTTGTTTGCCTCTTTTAAAAGAAATAATAGGTATTTTTCCGTTAGTATCCATTCTAAGCCTTACCCATTTCTTTACGCAATCAAACCCGATAGTTTCAAAAACTTTGGGCTTTTCGTGAATCATTTGATTATTCGTTTTCTGAATTTTATCTTTATTCCTGTTTCCTGACTGAGCTCGTGTTGTTACCATTAGAACATTGTTGGTAGAAGGAATTGATTTAATATCACTAAAGTCAATTCGAGATAGCGCGTCCGCTCCTGAATTGTCTTTTCCTCTAATGTGTTCTATAACAAAATCATATTCCTCCAGATCCATACGTATTCTTGTTAACCTACTAGATGGATTTTTTAAAGAATATAAATATGTCAATGGTTTATGATCACTACGCACAATAAATTTGTTACCATACACGTATGGTCGAAAGTGATTAATTGCCCATTGTATAGCAATTAATTCCTGTTCTATTGGCGCTTTGTTCGATTCTCCCTTGGTTAGTGCACGTGACGCATATGCAATCGGCAACTGTATACCATCTTTGTCCTGGGATAATATTGCACCGCAGGCGATTTTACTTGCATCGGTGGTTATATAAAAAGGTTTGTCAAAAACAGGATATTGAAGGATTTGTGGGGATGTTAATGCAGTCTTAAGACTCTGAAAAGCCTGTTCACAATCTTTAGTCCACATAAAAGGTTCTTTCTTTCTAGTTAGTCTAGTTAAATGCGCAGAATAGTATGCAAAATTTGGTACGAAACGTCTGTAATAATTACAGAAAGCTACAAATCGGCGAACTTCATCGCCATTCGTCGGTCTGGGATAGTTTTTAACTGAATCATATTTGCTACTATCTGGTAAAATACCTTTGTCAGTACACCTATGACCCAAATATGTAACCTCAGATCTGAAAAAGTTACATTTGTCCGGATGTAATTTTAAGTTGCATTCCCTGCATCTTTGAAAAACTGTTTCCGAATTCTTAAGCATATGCTTTACTGAGCATCCTGTCACAATGACATCATCCATATAAATAAAGGCCTTAGAAGGTGTTAAACCTGTAAATGCCAAATTCATCATCCTTTGGAAAGAATTTGGAGCCACTTTCAAGCCATATGGTAAACGCGTGAAACGAAATGAACCATTCTCCGTCGAAAAGGAAGTAATGTCTCTTGATTTTTCATCCAATGCTATCTGATGAAATCCAGAAGTTAGATCCAGACAACAGAAAAATTTTGCTCTACCCAACTGGTCCAAAATATCCTCTATTCTGGGCAGTGGAAATTTATCTGCTGTTAACTTTTTATTGATTTGTCGGTAATCAACTACTAAACGCCATCGCTTGTTAGGGTTATTTGGCAATAGGGCTATTATAGTTGGAAGCAGATGGTTCGACGATATCATCCCGCTGAAGCTTTTCAACTTGCCTCGCTATTTCTTCCTTTTGGGAGTGTGGTGTACGATAGTTTTTAATGTACACTGGATCGTGGTCTGACACTCTTAATTTCTGTGTGTAGAAATTGTTTGTACTTATTTTGTCACTTTCCAAAGCAAAAATATCTATATATTTTGAACATAGTTCAAGCAATTCCGATTTAGCTATCTCAGGGAAATTTTTTCTCAATCTGCCTAAAATCTTCTGTGTTCTTATTTTATCGACTTTGGTCATATCAAGAACTTCATAATCAGACAATTTCTCATACTCAATTGATACATTGTTTAAAAATTTATTCTCACAATTTGTGTTCACTATTCTTACGTAAGGAAATTTTCTGGATATTATGCATCCAGCTACATACTTCAATTGTTTGACTTGGAACCACTAAATCAGAAACGTCGTTGTCAATTTTTATGGCTCTGAAAACCTCGGCTCGAGCTGGGAGTTTTATATGACCATCATTTAGACTTTCAAGTAACGGAATATCTATAGGGTTACTTAGATTAGATGGTCTCAATGAAAGTAAATTCGAATTTATATCATGTCCATATTGAATAATAGCATTATGTTTTAAGAAATCTAGGCCCAATATACCTTGAAATGGCATTGGGAATGTATCCGAAACTACGTGAAATTTATGAGGAATCAAAAATTTTCTCACCATTAAATCAATTTGAACCGTTCCCAAGGATAAAATATTTCCTTTTCCTATTCCAGATATTTGAATAATTTCAATGAATTAAGCGTACTGATTTTGATTAATGAGACATCTGCTCCGGTGTCTACAAGAAATGTATTTATATATTCATTAGTTGATAGATGAATCTCAATAAAACTACTTAAGTTGAGGTTCAAGTGGAATATTGATACAGTACTAAATGCTAGTTTTGATGATGGCCCCCTCGTTTTGGGGGGAAATCTCGTTTTCCGAGACTTCATGTGCCAATCTTATGCGACCTCTATTCGGTGGACGGTTGGCCTGGTTTCTAAAGTTATTATTTTGGCTTCCACGCCGCCAATTATTATTATTAAAATTGTTATTATTATACCTGTTGTGATTAAAGTTATTGTTCGAACGCCAGCCTTGGCCGCTCATGCGATAATTATTGAATCTGTTATTGAAATTACCAGATCCACGGCGTTTAAAGTAGAAAACTGCAGAATTTGAAGTTGAAGCTTCGGTACTAGCTTCTACGAATTTCGAAACGACTTCATTGAAGGACGAGAAGTTTCCAGTTTTAATGATAAGTTTTACCTCATCATTTGAGGCGTTTCGCTAAATGGCTTTAGCCGTATTTTGTCTTATTAATTTATCAGCAATATCTTGAGGGTAGCCTTCTCTTATATAGGCTCCACCTAGTTTCTTCGTAATCTCTTGGATCTCATCCGCATATGCGGTAGCTGATTTTGAATTTTGTTTTATGTTCATTAACTTCGAACATAATAATTCCGACGATTCACCCTTTATTGAAGTCTGTAGTCTGCTTTTAATAGCCTGAATAGAGTTTTCATCTGTAATTAAGTTTCTTGCCTGGCCTTTCAGTTTCGTTTTAATTACCTCTATAGCGACTACCTCGTGTGTTTCTTTAATTCTGTCAATCAGAGTCAACGCGTCAAGAAAACTTTGCAGCTCATTAACGTTACCGTCAAATACAGGGACAATTTTAGTTGTCTTGTCTATAATGTCGTCCTCTGTTCGTGTCATGTTTGTTTCCGTTTTAAAATCTTCGTTTTCTTCTGTTTTAGTGATTTCCCTAACTACCTCAAATCCTAATGCGAGCGGCACCTTAGTATTAATATTATGTCGATGAAAGACTTTTATCAATTTATCTCTTAACGTCAGAAAGATCTCGTTCGCTTTTACTTTGTGTGGGGTAGTGTATCTGTCGTAGTTTCTATGTAATGTTGCCCTAATTGAATTATAGTTTTCAATTAAATTTTGTGCGTGTTTGTCTAAGGTATCTTGTTTTATTGTCCGATTTTGGTTTAAACATTTATATGATTGTTCAAACTTAATTTGAAAAGGGCTTAGACTGTCTATTATATTTTCCCATTGCATAATACGTACATATATTTAAAATTTACAATTATTTATTTTATTTATAATTTTAGACATTTTAAAAATAATCTTACAATATACTGATGGTGTTTACAGATGAATTATAGTTGTTATATATGTTGTTGTTGGGCAGCATTAACACTTCTGGCACTTTTTACTACATGTTGTTCAGTTTTTAATTGTTCACTGTTACGGAGTATTTCCACCAGATCTTTGTTGTTGTTTTCTTCAGTTGATTTTCCGACTTCGTAACCTTCTTCCGCAAAAAAAACACTTTTTATTATATTTTATGTCCAGAGAACTTTGTTGTTTGAACTCTTTTGTTGATTTATTTTTTTCAATAGGTTTAAGTTAATAGCTGTAATTGTTTCATATTGTTTTTTTTTAGAATTTATGTACTTGTTGTTTGTTTCCAATTTTCTGTTAATTTTTTTTTTTGCACTTTAACAAAAATGAATCGTCATCACTTTAACTTGTGTTCGCTTTTTTATATTAAAGTTTAATGCTTTTATGTTTAAAACACTTATTTTAATTTAAATGTTTTTTCACTAATATGTCACGGTCGCCATGTTAAGTTGTTTCAACTCATTTATTTACTTGTCTGTTTACAACTGTCTCTTATAATTTAAAAATTAAAATACTTATAGTTAATACTTGAACAATAAAACTTAAACCTAAGCAAATATGGATGTGTAGAGAGAATACCCAATTACTTGCCAATAATATGACTCCTAGGTATTTGCAGGTAAATAACCTGTACTTTAAGTAAGTCAGCTAATAATACGATTCCATGGTATGTGCAGGTAAATAACCTGTTGCGTGACACATGACTTATATATTGCGCATTTTCACTACACATAATTGAAGATACAATAAATAAATAAATGTATTAAAAAAAAAAAATAAAAAAAATTGTGCTATATCAAACAATAATTGAACTACCAATTGATGAATAAAATTGTGCTCAACAATTTGTGTTTAATGCAAAACGTAAAAAAAAAAACAATTAAAATTGTGAACTGTAACTTGAGAATAACATAGAACTTGAAAATTTTTTTGAAAATTGTGAACATAAAACACATACAAAATAAACAACTTGGAACATTGTATAAATTGTGAACACAACAGACAAAATACAACTAGAAGAAGTATCCAAAAATTCCAAAAGGAAGACGTGTTACCAGAAATTCAACAACATTCGAGGACAACATTAGCAGCGTGATACCAGCGATCCATAGATTTTATGTAAGAGTATTTAATATAACTATTATAACTATTATCATTATTTAATTGTTGGATACTTATATATTAAAAAAAATCAAATTGTGCTTCAAAATTTTTTAAAAGATTGAAAAAATTTGTAATGCCGGAAGACACAATTGACACTTTAACCGACCGACTGAATAGGACACTTACAATGGCAAACAATACAGTATCAGGGTTAAGTTTAACTGGACTGACAGAAATGCAAAAGAAACAAATAAGAGATTTAATAAAAAAAGCAATAGAGACAGCCCTTTGCTTAGAAAAGTAGATGATTTAAGTAGGAACCTTCAACAATTAACCAGTATAGATACAGTTGAGGAATATAGAGTCGAACAGATTGACGAACGAATTCTTTGTGAGGAAACGTTAGATGTAGTGAAATCATTGCCAATATTTAATGGCAAAACATCATATGTTAGTTGGCGAGAAGCCGCAAACAATTCTATGAGTCTATACACAAGAGGAAGTCGTAGATATTACGCAGCATTAACAATTTTGAGAAACAAGATCACTGACGAAGCGAATGACATACTTACAAACCACGGTACAGTTTTGAACCTTGAAACCATCCTTAGTCGTTTAGATTTTGCTTATTCAGATAAAAGAACAAGAACTTAGCATCATGCGACAGGGCTCCTTAACAATTCTCGATTATTACAATGAAGTTAACAAAAAGTTAACTGCATTAATTAACAAAACCATTATGACACATGGTTCGAGTTCTGAACTGACAAACGAGTTAAATAAGAAAAATAGACAATACGCCTTGAGAGTTTTTATAACTGGATTGAATCCGCCATTGGCTAATATTTTATTCTCTTTATCTCCAACTGACCTTCCTAATGCCCTGGCATAGGCCCAGGAATTAGAGTCGAATAACATACGTGCAAATTTTGCACTTCAATTCAATAGAGCATCTAGCATGAACTCTAACCAAAAACCTCACAATATACTTCGTTTCCCTCAACGCAATGAAAGGAATATTCCAAGATCCAATTTTGTTCAAAATGGACAAATTAATACGAAACCAGTACCTATGGAATTAGACAACTCCGCCAACCGCAGGGGACACAGCAACATCTTAGTAATGGTTTTAACTATAGACCACCATTTTATAATATTAATTTACCACAGAGACAAAATTTAAATAATTCCAATAGTTATGACCATAATAACTTTCAGCAAGGCATTAAACGCCAGCCCAATTTAGTTATCAGCCGCAACATAAGGCACAACGAATAAATAATTTAAATGAGAAATCTTTTTTAGAAATCACACCGGATTGCCCTACATCACAAAAAGAGGAGAATCCGGACGAATGTATAGCATACTAATTGACAGTGGTGCTACCAGTTGCTACTGCAACCCAAATGTTTTTAGGAATAGGCAAGAATTAGTTGTAAGAAAAAGAGTGAAAACAATAAATGGATTCACTATTATTAATTATTTTAACGAAGCAAGACTATTTGGAATAAAAGAAAGATTCTATGAAATTTCAAATCTCGAAGCTGATATTTTGATAGGGTACAATTTTATGAGAAAAGCAAACATTGTGCTAGATTTTGAAAACGGAACTTTGAAAAGTGGAGATCACTGTGAAAAGTTTCTAAACTTTAAAAAAGCGGAAACGGAAGAAAATTATAGGGAAATCATCTCCGAAGACGGAGAACAAATTGAAAATATTGATTATATAAAGCAAAATGAAGGAATTGAACATTTGAAGCGGAAAATTAATGGAGAAATTAGAAAGCTCCATTCTAGAATAAATATGAGATTGCCATTTAGAACAGACGTAAGAGCAGAGATTAATACAATTGCTGGAACTCCTATATGGAGTAAGCAATATCCATATCCACTGTCTCTTAATGCGTTTGTAAATAAAGAAATACAGAATTTATTGGACGACGGCATTATTCGTCCAAGTAGAAGTCCGTACAATTCACCAATTTGGATTGTACCAAAAAAAGGAACGAATGAAGATGGATCATCAAAATTGCGGATGGTCATTGACTACAAAAAATTAAATGAACAGACAATTGCAGTGAATTACCCCATTCCTGACTGCAACGTTATTTTATTGAATCTGGGGAAGGCTAAGTACTTCTCCACAATTGATTTAGAATCTGGCTTCCATCAAATTTTAATGAAGGAGTCGGACATTATCAAAACAGCTTTTTCTGTGAACAACGGGAAATATGAATTTTTAAGAATGCCATTTGGGCTGAGGAATGCTCCAGGTATTTTCCAGGCTGCAATGGATGATATTCTTAGGAATTATATAGGTAAATTTTGTCATGTCTATATAGACGACATAATTGTATTCTCTAAGTCAATAGAGGAACATACCAATCACCTTACGAAAATAATAGAAACCCTTAAGGAGGCAAATATGAAAATTTCACTGGAAAAATCCGAATTTTATAAGGAAGAAGTTGAATTTTTGGGATATATAGTAGGATATAATGTTATAAAAACTGATCCTAAAAAAATTGAAACTATACAAAATTACCCCTTACCAGTTACCTTGCGTCAACTTAGAAGCTTTCTAGGGATGTCGGGATACTATAGAAAATTTATAAAAAATTACGCACTTGTTACCAAACCACTAACAGTTTACCTATCAGGAGAAAATGGAAGGGTATCGCAAACCATGTCATAAAAAACTGAGAATCAATTGAACGAGGAAGCAATTACAGCCTTCAGTAAAGTAAAGACATTACTGATAGATCAAGTGGAATTGTTGCAACCTGATTTTAATAGTAAGTTTATTTTGACAACAGATGCATCGAATGTTGCCATAGGAGCTGTATTAAGCTAAAACGGGAAACCTATAACATTTATTTCAAAAACCCTTAATTCCACCGAAAGAAATTACGCTACAAATGAAAAGGAATTGTACGCTATAGTGTGGCATTAAAGACACTTAGGAATTATTTATATGGTGTATCGAATTTAGAGATTCATACTGATCACCACCCCTTAACATTTCATTCATTAGTATCAACTAGAAATCCTAATGCCAAAATGAAAAGATGGCATGCCTTCATTGAGGAGTTTTCACCAAAGATTGTGTACAAACCAGGAACACAAAATGCGGTAGCAGACGCACTTTCAAGACAGATACTAAACAATATTTCTGATAGCGAATCATTACATAGTACTCAGCATTCAGTGGAAAGTAGTGATGAATTTAATATACCTGAATCCTCTAAGCCATTGAATGAATTTAAGCAACAAATTCTTCTGACTAAAGCTAACTTTACCATACACGAATCAGTAGTAAATTTTGGAAGAACTAGGCATATAATTGAATATGATACTAGGGAAAATTTAAAAACAATTCTTTTGGAATTTCTCCAACCTAAATTGGTAACTGCAATACATTGCACGTTGGAGGATCTTTTCGACTTTAAAGAAACTATTGAAGGTGTTTTTACAAATAAATTTATTTTCACAAAGATATTTCCTATTGACCAAGGTTGGCAACCGAAACAAATAACGGTATCGGTATTGATACCGGTACAACTATTTTTTAAATTTCGGTATCGGTAACGGTATCGGTATTTTTTTTATTTCGGTATCGGTAATACCGGTACATACCGTTATTGAGTTTATAATACCGGTATGCCGATATGACTGCTAAGTTATTAGTTGAGACAGTGGATATAGCAAAAAATATCTTTTTGTTATTAAATTACTTCGAAAAGGGTGTATTTTTACCAGACCTGGGAAATTTGCATTAAATAAGGTAATGCATTGAGCATTTTCCTACATTAAACCAAATAAATGCAAATGCAAATTTATTGAATTAACACTAAATCGTATGCTTTTAATGAATTATTTTTCCATTGAATTAAAATCCCCTCAAAGTAATGCATTAATATTGCATTGGCATTAAATTTGATATTTTGAATGCACTATTTTTTGCATTGAATTAAAATATCCTCAAAGTAATGCACTAATATTACATTAGCATTAAATTTCATATTTTTAATGCACTAGTTTTTGCATTGAATTAAAATCACTTCAAGGTAATGCATTAGTATTGCATTGGCACTAAATCACAACTAAAAATTGCCCTGATTTTGCATTACCACTAATGAAGTAATGCAATATGACTGCATTGTCGCTAAAACCTATTGTACATAATAAAATTAAATAAAGGATGAACAAAACAAATAAAAATTAAAAAAATACAGTAAAGTTCACATTGAGGCCACCTACAAATGAAAAATATTCATTGAACATACACATCTCACTTAATCAACAAGGGGGTATTAAGTCTAAATTTTTGATATCTCACTTTTTGAAGGAAACCAACTAACAACACCAATATCTATCTACTGAAAAAATTTCAACGTATTTTGATCACTCTTGTTGATAAATTTTTTTTACTTAATGATTTTAATACGAAATGTAAGTGTTTTTATGATGAAATTGCTAAAATTTTTTCTGATTTGCGACTCTTCAAAACATAGATATTATTATATAATAATTGCAAGGTTTTAAAATAAAAACAATGTACATATATTTTTAAATGAAATTTTCTCACCATGATGTATTTGGATTTTTAAATTTTCCTAAAATGTAACCACAAACAGTTTTTCGTCTCTACTGAAAATTTTAAAATTTTGACTTAATACCTTGTTGATTAACCTTCCTTTTCACAATGTATGGTTAAGAGTTAACGTGAACTTTAACTGACAGTTCTTCATACAAAACTTCTCGTTAAAGTCCCTCTTCGCTTTTAATTGTACATTCTGGAAAGGGCCGTAAGTGCGATATGTATGTTCAATGAATATTTTTCATATGTAGGTGGCCTCAATGTAAACTTTACTGTATTCTTTACTATTCATTTGTTTTGTTCACCCTTTATTTAGTTTTGTGTGCACAATATGTTTTAGTGACAATGGAATCATATTGCATTACTTCATTAGTGCTAATGCAAAATTAGTGCATTTTTTACGTGTGATTTAAAGCCAATGCAATATTAATGCATTGCCTTGAAGAGATTTTAATTCAATGCAAAAAATAGTGCATTAAAAATATCAAATTTAATGCCAATGCTATATTAGTGCATTACTTTGAGGAGATTTTAATTCAATGCAAAAAATAATGCATTAAAAATATCAAATTTAATGCCAATGCAATATTAATGCATTACTTTGAGGGGATTTTAATTCAATGGAAAAAATAATGATTTAAAAGCATACGATTTAGTGTTAATTCAATAAATTTGCATTTGCATTGTTTTTTTTTAATTTAATGCTAATGCAAAAGTGAGTTCTCGTTGTACCTTCATAGTGAACTAACGTCATAGCGGAGTTTTTTTTACATACATACTTAACAAAAAAAATCATATAAAAGAAAATATTCGTAATACATATTATTAACTTTGATAAATAAGCTTTATTGCTTTGTTAATATTTTTTTTTGCATAGTCATAAATAACAAAAACAAAAAAAACCGTAATCAAAAAAAAACAAACAAACAAACAAAAGTGCCCTTGAGGAATACTCTATATGAGTACCTCAAAAACAAATAAATGTGAAGTGAGTTATAACGACAGAAATGCCTATTTTACTGTGAGTTCTGATGCTCATAATGATAACAATAAAAATAAAAAACCTGATGACAGACTTACTGTGAGTTCGGAAGCTCTTAATAAAAATAAAAAATCTGATAATACACTTTTTCTAACAACAAATCCACTTTTTCAACAGCGATCAACTTCGCTTTGTCCAATGCCTACTAGTGATTCTTTAACATTACAGTTGCCTAGTACTTCGTCAGTTAAGCCATTGAAATCATTCGCTTCGGGCTGTTCATCACCTAACCAAGTTATCACTACAGATAACAGTAGCTCAAAACCAAAGGTACAAGTCGGAATGGACAGATATATAACTGTGGTAAAGCGTGGGCGAAGCCCGAATTCTTCTAAAATTTCATCTGTTCCAAAGATGTCTAGGGATAACAGCGCATCATCCATGAATCGCCAAAATCGTTTTTCATTATTGCAAAACGATAACGAGAAGACCGCTTCATCATCTCAGAAGTCTTTTAAGCCACCACCAATATATGTGAGGGAAAAAAATTCTAACGCGCTTCTAAAAAAACTACTGTTGACCATTGGTGAAAATACTTTTCACGTAATTCCAATTAAAAGAGGTAATATTGATGAAACTAAAATCCAAATATACGATGAAAACAATTTTCGAAAAATTGTAAATCATTTTGAAAAAAATAAAACAAACTTTTACACATACCAACTTACGAGTGCTAAAGGCCTACAGATATTACTAAAGGGCATAGATTCATATGTTGAGCCCGAAGAAGTAAAATGTGCACTTCTAGACCAAGGATTTAAGGTAAAAACGTTACTAATATAATTAACAGAGAAAAGGTCGCCCAACCCCTATTTCGCATTGAACTGGAGCCGAATGACATACAATTGAAAAAAATGAAACCCATCCAATTTAAAAAATATTGATATAATGTTGGTCTCTGAGACTCATTTGACTTCAAGGCGCTTATTTAAAATAAATGGTTACACTTTATATGATTCAAAGGACCCGAGGGGGAGAGCATGCGGTGGGTCAGCCATTCTAATTAAGTCAAGACTCAAACACTATGTCCTTGATAACATTTGTGAAGAACATCTACAAGCAACAAATATTTGTGTCGAAAATTTTGTTACAAATTTCGTGATATCATCAATTTACTCCCCTCCCAGATTCGCAATTACTGAGGATCAATTCGAGGAATTCTACAAATCTCTTGGTCCTTGTTTTGTAGCAGCTGGGGACTACAATGCAAAACATACGTGCTGGGGTTCGCGTCTTATTACACCTAGAGGTCGGGCATTGTTCAACACAATTTCAAAAATGGGCGTGGACGTCATTTCGAGTGGGGAGCCCACTTACTGGCCTACTGACATACATAAAATTCCGGATGTTATAGATTTTGGAGTCATGAAAAATATCGGTAGGGAATTAGTTCATGTTGAAACTTCTATAGATCTCTCCTCCGATCACTCTCCCACGATTGTTACAATTTGTAGCCCACTAAGAAGTGACTTCCCTGTCCCATACCTCAGTAGCCATTGTACGGAAAATATTAACCTAAGAACACCAGGTGATATTGAATCTAACATTGAAAATCTTAACGAAAATATTAAACAGGCTGCTGAACATGCTACTACTTCCCATCCGCAGACTGGGTTTAATAGAATTTATTCTACAGACATTGAACGCCTTTTACGTGAAAAAAAGACAGCTAGAAGGGAATGGCAACAGCACAGATCACCCCAAAATAAAATTAGATTTAAAGAGTGCACTAGACGATTCCAAGAGCTGCTGACATATGAAAAAACTGTATGTCTTGATGCCACACCTGCATCTAATTACTCCTTGTGGCGAACTGCTAGAAAGCTTAAAACACCCGTTGAATATAGACCACCTCTGCGCACTTCTACCGGAGGTTGGGCCAGAAGCGATACTGAAAAAGGTAACATATTTGTTGAGCGTTTAAAATCCGTATTTACCCAAACACATGTACTGCTGTTGTTGATTTACCAAGTGTAGTTGCGCTACCCCCTCGACCCATAAAATTTAAGACGCGTGATGTTCAGAAACTAATTGCTGAACTCAACCCGAAGAAAGCTCCAGGTATTGATGGAATAAGTAACAATATGCTGATAAACTTGCGCCATATTGCAATTAGAATCCTGTTATTTATTTTTAACGCCATTTTACGACTGGAGTATTATCCACAAAGCTGGAAGCTTGCGAAGGTCAAAATGATTCCAAAGCCGGGCAAAGACCTTACCAAGGCTGAGTCATACAGGCCAATAAGTCTGCTATCAACAATGTCAAAACTCTTCGAAAAGCTGCTCATGACAAAATTGTCCCCAATTTTAACTGATAGTGGGTGCATCCCAGACCATCAATTTGGTTTTAGAAGTCAGCATAGCACCATTGCACAAACTCATAGATTGGTGCAATTTATAAGAAGAACTTTGGAAGAAAAAATGTATTGTTCTGCCCTGTTTATTAACGTTTCTCAGGCCTTTGATAAAGTGTGGCATGAAGGCCTTATTTTAAAATTAAAATCATATTTACCAATAAATTTTCTGAATTTATTAGAAAGCTACATAACTACCCGAAAGTTTACGATTGTGGAAGGAGAATTCATGAGTCTGCCCCAATCTATATCATCCGGTGTGCCACAGAGGAGCATACTGGGGCCAGTTTTGTATTTGATTTATACTTGTGATATGCCTGTGAGCAGCAATATCCATACATCTACGTTTGCCGATGATACAGCCTGCCTTAGTATGCACAAAAACCGGCACGAGGCTTCCCGATAATCAAGAACATATTACACAGTTGGAAATCTGGTTGAACTTATGGAGAATTAAAGTCAATGAACAAAAGTGTGTCCATACAACTTTTACCCTAAGAAGAGATACTTGTTCCCCCATTCGAATCAACAATCAAAATATTCCTCAACATTCCCAAGTGAAATACCTTGGTATACACCTTGATCGAAGACTTACATGGAAACATCATATTGAATTTAAGCTAACTCAGATGAAACTTAAGTTATCTCAAATTCATTGGTTGATTTGCAGAAATTCAACACTTAGTCTGGATTGCAAACTTTTAATATACAAGTCGCTTTTGAAGCCAATATGGTGTTACGGTATCCAGTTATGGGGCACTGCTTCAGCTTGCAATGTAGAGAGAATTCAACGAAGACAAAACAAAATTTTAAGGTTAATAACATCTGCTCCATGGTATGTTAAGAATTCAAATTTTATAAGACACTGTGAAATCTGCAACAAAACGAAATACAATAGGCACCCACAAAGAGTAGGAATCGGAGAGGCTCCAATTCCAAGCAAAGAGGGAGAATGCCTCAACATTGATATTTTTTATGCTCAAAATCTTAAATTTATAACTTGCATTGATGCGTATTCAAAATTTCTTATTATAAAATCCATAGAAGATAAAACTAGTTTAGGAGAAAAGGTATTAGACGCTTTGCAGAATTTCCCAGAAGCAAAAAAACTCACTTTAGATAACGAACCTGGATTTACGTCACCTCAGTTTAAAGCGCTAATGCAGCGATTAAAAATAGAACTTTATTATTGCACACCTCGTCATAGTACAACAAATGGACATATTGAAAGAGTCCATTCTACTATTATTGAAATAGCCAAATGTTTGAAAGAAGAATTTCACTTAATCGATGATACAGAGGCCTTCTATAGGGCAGCTGAACAATACAACCATACAATACATTCCGTTATAGGAAATAAACCAGCGGACATTTTCTTTAATAAAGTTCCACATAACTTGCATGATACATTAAAAAAAAGCACAGGAGAAAATGCTTGAAAGAAGCAACTCTAATGGTGTGAAGACATACCAAACGGGGGATATTATCTATGAAAAAATAGTTGGGCAGCGTAACAAGCTTTCACCCCGATTTAAAAAACAAATAGTCCAGGAAGATTTAGGGAACAAGTCCGAATCCAGTCTCGTAACAGGATCATCCATAAGGATAATATAAAGACTTGAATATTTACTAAATTTTTTTTTCCTTTTTCTTTTTCTTTTTGCAGAAAATGATTTTTACTATTATATTGCTACTTGCATTTTGTACTGCTTGTCAGACCGAGGCACAAATATTGGACTATACTAATTCACAATTAATTTCGATCCATTTAGGACAAATTAGATTACAAAACGGAAACTTTAAACTCATTCACGTATTAAACTTAACCGATTACGAACGAACAGTTAACGACTTGAACTTTGATATACAAAACAAATTGTTAAAGAATAGCACAAACTTACCATACCTTCTTCATGATATCACTCAAATTAAAAATCAATTAAAAAGAATGAAACCAAGAAATAAGCGTTCAATAGATGCCATAGGAACAATATGGAAATGGATAGTCGGAACACCGGACCACGAAGATCATGAAATAGTAGTAAACAAAATGAACGGCCTTCTTAGAAACAATGAACGACAGAGAATTATTAATAAAGACTCTATCGAAAGAATTAATATACTGACTAATACCACTAATCAAATTCTGAAAACGGTACAATCATTTGAACAGATTCAAAAAACAATAGAAGATACTATTACAAACAAGGTGAAGATCATTAGAGACGAATTGATGAACATTCAATACGCTTTGCAATGGGCAAAGGTAGGAGTGATAAACTCATTTATACTTTCTGAAAGGGAGATTTATGAGGCAAGAACATTTTTGGATTCTGAATTAGGATTTGCCACGATTAGAATAGCAACAGACGAATCAACAATACTATTTATTATAAATTTACCGGCAATAGATAAAGATATTTGCGAAAAGATACTTGTTAAACCTGTTAAAAAGTACCAAACTATTGTAAAAATCAATTCGGAAGAAATTGTAAAATGTCAGAATAAATTCTATGAAGTTAAAAATAATTGTAACCAAATTAATGAATTATCTATTTGTAATAAAAATAATTTACTAGACATAAGTGAAACAAATTGTATACCACCACTTCTAAACAGCAAAAAGCATGATTGCATAACAATTAATAATCAGCACGTACCTTCAGTACAAGAACTGTATCAAGGCATGATATTTTTAAATCAGTTTGAAGGATTTTTGGAAGTATCAGGAAATAAATCATATCAACTATCGGGAACATATTTAATAAAATTCCATAACGACACAATCACAGTAGAAAATAAAACATTCATATCAAAAGAAATGACAACATTAAAACCACTTCCAGCTGTATTACAGCTTACTAATGCTAATTCTTCGAAACAAGAGGTCCTTTCACGGGAAATGATAAAAGAACTCCAGACCACCAACGTCGAAGAGATCGACTTAATATCAACAAAATGAACATAATGTTTTCATTAAACTTAGCCCTGACCGCTATTTTAATTTTCAGGTTTCTTTTCACAATTTACAAATTTAAAAGCAAAAAATCTAATACTGATCTTAATGTAACAGCAATAATAAATGAAGGACCTGAACCAAAAGCTACAGTCCTTGAGGAACCACTTCCTGTTTGTCCAAGACGAGAATTTCGAAGTGTCAATGACCTTCCAGTTTATTAACAATCGGGACGATTGATTTTACAGGGGGAGGAGTTAAGATATGAATTTTTTATTTTTAAATAAAACATAAATTCTTTCCCACAAAATTATGCTGACGTTATGTCTGCTAAATATGAACGGTGTAATGTTTCTACCTGTTGAATGAATGTTTGCAACATTTTGCAAATATTCGCCAAACAAGCAAAATTAAATGAAAATAAAAATGATACTTTTTGCTGTAAAGAAGAATAATGTAATTAAATATAACAATGAATTTTTGTAAAATAATTTTTAAGTTTGGTTTGAGATGTTGACTGAGAAAGTCAACATAAAATAAAATTTTTTAATAAAATTAAATAATTAAATTTTAATTTGCACACATATTACACACGCATTTATTAGCTTACAAGTAAACAAGAAACAAAACATGAGACTGGGTGTTTGTAGTATTTCTCTTGATCTAACATTTTTTTCTCTTGTTTGTTGTTGTATGAAAGCCATAAAGCTGGAGGTCCATACCATCCGTTCTTTGCATATGCGTTGTATGCGTTTCTGTACGTTCTCTCCGATTTTAGATTCAAGTTACATGCAATACGTCTTATGCGCAGGTAGTTTTGTTGTGATCATCTGTAGTGTAAATATTTTTATCAAATAAACTAAATTTTGGGGAAAATGGAAAGTGAAATTATGACTTTAATAGAATTTGTGGAATTAATTGATTTAATGCACATATTTTGTAATAAAAATAATACATAGTATTTTTAACAGATGAAACAAGATTCTTTTCCATTGCACTTTCTTAAAATATAATAAACACAATTGACCTGACAGTCAGTACATATGTAAAATTAATTACTAAGTTAATGCAAATATAGTTCATGAAAGAACTATGTTAAAAATTTATATTAATGTATTTAAATCTTGCATATATGTACATGTATGTAGTTGTAAACTTTATTACGAAAGCAGTTTCTTTTACTAAAAACTGTTTTAATGCAAAAAAGGAAAATTCAAATTCACCACATAACATTTGGCTCTCAAAAATATCTCACCTTTTCTCATGATGCATGCGACGCATACAAAAGTAGAAAGTAGATCTACTTTATCCGTCCTATGCGTCTATACGTTCTTTGCGTTTTGTTCTGTAACTTTGCCACATACAAATACTCAGATTCTACTTTTTTGACACATGGATAAAACGCAGCTACGCGTTGAACGGTTGGTATGGACCTTCATCTTAATACTTAACGGAAGAGAGTTCAATAAATTGAATAAGCTTAGTTAAAGGGATTTCGTTTGCGTTTTTAATTTCATGTATTATTTAATTATGCACACATATGACGTATACATATATACATTTTCTTTAAATATTTACATTTAGATTCTAGAATACGGACGATTGTGTCGTCCGTTGGTATATCTAGTCCTAATAATTGTACGAAATAATTTTCCTAACAACGAAATTCGTAAAATTACGAAATCCGTTTTTCTGCACATGCTACAAATGAACAAAATTTTCGTTTATTGCACCAAAATTAAATTACAAAAAAATATTTGGTATTTTTAAGCATAGAATATTTTGAGTATATAGGTTAGCAAGTTTACCGCAATGGCTAAATTTTCTCTATAAAATAATTGTTAATAAACCTTTCACAATTGTATTCACAAAACTTTTCTAAGCTTGAGGCTTGGATTCTCTCGACATTAGAATGTCGAGAGAATCAAACGAAGGCGTTTGATAACATCGGCTCCATGGTACATCAAAAACTCAAATATACATCGTGATTTGAATATGCCACTAGTGATTGATAAAATGGCAAAATAAGCAGGCAAATATTTAACAAAACTCGAGTCACATCCTAATCCGCTTGCTCGTAACATCTTAAATTTTACATCCGCCTAAAAAAGAGGGACACAAGGGCTCTTATACTCAACACTCCAAATGGGATTTCTCGAAAATATATATATATATATTTTTTTCATTATCACTGTTATGTATTATTTATAACTCACTAAGTTTAGTTCATATTTGAAGATACAATAAATAAATAAATGTAAAAAAAAGCTCGAGGCTTATAGTATGCTTCCACTGACTTTAAATCAGGTAAGTTTAAATAAATCACAAAGTGTTTCCCCCGAGCTTGGAGTGATTTGTTGTTCGAATTTTAGTATTCAATCAATCACTATTGATGGATGACCCAGAGATGGAGTTTGTAATTTTAAGAGCAATGCAGGGTTTCATACATAAATTGGGTTCGAAAAATAGTATTTTCGGCATTAGGTGTGTTTCTTTACTCTACATTGTGATCCCGCGGGATCCCAATTTGCAATTTGGGTAAAGGAGAGAGGTTTTGTGAGAGTAACGTTCTTCTTCTTACACGAAACAGCCCACACTTTTTCATAGCATATTACAGTGATAGGTCTTGTGTCAAACAAGAAATTGGTAAAAAAATTTATCTCACTACTTTTAATGGCCGAAATTTTGAAAGGAACTTGGCCTTTTTTCTCATTTATGTTTTTGTGAGGATCTGACTACTTTTTAAAAAGTTTTCTTAATAAAGCTTATTAAACTTTAAATTTCTAGTATGTTATAGTTCTATTCATAATGACTGCGTCAGTTTAAAAGGGCAGGCATACATACAATATTGGGTTAGAGTGTGATATGTGCCCCGTTGTGTCATTACAAGGACCGACTGACGTACTTAATTTTTTAAGAATCATCACAGTAGAGATATGTAAAATATAGTGTACATTTTAGTGGAAGTGACCCCGCCTATTTTTCTAAAGTCTGCTTAGACGCAGTACTTTTGAAAATGCAAAATTAAAGGCTAGCATAAGTGAAATGTGCATGTAAGGTTTCAATAGAGTAGCTTGTGTATTAAATATTTTCTTGATGGTAACTTACCTAAGAAATTTTTTTTTTCAAAATTTCAGTTCTCTGCCGTATAACATTGATCTAAGTTTTTATAAACATGGTCCTACATCCCTAATGTAACAACCATTGCTTTCTGCTTTTTCCTTTACGCAACTCACCCCTTAACTTAAGGGGTATTGAATTTAAACTCTCTAGTTCAAATTCTAGCTTTAAATATTATGGCTGTCTCTCCCACTCCGTCACTTTCTTAAACTCAAGATTTTGTTTTAAGTTAAAGTTTCAGTTAAAAACTTCAGCACAGTATTAGCGTGGCCCCTGCCACTCCTGGTTCAAATATTTGCTTTTTAGATTTTTCTAGTTGATTTCTCATCTTGACCTACTGGCGTATCAAATTTCAGTTCTCTAGCGCAAATTGAATTATTTTATTTTTATGGCATATTCCTGCCCACTTGTTTAAAAGAAAAATTTTTTTAGTCAGTTCTCGTTGTACATTCATAGTGAACAGTCGATTTAGCGGAGTTTTTACTTCATACTAAACAAAAAAAATCAAACAAAAAAATATTCGGAATACATATTGTTTTTGATAAATTAAGCTTCATGTGCGTTGCTAATATTTTTTTTCATAGTTATAAATAACAAAAACAAAAAAAACCGTAAACAAAAACAACAAGAAACAAACAAAGTGCCCTTGAGGAATACTCTATATGAATATATGAACCAAATAACTGTGAAGTGAGTTCTAATGGCAGAAATGCCTATTTTACTGTGAGTTCTGAAGCTCTTAATGAAAATAATAAAAAGAAAAAATCTGGTGATAGACTTACTGAGAGCTCTGAAGCTCTTAATGATAACAAAATAAATAAGAAATTTGATAGTAGACTATTTTTAACGGCGAGGCCACTTTTTCGTCAGCGATCAATTTCGCTTTGTCCAATGCCAACTAGTGATTCGTTAACATTACCGTTGCCTAGTACTTCTACATTTAACTCAGCGATATCATCCGATTCGGGCTCGTGGTCATCACTTAACCAAGTTTTTACTGAAGTTAAGAGCAGCCCAAAACCCAAGGTCCAAGTGGGAATGGACAGATATATAACAGTGGTAAAGCGCGGGCGAAGCCCAAAGTCTTCGAAAATTTCATCTGCTCCAAAAATGTCTAGGGATAACAGCGCATCCTCAAGATGCAAGATGACAACAACGAACCCGATGTATCTACGAACAAAACATCCAAGCCGCCACCAATCTATTTGAGAGAAAAAAAATTCAAACGCTATTATAAAAAATTTAATTTCAGTCATTGGTGAGAATAAATTTCACATCGTTCCAATAAAACGTGGCAACATTGATGAAACCAAAATTCAAATTTATGAAGAAAAATATGTTCGCAAACTGATTACTGAATTTGAAAAAAGTAAGAAAAGTTTCTACACATATCAGCTTAAAAGTGCTAAAGGCCTGCAGATCGTATTGAAGGGCATCGATTAATATGTTGCTCACGAAGAAATAAAAGATGCACTCGTCCTCCAGGGATTTAAGGTAAAAAATGTATCTAACATAATAAATAGGGAGATGATTCCTCAACCTCTATTTCGCGTCTAACTTGAGCCAAACGATATACACTTGAAAAAAAAGCGAGACTCATCCAATTTACAATTTAAAATATCTCTTATACCGAAAAATAACAGTTGAAGAACCACACAAGCGTTCTGGACCCGTACAGTGCCATAATTGTCAAGAATATGGTCACACAAAAACTTACTGCAAGTTATCTCCAGTTTGTGTTATCTGCGGTGAATTGCACGGTACTGCTGGTTGTACTAAGCCTAAAGATTTAGAAGAAAAAAATGTAGTAATTGTGGAGGTAATCACACCGCTAACTACAGAGCATGTCCTGTCTATTCTTTCGTTAAACAGACTATGGGGCAAAAACCTAAATTAGCTCTAGCACAAACAGCAAACGTTTACTCCGCCACTTTTACTCAAATGAGCCCACCCTGTCACTTCACGTGTATCGTATGCCGATGCAGCTAAGACTAGTTCTATTCCCACACAAAATATTCCGCCTCAAAATAATTCAACGAATGCAAACTCAAGCTTTAATTTTAGTCGCCTTGAAGTTACTATTGAAAATCTAGTGCTGACTATAAATAATTTTACAACAAATATAACTAGCATGATGCAAGAAATGCTACGAATGCAATCTACACTGCTTCAAGCATTAGTTAACAAGCCATGAACATGTTAAAAATATGTTTCTGGAACGCAAACGGCATTCGCCAACATAAAAATGAACTTGAGCACTTCCTCACGGAAAAAAATATTGACATAATGTTGGTTTCTGAGACTCATTTGACTTCAAGAAGTCTATTTAAAATTAATGGCTACATTTTATATGATTCAAAGGACCCAAGACAAAGAGCTGGCGGGATATCAGCAATTTTAATAAAGTCAAGAGTCAAGCATTATATTCTTGACAACATTTGTGAAGAACATCTACAAGCAACGAATATTTGTATCGAAAATTTTTGCACAATTTTGTCATATCATCAATTTACTCCCCTCCTAGATTCGCAATTACTGAGGATCAATACGAGGATTTCTACAAATCTCTTGACCCTTGTTTCGTAGCAGCTGGAGACTATAATGCAAAACATACTTTCTGGGGTTCGCGTCTTATCGCACCTAGAGGACGATCGTTGTTCAACACAATTTCAAAAATGGGCTTGGACGTCATTTCGAGTGGGGAGCCCACTTACTGCCCTACTGACATACATAAAATTCCGGATGTTATAGATTTTGGCGTCATGAAAAATATTTCTAGGGAATTAATTCATGTTGAAGCTTCCCTAGATCTATCGTCCGATCACTCTCCCACGGTCGTTACAATCTGTAGCCCACTGAGAAGTGCTCTACCTCACCCATATGTGAAAATGGTCAGTCGTGTTAATTGGCTGCGATTCAAAAAATATCTTAGTAGTCATTGCACTGAAAACATTAAGCTAAGAACTCATGATGATATTGAATCTAATATTGCTAATCTTAACGAAAATATTAAGCAGGCAGCTGAACATGCCACTTCCTCCCATCCGTAGACTGGGTTTAACAGAATATATTCTACAGATATTGAACATCTCGTATGTGCAAAAAGAAGAGCTAGAAGAGAATGGCAACAGCACAGATCACCCCAAAATAAAATTAGATTAAAAGAGTGCAATAAAAGATTTCAAGAACTGCTTGCATATGAAAAAACTGCATCTCTTAAAAGCTATCTGGAAAATCTCGACGTAACACCAGCATCTAAGTACTCTTTGAAGCGCGCTGCGAAATGAATTAAAACACCCGTTGAGTTTAAACCACCTCTGCGCACTTCTACCGGAGTTTGGGCCAGGAGTGATATTGAAAAAGGTAACTTGTTTGCAAAGCATTTAAAATCCGTATTTACCCCAAACACATGTACTGGTGTTGTTGATTTCCCGAGTTTAGTTGCGCTACCCCCTCGACCCATAAAATTTTAATGTGTGATGTACAAAATTTAATTGCTGAACGCAACCCGAAGAAAGCACCGGGTATTGATGGAATTAGTAACCAAATGCTAATAAAATTGCCTCGTATTAAACTTAGAATCATGTTATTCATTTTTAATGCCATTTTACGACTAGAGTATTATCCCCACAGCTGGAAGCTTGCCAAAGTTAAAATGATTCCAAAGCCAGGCAAAGGTCTTACCAAGGCAGAATCATACAGGCCAATAAGTCTGCTATCAACAATGTCAAAACTTTTCGAACAACTACTCATGTCAAAATTGTCCCCAATTCTAATTGGTAGTGTGTGCATCCCAGACCATCAGTTTGGTTTTAGAAGTCAGCATAGCACCATTGAACAAACGCATAGATTGGTTCAATGTATAAGAAGAACATTTGAAGAAAAGAAGTACTGTTCTGCACTGTTTATTGACGTTTCGCAGGCATTTGATAAAGTGTGGCATGAAGGCCTAATTTTAAAATTAAAATCATATCTACCAATAAATTTGGTGAATTTATTAGAAAGTTACATTAGTGAGCCCGAATCTATATCATCCGGTGTGCCACAGGGGAGCATACTGGGACCAGTTTTGTATTTGATTTATACTTGTGATATGCCATTGAGCGGTAATATCCATACATCTACGTTTCCCGATGATACAGCCTGCCTAAGTATACAAAAAACCCCCACCAGGCTTCCCGTTATCTACAGGAACATATTAAACAACTAAGACCATGGTTAAAATTATATAATTGACTCAAGCTAGTACAAATGAAACTTAAACTAACTCAGATATATTGGCTGATTACTAGAAATTCAATACTCAGCCTAGACTGCAAACTTTTATTATACAAGTCGCTTTTGAAGCCAATATGGTGCTACGGAATTCAGTTATGGGGCACTGCTTCAGCTACTAACGTCGAGAGAATCCAACGAAGGCAAAACAAAATTTTACATTTGATAACATCGGCTCCATGGAACATCAAAAACTCAAATATAAATCGTGATTTGAATATGCTACAAGTGATTGAAGAAATAGCAAAATATGCAGGCAAATATTTAACAGAACTCGAGTCACATCCTAACCTGCTTACTCGAAACATCTCGAATTTTACTGGCCACATCCGCTTGAAAAAGAAGGACACAAGGGCTCTTATACTCAACACTCCAGATGGGACTGCTTGAAAATATTTTTTTTCTTTTTTTTTTTGAGTATCAATACATATGTATTATTTTTAACTATCACTAAGTTTATGTCCGACAGTGGTCGGGCCTAATACTTATATTTTAGATTTAAGATTTGAATACTTATTGTTAGTTCATAATTGAAGATACAATAAATAAATATTTAGAAAAAAAAAGAAGTCAGTGCCAATCATACGTGTCAAGTTTTGATGGAAACGGACAATAATATCTACATAAGTATTATAAATCTGCTAATCCGAAGTACATGAAAGAGGAGACTTAAATTTTGTTGTCATGTTAACGCCTACTTTTTTAAAGGAAAATTTATAGCCTTTCATTATTAAAACATGTTTGCCAAATTTCAATAAAACTGCTTACGCCAACGATTTAAATTTCTTGTTTTAGTTTTAAACTTAATGGGAGTAGCCCCGCCCTTATGGCTATATTTTCCTGGATTTAAGATTTTTCTAGTTAGTTTCTAGCTTAGAAATATTTGTCTATCAAATTTCACCTCATTAGCGAAAATTTAAATTTTTTATTCTTATTTGCGTGATCAAGCCCGATTTTTCAAACTCAAGATTTTCTTTGGCGAGTGTTTATCTCTCCTGTTGAGTTTCGCTGGGAACGTGTTATAATGAATACATACACTCAAAATAAAATTCAATCTATCCGTACTTAAATCAATAAAAAGCGGTGTCATAAGTACGGTAAATACGGATTTACTTAAATCAAGTATAGAATGCGCTTGATTCAGGAATTTCTTAGTGTATTTAATTGCTAATCCGTACTTGGAACACTGTTCCAACCAGATTGACTTAGGAAAATCTGAAATTGATTTAAGCTAAAACTAGGGTTGATTCAATCCCGAACCCGTACTTGAAATAATCCAAAATAAGATATCCTAACTTGATTTATTGAATAAAGAAATTTAATTTAATTTTTAATTTCACTTTTTATTGTCCATATTTATTATACATATTTTTACACTACATGTAATTTATTCAACTTGAAAAGCTTTCACGAAACTCCATACGAAAACCAAAAGCGTGTATTGCTCCTTTACGTTGCTCTGTTACATGTATCGCTAACATTGTTAGTAGAGAATTGTGATGGTAGAATGCTGAATGATTCCAAAATTTCAGTTCTATGAAATAAAAAAATGCTAGATTTCAAATTTATATAGGTTATTTTAGCAGTTTGTGGAATTATTTTTTACTAAATAATAGTAGGAACATGGCCTGAACACTGCCTCTTTTTCATCAATGAATAAATTATCTGTTGTGCTCTCAACTAAAGCCCACGTTTCTAAGCTGATTACACTTATACGGGCCTGTTCTGAAAATCACGGTGATTTCAAATCACGTGATTTCAAAAGTAAACTATTAATAGCTGACTGGATGGAGGCTTTTTATTGCGTTTTAAGTTTTTTGCATTTATAATAGAATATTTTCTTTCAACTTCTAAGGCTATAAATCGTGAAATTTACAAAAGCAATGATTTAGCTTTTATTAATTTTTTGAAATCACCGTGATTTGGCATGTCGTGATTTGTAGAACAGGCCCGATAATCTTCAGCGCTCCAAAAGTGCCACCCTATCAGTGCTCTAATCGAAACTATGTCATTAAGAAGCTAGGGGTTCTTGGTCACCTAGAGCGGTAAAATGTTTCTGAGTCCGGTCTTACAGCGAGTTGAGCAAAAGAAAATAATTACCAATTAGAACTTATGAGGCACGCGTTGCAGAAAGTTTTCGTACTTTTTACTATTTTTTATCTAATATGTATCTATGTATATTTATATAATTTAAGAAATTTATTGTTCGACATATTGTCATAATTATATTTTAATTTGAAATTTATTTGCTGGTGGTTTAGCTTGGTCTCAACAGGTGTAGAAAAATAAAATAGATTCATATCGAATATAAATTATTTGCTGGGTTTTGTATGAGTTTCAAAGCCTACTAAGCTTATTTTGTCTTTGTGATTTTCAAAAATATAATTATTCTATGAATTCTCATATAGTTTTTCAAAGTCTGAGTAGTAGTGGAATGGGCATCCGGCGACAATTAAACTTGCAAAATTGTTGGCTGAAATTGTTAAATTGTGGCTGAAATTGTTAAATTTGGGTAATTAAAATTTGAAAATTGTTAAATTCTTGGAAATTTGTGTTTTCGGCGGCGCTTTGATGTTTTTTGTTTACATTAGGAGTTTTTTGTTTAAATTAAGAGTTTTTTTGTTTACATTAAGACTATGTATGTCTGTTTGTCTGTCTCTCTGACTGTCCGCCTGACCGTGGGAATTTTTGTGTGGAATATTTTGTGTGAATGTATTAAGGTGACTCATAGTTTTGAGGTTTTTATGTGTGTATATGCCGACGGCAAAACATGATTATTATTTTTTCCTAATACCGAAGGGAAAATCATGGAAATGATTTGTCCTTATGCCGACGGGAAAATCATGAAAATGATTTTTCCTAATACCAATGGTGAAATAGTGATTATTAATTTTTCCTATTGCCTAAGGCAATTCATGATAATTTTTCCTAATGCCTACGACAATACATGATTATTATTTTTTTCAAATGCCGACGGCAAAACACATTTTAATTTTTTTCAAATGCCGACGGCAAAACATGATTATTATTTTTTTCTAATACCGAAGGGAAAATCATGGAAATGATTTGTCCTTATGCCGACGGGAAAACGTGAAAGTTATTTTTTCTAATGCTAATATAGGTGTTATAGGTGTTTGTAGGTGTTGTAATATGTAACCGTAGGAGTTTGTGGATGTATCTGTCTGCAGGAATTTAAGCAAGGCTTTGTTAAGCAGGGGGTCGGGGGTGTAGTTGAGGTAGATCGATTACATGCATGCATGTATGCCTGTGAGAATTTAATCCTGATCATGATTTGAGGTGGGTGGGGTGTGTTGTGGAGGTAGATGGATCGCCTGTATGTATGTGTGTGTGTGTGTTTGTTTGTGTATGTGTGTGTGTGTGTGTGTTTGTGTATGTGTATGTTTGTGTGTATATATTTCTGTAGGAGCTTAAGGCTGATCGCGATTTATTAGGGGCGAGGTATTCTAGTAATATGTAACCGGGGGAATCTGTATGTTTGTATGTATGTAGGAGCTTAAGGCTGACTATGATTTGGGTGGGTAGGGTTGTTGACGTAAAATGTAGCCATAGGGATTTGTAGGCGTGTTTGTCTGTAGGAGTTTAAGGCTGGTCGTGATTTGAGGTGGGTGAGGATTTTGATGAGGTAGATTGATTGTGTGTATGTATGTAGGGCTGTGAGAATTTAAGATGATTGTGATTTATTATAGGCCGTGGGAATCTATATGTATATATGTCTGTGGGAGTTTAAGACTATCCATAATTCAGGTAGGTGAGAGTGTTCTGTTGTTGAGATTAATTTTATATATTGTATATGTATGTATGACCATAGGAATTTGTGAATGTATATCTGTGAGGATTTTAGGCTGGTCTTGATTTGTGAGGGCGGAGTGTTGTTAAAATTTGCTGTAATTTTTCTTTGATTTATCCTGCTATGTGTGTGTGTATATGAGTTTCTCGTACTAGTATTTATATGTAGGTAGCAATAAATTGTTTTCAATATCGACAGTTGGTACTATAAAATACTATCATATATCTGAACTTCCCTAATCCTAGTATGTTTTTATACTTACGATTGCTTTATATTTTTTCATGCTTAAATTCGTCTCGCGTTAAAGTCTGCCTTTGACAAATTTGTTTATATTACAGATTTTGTTTGTTTAACTACATCCACCTTCTTTGACTGGACGACTTTTCGACATACAGAGAAAAAAAAGACCAACTTAAAATCAGTAAAAACCATGTTGAATTAATAAGAAACATTAGCGAAGGTTTAGTCATATTGAAATTTCTTATTTCAATATGGAAAAATATTAATTTACAGTATTCATTTATTAAACTCATTAGTTTTTAGGTAGCTCAACATACATTTTCTATTATTGAATTAATGTGACGCATTCTTATTTTTACGCAGCATAATTTCCTTGAGTGTAGACCAAGCGAATTTATGCTTATTATATTTTCATGATGTAGATATGTAAGTGTGATTGTTAAGATCTAATAAATACTTGAGCATTGATAAGAAATTTGATATGTATACATACATATCTACAAATTGATTTTATGTTTGCATGTATGTATGTATCTACATACAAATAAGTGTTTATATCAATCTTTGAATACATATTTTTTTCGTCATGTCATGTCTTTTGTTGTTGTTGCTGCTGCTGATGTTGCTGTGTATAGATGTGAAATATCTTCAGCTTTTTTACTTGAAATTAAAAAAAAACGTTGTTTTAATTTTCATTTGCATTTACTTAAAAGTTTGCGAGGATTTTCTATTTTAAGTAAAGCTGAATTCCTGAAGATACATACTCTAAAGTGATAGTAACTATAACAGAAATATTTCCTATATTTAATTTAAATTTGCTTAAAGTTGATGCAGCCTATATACCTAGTCAACGTTAGAAATTTTTGGAGGGTGTGCATTGCAAAACCTTTCAAAAATTTATAAACATTTTTAAATGAAACTGATTCAACACCTCCAGCTTTGGTGATGACAGTTTTTTTTTTTTGTTAGCCAGTTTGCTTGGTTTAACTTTTTTTATTTTTTTTTTGATAAACATTTAAAATCAAAGGGGAGTTTTATAATGAAATTGTTATTTTCATAATTGATGAAAACAAACGCTACTTTTTTCCAATGAAATCAATTGAATTACTTTTGAAACCTTAGTCCTCTATAAAATTTATGTTTATTTTACACATGGCTTAATTTATAAGACTTTAAAAATTTGTCCTTCGGTGGTTATATATTCTATTATACGATTATGAATAAGAATGCAGTAAGCTGGTGTCTTTGCTTACTGTTTCAAATTAGCTTTTTTTCTTAAACTCTGATGCAGCTGGAGATTCCTTCATACTTATATGTAACAGCTTTTATGTTAAGAAGTATAGATATGAATGTACTTTTAAATTAGTTAAACCATAATAAACAAACTAATTTTCTTCTTGAATAGCGATCAACAGAAAATAAAGTCGTTTTCTAAGAATTTAAATCTACTCTCTTGACGGTTTCTGTAGTATAGAGTAACCGCGTATACTACACGAATTAATTAATTAATTAGGGATAATACGATATATATTTATTTTATGAAGGCTGATCGTCTTTAGCTTTTATTTGATGTTCTAGAAGACACGATTTTTTTTCATTTTATTAAAGTTCAGATTATTGTATTCATATTTTTGATATCTTTAATTTAATTGTGCTTTGTGTGTCTGTTAGCAGACTGTACGTATAAGTTAGTCAGTCACTCTTTATTTTTATTTATTTTTCCTTCTAATGTGTCACTAATTTTTGATTTTACTACTTCAAATAGAGAACATTTACATATATAATTTTTAAAAGTATACATATACATACATAAATATATGTATGTATGTATGTAAAAATTAGTTCATATACAAGGAAACACATGTTTAGTAATCAACTATTGTAGAAAATCGATCATAAAGAACTCACTTACCTCCACCAGCAAGCAATTCACCATAAGTATTTGCATAAAGTGTCAGAAACATTGGAATATCTATGTTTGGGAGAATTTTACCTCAAGTGTTTCAACATGTGGTTTACTGGTTGACCCCTTGAAGTAATTCTTGTTAACGTAGGCTTGATTGTATCGCATGCAGATGTAATGATTTTTCACTTAAAAAAGGTGCTCTCAGCATCAATCATACCCTATACAACACATTCATGAGTTGTATTGATCCAGATACAATTGCTGTCGAATTCATTATTAAAAAAAGAGTTTTTCATCATCATCTAACAGCTTTATTCATATTTTTTTCTTAGCATGCATGCCTTAGCATGCTTCTATCGATAATGACGCGAGAGTCCGAGATGTAGTGGTGTTTCAAAAATCTATACTATTAGATTTTACGAATTCACTCTTTTGAATTTTTTGCACAGTAGATACATATATACATACATATGTAATTCATTTACAAAAATTTAATGACGTGCTTTAATTTTTTTAGTAAATTTATTTGATACTCATACCGATAAATATATAAAGTAATATCTGTTTAGATTGCATTTTATAATTTATACATGCTTCAGCATGATTCTTATTGAAGTCCATATTTATTCACTAAATTTGTTTCATACTCATTTATACACCTCTACATTCTTAAAGAATGGATACCAAAGTCCACTTTCTTTAGTTTATTTACATATGTTTTCTAAAGATCTGTTAGCTAAAGAAATGAACAAAGTAAAGATCTTTTATAATAGGCCCATATTCGTATTTTAAAATTTTTTGTTTAGAGCTTTCAAAATGGAAAATCCTAATGTAACAACCAGTGCTTTCTGCTTTTTCCTTTACGCAACTCACCCCTTAACTTAAGGGGTATTGAATTTAAACTCTCTAGTTCAAATTCTAGCTTTAAATATTATGGCTGTCTCTCCCACTCCGTCACTTTCTTAAACTCAAGATTTTGTTTTAAGTTAAAGTTTCAGTTAAAAACTTCAGCACAGTATTAGCGTGGCCCCTGTCACTCCTGGTTCAAATATTTGCTTTTTAGATTTTTCTAGTTGATTTCTCATCTTGACCTACTGGCGTATCAAATTTCAGCTCTCTAGCGCAAATTGAATTATTTTATTTTTATGGCATATTCCTGCCCACTTGTTTAAAAGAAAAATTTTTTTAGTCAGTTCTCGTTGTACATTCATAGTGAACAGTCGATTTAGCGGAGTTTTTACTTCATACTAAACAAAAAAAAATCAAACAAAAAAATATTCGGAATACATATTGTTTTTGATAAATTAAGCTTCATGTGCGTTGCTAATATTTTTTTTCATAGTTATAAATAACAAAAACAAAAAAAACCGTAAACAAAAACAACAAGAAACAAACAAAGTGCCCTTGAGGAATACTCTATATGAATATATGAACCAAATAACTGTGAAGTGAGTTCTAATGGCAGAAATGCCTATTTTACTGTGAGTTCTGAAGCTCTTAATGAAAATAATAAAAAGAAAAAATCTGGTGATAGACTTACTGAGAGCTCTGAAGCTCTTAATGATAACAAAATAAATAAGAAATTTGATAGTAGACTATTTTTAACGGCGAGGCCACTTTTTCGTCAGCGATCAATTTCGCTTTGTCCAATGCCAACTAGTGATTCGTTAACATTACCGTTGCCTAGTACTTCTACATTTAACTCAGCGATATCATCCGATTCGGGCTCGTGGTCATCACTTAACCAAGTTTTTACTGAAGTTAAGAGCAGCCCAAAACCCAAGGTCCAAGTGGGAATGGACAGATATATAACAGTGGTAAAGCGCGGGCGAAGCCCAAAGTCTTCGAAAATTTCATCTGCTCCAAAAATGTCTAGGGATAACAGCGCATCCTCAAGATGCAAGATGACAACAACGAACCCGATGTATCTACGAACAAAACATCCAAGCCGCCACCAATCTATTTGAGAGAAAAAAAATTCAAACGCTATTATAAAAAATTTAATTTCAGTCATTGGTGAGAATAAATTTCACATCGTTCCAATAAAACGTGGCAACATTGATGAAACCAAAATTCAAATTTATGAAGAAAAATATTTTCGCAAACTGATTACTGAATTTGAAAAAAGTAAGAAAAGTTTCTACACATATCAGCTTAAAAGTGCTAAAGGCCTGCAGATCGTATTGAAGGGCATCGATTAATATGTTGCTCACGAAGAAATAAAAGATGCACTCGTCCTCCAGGGATTTAAGGTAAAAAATGTATCTAACATAATAAATAGGGAGATGATTCCTCAACCTCTATTTCGCGTCTAACTTGAGCCAAACGATATACACTTGAAAAAAAAGCGAGACTCATCCAATTTACAATTTAAAATATCTCTTATACCGAAAAATAACAGTTGAAGAACCACACAAGCGTTCTGGACCCGTACAGTGCCATAATTGTCAAGAATATGGTCACACAAAAACTTACTGCAAGTTATCTCCAGTTTGTGTTATCTGCGGTGAATTGCACGGTACTGCTGGTTGTACTAAGCCTAAAGATTTAGAAGAAAAAAATGTAGTAATTGTGGAGGTAATCACACCGCTAACTACAGAGCATGTCCTGTCTATTCTTTCGTTAAACAGACTATGGGGCAAAAACCTAAATTAGCTCTAGCACAAACAGCAAACGTTTACTCCGCCACTTTTACTCAAATGAGCCCACCCTGTCACTTCACGTGTATCGTATGCCGATGCAGCTAAGACTAGTTCTATTCCCACACAAAATATTCCGCCTCAAAATAATTCAACGAATGCAAACTCAAGCTTTAATTTTAGTCGCCTTGAAGTTACTATTGAAAATCTAGTGCTGACTATAAATAATTTTACAACAAATATAACTAGCATGATGCAAGAAATGCTACGAATGCAATCTACACTGCTTCAAGCATTAGTTAACAAGCCATGAACATGTTAAAAATATGTTTCTGGAACGCAAACGGCATTCGCCAACATAAAAATGAACTTGAGCACTTCCTCACGGAAAAAAATATTGACATAATGTTGGTTTCTGAGACTCATTTGACTTCAAGAAGTCTATTTAAAATTAATGGCTACATTTTATATGATTCAAAGGACCCAAGACGAAGAGCTGGCGGGATATCAGCAATTTTAATAAAGTCAAGAGTCAAGCATTATATTCTTGACAACATTTGTGAAGAACATCTACAAGCAACGAATATTTGTATCGAAAATTTTTGCACAATTTTGTCATATCATCAATTTACTCCCCTCCTAGATTCGCAATTACTGAGGATCAATACGAGGATTTCTACAAATCTCTTGACCCTTGTTTCGTAGCAGCTGGAGACTATAATGCAAAACATACTTTCTGGGGTTCGCGTCTTATCGCACCTAGAGGACGATCGTTGTTCAACACAATTTCAAAAATGGGCTTGGACGTCATTTCGAGTGGGGAGCCCACTTACTGCCCTACTGACATACATAAAATTCCGGATGTTATAGATTTTGGCGTCATGAAAAATATTTCTAGGGAATTAATTCATGTTGAAGCTTCCCTAGATCTATCGTCCGATCACTCTCCCACGGTCGTTACAATCTGTAGCCCACTGAGAAGTGCTCTACCTCACCCATATGTGAAAATGGTCAGTCGTGTTAATTGGCTGCGATTCAAAAAATATCTTAGTAGTCATTGCACTGAAAACATTAAGCTAAGAACTCATGATGATATTGAATCTAATATTGCTAATCTTAACGAAAATATTAAGCAGGCAGCTGAACATGCCACTTCCTCCCATCCGTAGACTGGGTTTAACAGAATATATTCTACAGATATTGAACATCTCGTATGTGCAAAAAGAAGAGCTAGAAGAGAATGGCAACAGCACAGATCACCCCAAAATAAAATTAGATTAAAAGAGTGCAATAAAAGATTTCAAGAACTGCTTGCATATGAAAAAACTGCATCTCTTAAAAGCTATCTGGAAAATCTCGACGTAACACCAGCATCTAAGTACTCTTTGTAGCGCGCTGCGAAATGAATTAAAACACCCGTTGAGTTTAAACCACCTCTGCGCACTTCTACCGGAGTTTGGGCCAGGAGTGATATTGAAAAAGGTAACTTGTTTGCAAAGCATTTAAAATCCGTATTTACCCCAAACACATGTACTGGTGTTGTTGATTTCCCGAGTTTAGTTGCGCTACCCCCTCGACCCATAAAATTTTAATGTGTGATGTACAAAATTTAATTGCTGAACGCAACCCGAAGAAAGCACCGGGTATTGATGGAATTAGTAACCAAATGCTAATAAAATTGCCTCGTATTAAACTTAGAATCATGTTATTAATTTTTAATGCCATTTTACGACTAGAGTATTATCCCCACAGCTGGAAGCTTGCCAAAGTTAAAATGATTCCAAAGCCAGGCAAAGGTCTTACCAAGGCAGAATCATACAGGCCAATAAGTCTGCTATCAACAATGTCAAAACTTTTCGAACAACTACTCATGTCAAAATTGTCCCCAATTCTAATTGGTAGTGTGTGCATCCCAGACCATCAGTTTGGTTTTAGAAGTCAGCATAGCACCATTGAACAAACGCATAGATTGGTTCAATGTATAAGAAGAACATTTGAAGAAAAGAAGTACTGTTCTGCACTGTTTATTGACGTTTCGCAGGCATTTGATAAAGTGTGGCATGAAGGCCTAATTTTAAAATTAAAATCATATCTACCAATAAATTTGGTGAATTTATTAGAAAGTTACATTAGTGAGCCCGAATCTATATCATCCGGTGTGCCACAGGGGAGCATACTGGGACCAGTTTTGTATTTGATTTATACTTGTGATATGCCATTGAGCGGTAATATCCATACATCTACGTTTCCCGATGATACAGCCTGCCTAAGTATACAAAAAACCCCCACCAGGCTTCCCGTTATCTACAGGAACATATTAAACAACTAAGACCATGGTTAAAATTATATAATTGACTCAAGCTAGTACAAATGAAACTTAAACTAACTCAGATATATTGGCTGATTACTAGAAATTCAATACTCAGCCTAGACTGCAAACTTTTATTATACAAGTCGCTTTTGAAGCCAATATGGTGCTACGGAATTCAGTTATGGGGCACTGCTTCAGCTACTAACGTCGAGAGAATCCAACGAAGGCAAAACAAAATTTTACATTTGATAACATCGGCTCCATGGAACATCAAAAACTCAAATATAAATCGTGATTTGAATATGCTACAAGTGATTGAAGAAATAGCAAAATATGCAGGCAAATATTTAACAGAACTCGAGTCACATCCTAACCTGCTTACTCGAAACATCTCGAATTTTACTGGCCACATCCGCTTGAAAAAGAAGGACACAAGGGCTCTTATACTCAACACTCCAGATGGGACTGCTTGAAAATATTTTTTTTCTTTTTTTTTTTGAGTATCAATACATATGTATTATTTTTAACTATCACTAAGTTTATGTCCGACAGTGGTCGGGCCTAATACTTATATTTTAGATTTAAGATTTGAATACTTATTGTTAGTTCATAATTGAAGATACAATAAATAAATATTTAAAAAAAAAAAAGAAGTCAGTGCCAATCATACGTGTCAAGTTTTGATGGAAACGGACAATAATATCTACATAAGTATTATAAATCTGCTAATCCGAAGTACATGAAAGAGGAGACTTAAATTTTGTTGTCATGTTAACGCCTACTTTTTTAAAGGAAAATTTATAGCCTTTCATTATTAAAACATGTTTGCCAAATTTCAATAAAACTGCTTACGCCAACGATTTAAATTTCTTGTTTTAGTTTTAAACTTAATGGGAGTAGCCCCGCCCTTATGGCTATATTTTCCTGGATTTAAGATTTTTCTAGTTAGTTTCTAGCTTAGAAATATTTGTCTATCAAATTTCACCTCATTAGCGAAAATTTAAATTTTTTATTCTTATTTGCGTGATCAAGCCCGATTTTTCAAACTCAAGATTTTCTTTGGCGAGTGTTTATCTCTCCTGTTGAGTTTCGCTGGGAACGTGTTATAATGAATACATACACTCAAAATAAAATTCAATCTATCCGTACTTAAATCAATAAAAAGCTGTGTCATAAGTACGGTAAATACGGATTTACTTAAATCAAGTATAGAATGCGCTTGATTCAGGAATTTCTTAGTGTATTTAATTGCTAATCCGTACTTGGAACACTGTTCCAACCAGATTGACTTAGGAAAATCTGAAATTGATTTAAGCTAAAACTAGGGTTGATTCAATCCCGAACCCGTACTTGAAATAATCCAAAATAAGATATCCTAACTTGATTTATTGAATAAAGAAATTTAATTTAATTTTTAATTTCACTTTTTATTGTCCATATTTATTATACATATTTTTACACTACATGTAATTTATTCAACTTGAAAAGCTTTCACGAAACTCCATACGAAAACCAAAAGCGTGTATTGCTCCTTTACGTTGCTCTGTTACATGTATCGCTAACATTGTTAGTAGAGAATTGTGATGGTAGAATGCTGAATGATTCCAAAATTTCAGTTCTATGAAATAAAAAAATGCTAGATTTCAAATTTATATAGGTTATTTTAGCAGTTTGTGGAATTATTTTTTACTAAATAATAGTAGGAACATGGCCTGAACACTGCCTCTTTTTCATCAATGAATAAATTATCTGTTGTGCTCTCAACTAAAGCCCACGTTTCTAAGCTGATTACACTACACTAATCTTCAGCGCTCCAAAAGTGCCACCCTATCAGTGCTCTAATCGAAACTATGTCATTAAGAAGCTAGGGGTTCTTGGTCACCTAGAGCGGTAAAATGTTTCTGAGTCCGGTCTTACAGCGAGTTGAGCAAAAGAAAATAATTACCAATTAGAACTTATGAGGCACGCGTTGCAGAAAGTTTTCGTACTTTTTACTATTTTTTATCTAATATGTATCTATGTATATTTATATAATTTAAGAAATTTATTGTTCGACATATTGTCATAATTATATTTTAATTTGAAATTTATTTGCTGGTGGTTTAGCTTGGTCTCAACAGGTGTAGAAAAATAAAATAGATTCATATCGAATATAAATTATTTGCTGGGTTTTGTATGAGTTTCAAAGCCTACTAAGCTTATTTTGTCTTTGTGATTTTCAAAAATATAATTATTCTATGAATTCTCATATAGTTTTTCAAAGTCTGAGTAGTAGTGGAATGGGCATCCGGCGACAATTAAACTTGCAAAATTGTTGGCTGAAATTGTTAAATTGTGGCTGAAATTGTTAAATTTGGGTAATTAAAATTTGAAAATTGTTAAATTCTTGGAAATTTGTGTTTTCGGCGGCGCTTTGATGTTTTTTGTTTACATTAGGAGTTTTTTGTTTAAATTAAGAGTTTTTTTGTTTACATTAAGACTATGTATGTCTGTTTGTCTGTCTCTCTGACTGTCCGCCTGACCGTGGGAATTTTTGTGTGGAATATTTTGTGTGAATGTATTAAGGTGACTCATAGTTTTGAGGTTTTTATGTGTGTATATGCCGACGGCAAAACATGATTATTATTTTTTCCTAATACCGAAGGGAAAATCATGGAAATGATTTGTCCTTATGCCGACGGGAAAATCATGAAAATGATTTTTCCTAATACCAATGGTGAAATAGTGATTATTAATTTTTCCTATTGCCTAAGGCAATTCATGATAATTTTTCCTAATGCCTACGACAATACATGATTATTATTTTTTTCAAATGCCGACGGCAAAACACATTTTAATTTTTTTCAAATGCCGACGGCAAAACATGATTATTATTTTTTTCTAATACCGAAGGGAAAATCATGGAAATGATTTGTCCTTATGCCGACGGGAAAACGTGAAAGTTATTTTTTCTAATGCTAATATAGGTGTTATAGGTGTTTGTAGGTGTTGTAATATTTAACCGTAGGAGTTTGTGGATGTATCTGTCTGCAGGAATTTAAGCAAGGCTTTGTTAAGCAGGGGGTCGGGGGTGTAGTTGAGGTAGATCGATTACATGCATGCATGTATGCCTGTGAGAATTTAATCCTGATCATGATTTGAGGTGGGTGGGGTGTGTTGTGGAGGTAGATGGATCGCCTGTATGTATGTGTGTGTGTGTGTTTGTTTGTGTATGTGTGTGTGTGTGTGTTTGTGTATGTGTATGTTTGTGTGTATATATTTCTGTAGGAGCTTAAGGCTGATCGCGATTTATTAGGGGCGAGGTATTCTAGTAATATGTAACCGGGGGAATCTGTATGTTTGTATGTATGTAGGAGCTTAAGGCTGACTATGATTTGGGTGGGTAGGGTTGTTGACGTAAAATGTAGCCATAGGGATTTGTAGGCGTGTTTGTCTGTAGGAGTTTAAGGCTGGTCGTGATTTGAGGTGGGTGAGGATTTTGATGAGGTAGATTGATTGTGTGTATGTATGTAGGGCTGTGAGAATTTAAGATGATTGTGATTTATTATAGGCCGTGGGAATCTATATGTATATATGTCTGTGGGAGTTTAAGACTATCCATAATTCAGGTAGGTGAGAGTGTTCTGTTGTTGAGATTAATTTTATATATTGTATATGTATGTATGACCATAGGAATTTGTGAATGTATATCTGTGAGGATTTTAGGCTGGTCTTGATTTGTGAGGGCGGAGTGTTGTTAAAATTTGCTGTAATTTTTCTTTGATTTATCCTGCTATGTGTGTGTGTATATGAGTTTCTCGTACTAGTATTTATATGTAGGTAGCAATAAATTGTTTTCAATATCGACAGTTGGTACTATAAAATACTATCATATATCTGAACTTCCCTAATCCTAGTATGTTTTTATACTTACGATTGCTTTATATTTTTTCATGCTTAAATTCGTCTCGCGTTAAAGTCTGCCTTTGACAAATTTGTTTATATTACAGATTTTGTTTGTTTAACTACATCCACCTTCTTTGACTGGACGACTTTTCGACATACAGAGAAAAAAAAGACCAACTTAAAATCAGTAAAAACCATGTTGAATTAATAAGAAACATTAGCGAAGGTTTAGTCATATTGAAATTTCTTATTTCAATATGGAAAAATATTAATTTACAGTATTCATTTATTAAACTCATTAGTTTTTAGGTAGCTCAACATACATTTTCTATTATTGAATTAATGTGACGCATTCTTATTTTTACGCAGCATAATTTCCTTGAGTGTAGACCAAGCGAATTTATGCTTATTATATTTTCATGATGTAGATATGTAAGTGTGATTGTTAAGATCTAATAAATACTTGAGCATTGATAAGAAATTTGATATGTATACATACATATCTACAAATTGATTTTATGTTTGCATGTATGTATGTATCTACATACAAATAAGTGTTTATATCAATCTTTGAATACATATTTTTTTCGTCATGTCATGTCTTTTGTTGTTGTTGCTGCTGCTGATGTTGCTGTGTATAGATGTGAAATATCTTCAGCTTTTTTACTTGAAATTAAAAAAAAACGTTGTTTTAATTTTCATTTGCATTTACTTAAAAGTTTGCGAGGATTTTCTATTTTAAGTAAAGCTGAATTCCTGAAGATACATACTCTAAAGTGATAGTAACTATAACAGAAATATTTCCTATATTTAATTTAAATTTGCTTAAAGTTGCTGCAGCTTATATACCTAGTCAACGTTAGAAATTTTTGGAGGGTGTGCATTGCAAAACCTTTCAAAAATTTATAAACATTTTTAAATGAAACTGATTCAACACCTCCAGCTTTGGTGATGACAGTTTTTTTTTTTTGTTAGCCAGTTTGCTTGGTTTAACTTTTTTTATTTTTTTTGATAAACATTTAAAATCAAAGGGGAGTTTTATAATGAAATTGTTATTTTCATAATTGATGAAAACAAACGCTACTTTTTTCCAATGAAATCAATTGAATTACTTTTGAAACCTTAGTCCTCTATAAAATTTATGTTTATTTTACACATGGCTTAATTTATAAGACTTTAAAAATTTGTCCTTCGGTGGTTATATATTCTATTATACGATTATGAATAAGAATGCAGTAAGCTGGTGTCTTTGCTTACTGTTTCAAATTAGCTTTTTTTCTTAAACTCTGATGCAGCTGGAGATTCCTTCATACTTATATGTAACAGCTTTTATGTTAAGAAGTATAGATATGAATGTACTTTTAAATTAGTTAAACCATAATAAACAAACTAATTTTCTTCTTGAATAGCGATCAACAGAAAATAAAGTCGTTTTCTAAGAATTTAAATCTACTCTCTTGACGGTTTCTGTAGTATAGAGTAACCGCGTATACTACACGAATTAATTAATTAATTAGGGATAATACGATATATATTTATTTTATGAAGGCTGATCGTCTTTAGCTTTTATTTGATGTTCTAGAAGACACGATTTTTTCTCATTTTATTAAAGTTCAGATTATTGTATTCATATTTTTGATATCTTTAATTTAATTGTGCTTTGTGTGTCTGTTAGCAGACTGTACGTATAAGTTAGTCAGTCACTCTTTATTTTTATTTATTTTTCCTTCTAATGTGTCACTAATTTTTGATTTTACTACTTCAAATAGAGAACATTTACATATATAATTTTTAAAAGTATACATATACATACATAAATATATGTATGTATGTATGTAAAAATTAGTTCATATACAAGGAAACACATGTTTAGTAATCAACTATTGTAGAAAATCGATCATAAAGAACTCACTTACCTCCACCAGCAAGCAATTCACCATAAGTATTTGCATAAAGTGTCAGAAACATTGGAATATCTATGTTTGGGAGAATTTTACCTCAAGTGTTTCAACATGTGGTTTACTGGTTGACCCCTTGAAGTAATTCTTGTTAACGTAGGCTTGATTGTATCGCATGCAGATGTAATGATTTTTCACTTAAAAAAGGTGCTCTCAGCATCAATCATACCCTATACAACACATTCATGAGTTGTATTGATCCAGATACAATTGCTGTCGAATTCATTATTAAAAAAAGAGTTTTTCATCATCATCTAACAGCTTTATTCATATTTTTTTCTTAGCATGCATGCCTTAGCATGCTTCTATCGATAATGACGCGAGAGTCCGAGATGTAGTGGTGTTTCAAAAATCTATACTATTAGATTTTACGAATTCACTCTTTTGAATTTTTTGCACAGTAGATACATATATACATACATATGTAATTCATTTACAAAAATTTAATGACGTGCTTTAATTTTTTTAGTAAATTTATTTGATACTCATACCGATAAATATATAAAGTAATATCTGTTTAGATTGCATTTTATAATTTATACATGCTTCAGCATGATTCTTATTGAAGTCCATATTTATTCACTAAATTTGTTTCATACTCATTTATACACCTCTACATTCTTAAAGAATGGATACCAAAGTCCACTTTCTTTAGTTTATTTACATATGTTTTCTAAAGATCTGTTAGCTAAAGAAATGAACAAAGTAAAGATCTTTTATAATAGGCCCATATTCGTATTTTAAAATTTTTTGTTTAGAGCTTTCAAAATGGAAAATGTACATCTTTTACTATAAAAACTGATAATATGATGTTTTGCTGAATATTACACTGTGTTTTACTTAATTTTGAATGCTTAAGTTTTCTCAATATTTCATACTTACCAAAAAGTTTAGAGAATTACAATACATTAAGTTAATTGTCTTTCCTAAGACCTATCATTCTTAATCAATTATTCAAAAACAAGACTAACTAGATTTTTCCTTTGTAATTTTATTTTTATATAATTTTATATAGAAACATTTTATCATCTTCAAATTACTGTATACTATATTTAGCAGTTTTTTCTTGAATTTTTCTATTTTATACACTAAGTAAGTCTTTATATATCAACCCACTTATATGAATGATTAATGATAAATTCGTTTCACATCATTTCTTTTAATAATCTATTAAATCATTGTACTATTGATGTTATATTCAGTAATGTTAAATCCTATATCCTATATAATCCTTTTAAGTTTTTTGGTATTCGTACCAGTTCAAAAATATTTTCCATTACCTTGGTTTTTTAGAGTGCAGCCTTTATTTTCAACGATACTGACCATATAAAATTTGAGAACTTGACAATTACAGCCTACAACAATCAATAATTTATATTTTCTGTAGTATAGCTCCCAATTTCAACTAAATCAGCTTACCAAATATCATCCATTTCTTTAATTATATTTCTATAATACACAATCAATTTTAGAGATTGCTTATAGACTTGGTTTACTAAATTTCATTGACATTGAGTTGTTTTCCAGATTTTTTGGAGTGTTGTGGCCTACTTGATACCCTTTCAGCTATTTATACTAACATCTAGTTAATTTTCCAATCTATCCATTATCAATTCAATTTAATATGTCTTTCAAAAGATGATTTAATTTTTAGAATGTCTTTTTCAATTTTATAACTCACTTCTATGCCTAATTTATTTCACGTTGTAGTACATCAACTTACATTAAAACATTCTAGAATATTAATGCCCTAAGCCATATTATTATATTCTCATTTAGTTTGTCGATTTCAGTTTCTAGAAATAATTTTTTGATAACATCGTTCTCCGTCAGTGAACGATGATGACTCTGTATGTACATTAGTAATAATTAAAATCTTTTTATAGATTTCGAGTTAAAATTTATCATAATATTTGGTATTTTATGAAACATTAGAGAAAATACTCCTGGTGTTAGAGCCCATATTCGGCCACCAACTTTATTTTATCTTCATTCAGTTTGAGGTTACTATCACCAAATTTCCATTCGCTATTTAAATCTTTATATGGGCCATAGTTTGTATCTAATTTATTTTTTTCTTCCAAGACTGATACATCAGTATAAGTGTCTTCGGAATTGGAAGTCTGTGAGTACAATCATCATCCTCATCATCATTCACAGTATTAGCATCATTTTTAATAAGATGGTATCATCAAATATTGTTCCTTCTGCTAGTTTTTTTGGTGTACTTGTCTCTATCTTGACTGATGAGTTTTCTGACTTTAAACTTGTATTATTATCAACTTCTGTCTTGATTTTACTTTATTCTTTCATGGACATTCTGTTAATTTTTTTAGAACTATTTATGAATTCTTTGAGAGGTTCTGTTATAAGTCTAAATGTTAATTGTCTCTTAGTTGTTCACGTGTATCTATTTCACCAGTTTTTATACTACGAAGCTTTTTCTTCAATACATTTCTTGTCAACACCAACTGCTTTAAAACTTTCTCATCCATGTTTGATAATTGTAAATAACAAAAAAATAAATAAAATTCTCCCAAACATAGATATTCCAATGTTTCTGACACTTTATGCAAATACTTATGGTGAATTGCTTGCTGGTGGAGGTAAGTGAGTTCTTTATGATCGATTTTCTACAATAGTTGATTACTAAACATGTGTTTCCTTGTATATGAACTAATTTTTACATACATACATACATATATTTATGTATGTATATGTATACTTTTAAAAATTATATATGTAAATGTTCTCTATTTGAAGTAGTAAAATCAAAAATTAGTGACACATTAGAAGGAAAAATAAATAAAAATAAAGAGTGACTGACTAACTTATACGTACAGTCTGCTAACAGACACACAAAGCACAATTAAATTAAAGATATCAAAAATATGAATACAATAATCTGAACTTTAATAAAATGAGAAAAAATCGTGTCTTCTAGAACATCAAATAAAAGCTAAAGACGATCAGCCTTCATAAAATAAATATATATCGTATTATCCCTAATTAATTAATTAATTCGTGTAGTATACGCGGTTACTCTATACTACAGAAACCTTCAAGAGAGTAGATTTAAATTCTTAGAAAACGACTTTATTTTCTGTTGATCGCTATTCAAGAAGAAAATTAGTTTGTTTATTATGGTTTAACTAATTTAAAAGTACATTCATATCTATACTTCTTAACATAAAAGCTGTTACATATAAGTATGAAGGAATCTCCAGCTGCATCAGAGTTTAAGAAAAAAAGCTAATTTGAAACAGTAAGCAAAGACACCAGCTTACTGCATTCTTATTCATAATCGTATAATAGAATATATAACCACCGAAGGACAAATTTTTAAAGTCTTATAAATTAAGCCTTGTGTAAAATAAACATAAATTTTATAGAGGACTAAGGTTTCAAAAGTAATTCAATTGATTTCATTGGAAAAAAGTAGCGTTTGTTTTCATCAATTATGAAAATAACAATTTCATTATAAAACTCCCCTTTGATTTTAAATGTTTATCAAAAAAAAAATAAAAAAAGTTAAACCAAGCAAACTGGCTAACAAAAAAAAAAAAAAACTGTCATCACCAAAGCTGGAGGTGTTGAATCAGTTTCATTTAAAAATGTTTATAAATTTTTGAAAGGTTTTGCAATTCACACCCTCCAAAAATTTCTAACGTTGACTAGGTATATAGGCTGCATCAACTTTAAGCAAATTTAAATTAAATATAGGAAATATTTCTGTTATAGTTACTATCACTTTAGAGTATGTATCTTCAGGAATTCAGCTTTACTTAAAATAGAAAATCCTCGCAAACTTTTAAGTAAATGCAAATGAAAATTAAAACGTTTTTTTTAATTTCAAGTAAAAAAGCTGAAGATATTTCACATCTATACACAGCAACATCAGCAGCAGCAACAACAACAAAAGACATGACATGACGAAAAAAATATGTATTCAAAGATTGATATAAACACTTATTTGTATGTACATACATACATACATGCAAACATAAAATCAACTTGTAGATATGTATGTATACATATCAAATTTCTTATCAATGCTCAAGTATTTATTAGATCTTAACAATCACACTTACATATCTACATCATGAAAATATAATAAGCATAAATTCGCTTGGTCTACACTCAAGGAAATTATGCTGCGTAAAAATAAGAATGCGTCACATTAATTCAATAATAGAAAATGTATGTTGAGCTACCTAAAAACTAATGAGTTTAATAAATGAATACTGTAAATTAATATTTTTCCATATTGAAATAAGAAATTTCAATATGACTAAACCTTCGCTAATGTTTCTTATTAATTCAACATGGTTTTTACTGATTTTAAGTTGGTCTTTTTTTTCTCTGTATGTCGAAAAGTCGTCCAGTCAAAGAAGGTGGATGTAGTTAAACAAACAAAATCTGTAATATAAACAAATTTGTCAAAGGCAGACTTTAACGCGAGACAAATTTAAGCATGAAAAAATATAAAGCAATCGTAAGTATAAAAACATACTAGGATTAGGGAAGTTCAGATATATGATAGTATTTTATAGTACCAATTGTCGATATTGAAAACAATTTATTGCTACCTACATATAAATACTAGTACGAGAAACTCATATACACACGCATACACACACACACATAGCAGGATTCATCAAAGAAAAATTACAGAAAATTTTAACAACACTCCGCCCTCACAAATCAAGACCAGCCTAAAATCCTCACAGATATACATTCACAAATTCCTATGGTCATACATACATATACAATATATAAAATTAATCTCAACAACAGAACACTCTCACCTACCTGAATTATGGATAGTCTTAAACTCCCACAGACATATATACATATAGATTCCCACGGCTACATATAACAAGAACATATCGCCTATAATAAATCACAATCATCTTAAATTCTCACAGCCCTACATACATACACACAATCAATCTACCTCATCAAAATCCTCACCCACCTCAAATCACGACCAGCCTTAAACTCCTACAGACAAACACGCCTACAAATCCCTATGGCTACATTTTACGTCAACAACCCTACCCACCCAAATCATAGTCAGCCTTAAGCTCCTACATACATACAAACATACAGATTCCCCCGGTTACATATTACTAGAATACCTCGCCCCTAATAAATCGCGATCAGCCTTAAGCTCCTACAGAAATATATACACACACACATACACATACACACACACACACACACACACATACACAAACAAACACACACACACACACATACAGGCGATCCATCTACCTCCACAACACACCCCACCCACCTCAAATCATGATCAGGATTAAATTCTCACAGGCATACATGCATGCATGTAATCGATCTACCTCAACTACACCCCCGACCCCCTGCTTATCAAAGCCTTGCTTAAATTCCTGCAGACAGATACATCCACAAACTCCTACGGTTACATTGTAGTGAAAATGCGCAATATATAAGTCATGTGTCACTCAACAGGTTATTTACCTGCACATACCATGGAATCGTATTATTAGCTGACTTACTTAAAGTACAGGTTATTTACCTGCAAATACTTAGGAATCATATTATTGGCAAGTAATTGGGTATTCTCTCTACACATCCATATTTGCTTAGGTTTAAGTTTTATTGTTCAAGTATTAACTATAAGTATTTTAATTTTTAGATTATAAGAGACAGTTGTAAACAGACAAGTAAATAAATGAGTTGAAACAACTTAACATGGCGACCGTGACCGCGAAGACTGCGAAATAATAAAAATTAGAAGTGACTAAATAAAAAACTGGCTTAAACTATTGAAAACATAAGATAAGTGAAATAAGTGAGAAAAAATAAAATTTTTAATAACAATGGGCTGGTGGACAAAAATCCTCCAAACAGTATCTGTACTCTTTGATACGAGGTAGGAAAAAACCTAAATGAAGAGGAAAGTAGTGAAAATAAACAAGTAATAATTAAAGTAAACCAAGATGAACAAACCAACACACATCTAATTATCGAAATAACGTTGGGAGCACTGTTACTAATAGCCGTAATCTCAATATTGTTAAAAAAATTACTAAAAACAGCAATAAACAATCTTCCCCAGACCCGAATATAAGATCAATTACAAACAAAAAAAAATTATTTTACAAACAATCAATTATGTCAGTGTTAATGTGCAACACACCATCTCGTATACATAATCATCATCTATCTACACTTAACTTCTGGACAACACACCACCATATTTCTACAATCATCATAAAAACATAAAAACATTAAACTTTAATATAAAAAAAAGCGAACACAAGTTAAAGTGATGACGATTCATTTTTGTTAAAGTGCAAAAAAAAAATTAACTGAAAATTGGAAACAAACAACAAGTACATAAATTCAAAAAAAAAAAAAACAATATGAAACAATTACAGCTATTAACTTAAACCTATTGAAAAAAAATAAATCAACAAAAGAGTTCAAATAACAAAGTTCGCTGGACATAAAATATAATAAAAAGCGTTTTTTTTTACGGAAGACTTGATGAAAATCATTAAAAACAAAAAAAATCTCCTGGATTTTAAAACAACGTCAAGTTAAAATGGTGTGGTGGGAACAAATTTTTATCAACTATTCCACTCCTGGTCGCAGGTTACGAAGTCGGACCAAGCTGATGAAAGCCAGAAGTGTTGCCCAACAACAACATATATAACAACTATAATTCATCTGTAAACACTATCAGTATATTGTAAGTTTATTTTTAAAATGTCTAAAATTATAAATAAAATAAATAATTGTAAATTTTAAATATATGTACGTATTATGCAATGGGAAAATATCATAGACAGTCTAAGCCCTTTTCAAATTAAGTTTGAACAATCATATAAATGTTTAAACCAAAATCGGACAATAAAACAAGATACCTTAGACAAACACGCACAAAATTTAATTGAAAACTATAATTCAATTAGGGCAACATTACATAGAAACTACGACAGATACACTACCCCACACAAAGAAAAAGCGAACGAGATCTTTCTGACGTTAAGAGATAAATTGATAAAAGTCTTTCATCGACATAATATTAATACTAAGGTGCCGCTCGCATTAGGATTTGAGGTAGTTAGGGAAATTACTGAAACAGAAGAAAACGAAGATTTTAAAACGGAAACAAACATGACACGAACAGAGGACGACATTATAGACAAGACAACTAAAATTGTCCCCGTATTTGACGGTAACGTTAATGAACTGCAAAGTTTTCTTGACGCGTTGACTCTGATTGACAGAATTAAAGAAACACACGAGGTAGTCGCTATAGAGGTAATTAAAACGAAACTGAAAGGCCAGGCAAGAAACTTAATTACAGATGAAAACTCTATTCAGGCTATTAAAAGTAGACTACAGACTTCCATAAAGGGTGAATCGTCGGAATTATTATGTTCGAAGTTAATGAACATAAAACAAAATTCAAAATCAGCTACCGCATATGCGGATGAGATCCAAGAGATTACGAAGAAACTAGGTGGGGCCTATATAAGAGAAGGCTACCCTCAAGATATTGCTGATAAATTAATAAGACAAAATACGGCTAAAGCCATTTCGCGAAACGCCTCAAATGATGAGGTAAAACTTATCATTAAAACTGGAAACTTCTCGTCCTTGAATGAAGTCGTTTCGAAATTCGTAGAAGCTAGTACCGAAGCTTCAACTTCAAATTCTGCAGTTTTCTACTTTAAACGCCGTGGATCTGGTAATTTCAATAACAGATTCAATAATTATCGCATGCGCGGCCAAGGCTGGCGTTCGAACAATAACTTTAATCACAACAGGTATAATAATAACAATTTTAATAATAATAATTGGCGACGTGGAAGCCAAAATAATAACTTTAGAAACCAGGCCAACCGTCCACCGAATAGAGGTCGCATAAGATTGGCACATGAAGGCTCGGAAAACGAGATTTCCCCCCAAAACGAGGGGGGCCATCATCAAAACTAGCATTTAGTACTGTATCAATATTCCACTTGAACCTCAACTTAAGTAGTTTTATTGAGATTCATCTATCAACTAATGAATATATAAATACATTTCTTGTAGACACCGGAGCAGATGTCTCATTAATCAAAATCAGTACGCTTAATTCATTGAAATTTAACGTGAAAGACATTATTCAAATATCTGGAATAGGAAAAGGAAATATTTTATCCTTGGGAACGGTTCAAATTGATTTAATGGTGAGAAAATTTTTGATTCCTCATAAATTTCACGTAGTTTCGGATACATTCCCAATGCCATTTCAAGGTATATTGGGCCTAGATTTCTTAAAAACATATAATGCTATTATTCAATATGGACATGATATAAACTCGAATTTACTTTCATTGAGACCATATAATCTAAGTAACCCTATAGATATTCCGTTACTTGAAAGTCTAAATGATGGTCATATAACACTACCAGCTCGAGCCGAGGTTTTCAGAGCCATAAAAATTGACAACGACGTTTCTGATTTGGTGGTTCCAAGTCAAACAATTGAAGATGGAGTGTATGTAGCGGGATGCATAATATCCAGAAAATTTCCTTACGTAAGAATAGTGAACACAAATTGTGAGAATAAATTTTTAAACAATGTATCAATTGATTATGAGAAATTGTCTGATTATGAAGTTCTTGATATGACCAATGTCGATAAAATAAGAACACAGAAGATTTTAGGCAGATTGAGAAAAAATTTCCCTGAGATAGCTAAATCGGAATTGCTTGAACTATGTTCCAAATATATTGATATTTTTGCTTTGGAAAGTGACAAAATAAGTACAAACAATTTCTACACACAGAAATTAAGAGTGTCAGACCACGATCCAGTGTACATTAAAAACTATCGTACACCACACTCCCAAAAGGAAGAAATAGCGAGGCAAGTTGAAAAGCTTCAGCGGGATGATATCGTCGAACCATCTGCTTCCAACTATAATAGCCCTATTATGCTGGTACCAAAGAAAGCATTGCCAAATAACCCTAACAAGCGATGGCGTTTAGTAGTTGATTACCGACAAATTAATAAAAAGTTAACGGCAGATAAATTTCCACTGCCCAGAATAGAGGATATTTTGGACCAGTTGGGTAGAGCAAAATTTTTCTGTTGTCTGGATCTAACTTCTGGATTTCATCAGATAGCATTAGATGAAAAATCAAGAGACATTACTTCCTTTTCGACGGAGAATGGTTCATTTCGTTTCACGCGTTTACCATATGGCTTGAAAGTGGCTCCAAATTCTTTCCAAAGGATGATGAATTTGGCTTTTACATGTTTAACACCTTCTAAGGCCTTTATTTATATGGATGATGTCATTGTGACAGGATGCTCAGTAAAGCATATGCTTAAGAATTTGGAAACAGTTTTTCAAAGATGCAGGGAATGCAACTTAAAATTACATCCGGACAAATGTAACTTTTTCAGATCTGAGGTTACATATTTGGGTCATAGGTGTACTGACAAAGGTATTTTACCAGATAGTAGCAAATATGATTCAGTTAAAAACTATCCCAGACCGACGAATGGCGATGAAGTTCGCCGATTTGTAGCTTTCTGTAATTATTACAGACGTTTCGTACCAAATTTTGCATACTATTCTGTGCATTTAACTAGACTAACTAGAAAGAAAGAACCTTTTATATGGACTGAAGATTGTGAACAGGCTTTTCAGAGTCTTAAGACTGCATTAACATCCCCACAAATCCTTCAATATCCTGTTTTTGACAAACCTTTTTATATAACCACCGATGCAAGTAAAATCGCCTGCGGTGCAATATTATCCCAGGACAAAGATGGTATACAGTTGCCGATTGCTTATGCGTCACGTGCATTAACCAAGGGAGAATCGAACAAAGCGCCAATAGAACAGGAATTAATTGCTATACAATGGGCAATTAATCACTTTCGACCATACGTGTATGGTAACAAATTTATTGTGCGTACTGATCATAAACCATTGACATACTTATATTCTTTAAAAAATCCATCTAGTAGATTAACAAGAATACGTATGGATCTGGAGGAATATGATTTTGTTATAGAACACATTAGAGGAAAAGACAATTCAGGAGCGGACGCGCTATCTCGAATTGACTTTAGTGATATTAAATCAATTCCTTCTAGCAACAATGTTCTAATGGTAACAACACGAGCTCAGTCAGGAAACAGGAATAAAAATAAAATTCAGAAAACGAATAATCAAATGATTCACGAAAAGCCCAAAGTTTTTGAAACTATCGGGTTTGATTGCGTAAAGAAATGGGTAAGGCTTAGAATGGATACTAACGGAAAAATACCTATTATTTCTTTTAAAAGAGGCAAACAAGTGCTAGCACCTAAAGTTAATATAGGAAATATTATTGCTAATGGAAACATTGATTTAGATCAATTTTTTCCAATTCTTGAAAGAGAAGCAATAATTAGAAATTTAAACAAAATTCAAATTAATCTAAATGATCATTTATTTAGCCTCGTAACTATAGAACAATTCAAACAAAAAGCAAATCAGCATATAAATAAATTACAAATAGCGCTCACACCCAGAATAAGCATCGTATCAGATAGGGAAGAACAAAAATTTTTATTGAAAAAATTTCATGATGATCCTATATTTGGCGGACATCCTGGAACAAACAGACTACTTAAGAAACTACGTCAATTTTATTATTGGAAGAACATCACCAAAGATTTTAACCAATATGTAAAGAAATGTCTTCAATGTCAAACTAATAAAACTACAAAACACATAAAACCAAATATGATTATAACACCAACACCCCAGAAACCCTTCCAAACGGTAATAATAGACACTGTAGGACCCCTACCTATTTCTGAAATGGGAAATCAATATATTGTTACAATAATATGTGACCTAACCAAATACCTTGTAGCGGTGCCCGTAACTGATAAGTCTGCTAAGACGATTGCAAAGGCATTAGTAGAACATTTTATATTAATTTATGGACCTATGAATACAATAGTTAGTGACATGGGTACGGAATACAACAATCAAGTACTTTCAGAACTTCTTACACTACTAAACATAAAAAGATCAATGTCAGCCCCTTACCATCACCAAACACTAGGAACAGTTGAAAGATCCCACCGTACATTTAATGAATACATACGTTCATACATTCACACATCTAAAAACGATTGGGATAAATGGATAAGGTATTTCACATATGCTTTTAACACAACACCCTCAACTGTACATGGATATTGTCCATTTGAATTGATTTTTCCGAACGTTCCAAATCATAATCCACTAATACCATCTGAAAAAGTAGATACTGTATATAATTTTGATAACTATTCAAACGAGGTAAAATTCAGACTGCAAACTGCATTGAAAAGAGCAGAACATCTAATAAACAAAGCAAAACTAAATCAAAAAAATTCACATGACCAAAACCTCAATAACATTAACATTACCGTAGGTCAAGAAGTATTCATAAAAAATAACACAGCACACAAACTAGAATCAATTTACAAGGGACCATATAGAGTCATTGACGTTGACGACAAAAATAATATTACTGTAAAAATAAAGGGGAAGAATCAGAAAATTAACAAACAGAATGTGAAAACCTTTTAATAATTTATTTGTATACTTGATACATTGTATTTGTCATATATTTTTTTTTTATTTTTAATTAATTTTTTTATAATAATCATATTACAACATGCATTTTAGTATAAGTTGAATTAATAGTTCTTATAATATATTGAACAATATATTAAAATTTATATATACCTAAAACTATTATCAATAACATTTGTAAAGAAAGTTCTTATCGACATCACTTGATCAATGACCTCTATAAGAACTTTCTCTTTAAAAGGGGAGGTGTAGTGAAAATGCGCAATATATAAGTCATGTGTCACTCAACAGGTTATTTACCTGCACATACCATGGAATCGTATTATTAGCTGACTTACTTAAAGTACAGGTTATTTACCTGCAAATACTTAGGAATCATATTATTGGCAAGTAATTGGGTATTCTCTCTACACATCCATATTTGCTTAGGTTTAAGTTTTATTGTTCAAGTATTAACTATAAGTATTTTAATTTTTAGATTATAAGAGACAGTTGTAAACAGACAAGTAAATAAATGAGTTGAAACAACTTAACAACATATTACAACACCTACAAACACCCATCCACCCAAATCACAGTCTACCAACACCTATATTAGCATTAGAAAAAATAACTTTCACGTTTTCCCGTCGGCATAAGGACAAATCATTTCCATGATTTTCCCTTCGGTATTAGAAAAAAATAATAATCATGTTTTGCCGTCGGCATTTGAAAAAATAAAAATGTGTTTTGCCGTCGGCATTTGAAAAAAATAATAATCATGTATTGTCGTAGGCATTAGGAAAAATTATCATGAATTGCCTTAGGCAATAGGAAAAATTAATAATCACTATTTCACCATTGGTATTAGGAAAAATCATTTTCATGATTTTCCCGTCGGCATAAGGACAAATCATTTCCATGATTTTCCCTTCGGTATTAGGAAAAAATAATAATCATGTTTTGCCGTCGGCATATACACACATAAAAACCTCAAAACTATGAGTCACCTTAATACATTCACACAAAATATTCCACACAAAAATTCCCACGGTCAGGCGGACAGTCAGAGAGACAGACAAACAGACATACATAGTCTTAATGTAAACAAAAAAACTCTTAATTTAAACAAAAAACTCCTAATGTAAACAAAAAACATCAAAGCGCCGCCGAAAACACAAATTTCCAAGAATTTAACAATTTTCAAATTTTAATTACCCAAATTTAACAATTTCAGCCACAATTTAACAATTTCAGCCAACAATTTTGCAAGTTTAATTGTCGCCGGATGCCCATTCCACTACTACTAGTCTGTGCATAAAGTAAGAGGTTTGTGACTGTTCAAAATTTGTGGTTGAAGTCTACTGATGATTTGGTTTAAGCGCCAATGAAATACGTATATAGACCAAGCTAAACCACCAGCAAATAAATTTCAAATATATTTATATAATATAAAAAAACTACAGATTAAAATATACTTCTGTATATTAATCTTTTACGGACATTTTCATAATGTTAACAAAGTGTGCATTTTGTTTTATTATTTGCAAAGCCGGGACAAGAAACGTTTATTATACTGGCTTCACAGGCTTCAATTTCTGTTGAGCAACTTTTGAGCTTATGGAAGATGAAAGAGGAACTAATGAAAATGGGAACTATCATATTTTCCTCTTTTGGCTATGAACTAAAAAGTTGCTCAACTAAAATTGTCGAGTTCTCGTTGTACCTTCATAGTGAATAGTCGATTAGCGGAATTTTTCTTACATTCTTATTAAACAAACAAAAAATTATACAAAAAAAATATTCGTAGTGCATATTATTCGTAATAGGTACATAGTGACTTTAAGCTTTATGTGCTTTCCTAATATTTTTACATAGTGGAAATAACAAAAACAAAAAAAACCGAAAACAAAAAAAAAACACAAACAGTGACATTGAGGAATACTCTATACGAGTAACTCAAAAACAAATAAACAATCATAAATTACAAAAACAAAAAAAAATAACCGCAAACAAAGAAACACAAAAAGATGCCCTTGAGGAATACTCTATATGAGTACCTCAAATGCAAAAAATTATGAAGTGAGTTCTAACGGCAGAAATGCATATTTTACTGTGAGCTCTGAAGCTCTCAATGAAAATAATACAAATAATAAATCTAATGAAAGTATTTTTTTAACGGCAAATCCAATTATTCGTCAGCGATCAACTTCGCTTTGTCCAATGCCAAATAGTGATTCATTAACATTACAGTTGCCTAGTACTTCTTCATATAAGTCAGTAATATCCTCCCCTTCAGGCTGGTATTCATCACTTAACAAAGTTATCACTACAGATAAAAGTAGCTCAAAACCCAAGGTACAAGTCGGAATGGACAGATACATAACAGTGGTAAAGCGTGGGCGAAGCCCGAATTCTTCAAAAATTTCATCTGCTCCAAAGATGTCTAGGGATAATAGCGCATCATCTACCAATCGTCAAAATCGTTTTTTATTATTGCAAGTCACCGACGACAAGCCCGCTGCATCATCCCAGAAGTCTTTTAAGCCACCACCTATATATTTGAGAGAGAAAAATTCTAACGCCCTAATTAATAGTCTCGGCCATTGGTGAAAACGCATTTCATGTTATTCCAATAAAGCGTGGTAACATTGACGAAACTAAAATTCAAATATACGAAGAAAAAAATTTCCGCAAAATAGTGACTGAATTTGAAAAAAATAAAACATGTTTTTATACGTACCAGCTTAAGAGTGCGAAAGGTATGCAGATCGTATTGAAGGGTATTGACTCTTATGTTAATCCCGAAGAAGTAAAAGATGCAGTCATGATACAAGAATTTAAGGTAAAAAATCATAATCAATAAGGAGAAGATCCCCCAGCCTCTATTTCGTGTTGAATTGGAGCCGAATGATATACAGCTGAAAAAAAACGAGACACACCCAATTTATAGCCTAAAATACCTCTTATTCCGAAAAATCATAGTTGATGAGCCACATAAGCGATCAGGTCCCGTACAGTGCCATAATTGCCAAAAATATGGCCACACAAAAAAATACTGTAAATTACCCACTGTTTGTGTTGTGTGCGGCGAATTACACGGCACTGCTAGTTGCAATAAGCCAAAAGATCAAAGTGATAAAAAATGCGGTAATTGTGGAAGTAATCACACCGCTAACTACGGAGGTTGTCCTGTGTACTCTTTTGTCAAACAGACTATGGTGCAAAAACCTAAATTAGCTCCATCTCAATCAGCAAACGCTTACTCCGCCACTTTTGTGCAAATGAGCCAACCAGTTACTTCCCGTGTATCGTATGCCGATGCTGCTAAAACAAATTCTATTCCCCCACAAAATGCTCCACCTCCAAATAATTCAACGAATGCAAACTCAAGCTTTAACTTTAGTCGCCTTGAAGCTACTATTGACAATTTGGTGCAAACTATAAATAATTTTACAACAAATATGACTACCATGATGCAAGAAATGCTGAGAATGCAGAATACTCTGCTTCAAGCATTAATTAACAAGCACTGAACACGTTAAAAATATGTTTCTGGAACGCAAACTGCATTCACCAACATAAAAATGAACTTGAGCACTTCCTTACGGAAAAAAATATTAATATAATGTTGGTCTCTGAGACACATTTGACTTCGAGAAGCTTTTTCAAAATAAATGGCTACACTATGCATGATACGAAGGACCCTAGAGGGAGAGCATGCGGTGGATCTGCAATTCTAATTAAGTCAAGACTCAAGCACTATATCCCTGACAACGTTAGTGAAGAATATATGCAAGCTACGAATAATTTTGTGGAAAATTTTTGTTCTAATTTCGTGATATCATCAATTTACTCACCTCCCAGATTTTCAGTTACAGAAGAATCAGTATGATAAGTTCTACAAATCGCTTGGATCTTGTTTCGTGGCAGCTGGAGATTACAATGCAAAGCATACGTACTGGGGGTCGCGCCTTGTAACACCTAGAGGTCGAGCTTTGTTTAATACAATTTCAAAAATGGGCTTAGATGTTATTTCCAGTGGGGAGCCCACTTATTGGCCTACTGACGTACGAAAAATTCCGGATGTTATTGATTTTGGCGTAATGAAAAATATTTCTACGGATTTAATTAATGTTGAAACTTATCTTGATCTCTCCTCCGATCACTCCCCCACTATCGTTACAATTTGTAACCCACTAAGAAGTGACTTACCTCACCCATATATGAAGATGACCATTCGTGTTAATTGGCTGGGATTCAAAAAATATCTTAGTAGTCATTGCACGGAAAATATTGCGTTAAGAACACCCAATGACATTGAAACTAATATTGCCAATCTTAACGAAATTATTAAACAGGCTGCTGAACATGCCACTACCTCCCATCCGCAGTCTGGGTTTAATAAAGTTTATTCCAGGGATATTGAACATCTCGTATGTGAAAAAAGAAGAGCTAGAAGGGAATGGCAACAGCACAGATCACCCCAACTTAAACTCAGACTTAAAGAATATTCTAAACGACTTCAAGAGTTGCTTGCATCTGAAAAAACTGCATCTCTTAAAAGTTATTTGGAAGGTCTTGATGTCACACCAACATCTAATTACTCTTTGTGGCGCGCTGCTAGAAAGCTTAAAACACCCGTTGAGTTTAAGCCACCTCTGCGCACATCTACCGGAGGATGGACAAGAAGCGATACGGAAAAATGTAAAATATTTGCTGAGCATTTAAAATCCGTATTTACCCCAAATACATGTACTGGTGTTGCTGATTTGCCGAGTGTAGTTGCTCTACCCCCTCGAGCCTTAAAGTTTAAGATGCGTGTAATTGCTGAACTCAAGCCAAAGAAAGCTCCAGGTATTGATGGAATTAGTACCAAGATGCTGATGAACTTGCCGCATATTGCAATAAGAATCTTGCTGTTTATTTCTAATGCCATATTACGACTGGAGTATTATCCACAACTCTGGAAGCTTGCAAAAATCAAAATGATTCCAAAGCCGGGCAAAGATCTTACTAAAGTTGAGTCATATAGGCCAATAAGTTTGCTGTCAACTATGTCAAAACTCTTCGAAAAGCTGCTCATGACAAAATTGTCCCCAACTTTAACTGATAGTGGGTGCATCCCAGACCATCAATTTGGTTTTAGAAGTCAGCATAGCACCATTGAACAAACTCATAGATTGGTTCAATTTATAAGAAAAACATTTGAGCAAAAGAAGTATTGTTCTGCCCTGTTTATTTACGTTACTCAGGCATTTGATAAAGTGTGGCATGAAGGTCTAATTTTAAAATTAAAATCATATCTACCAATAAATTTAGTGAATTTATTAGAAAGTTACATTACTACCCGAAAGTTCACGGTTGTGGAAGGAGAATTCTTGAGTGTGCCCGAATCTATATCATCCGGTGTGCCACAGGGTAGCATACTGGGGCAAGTTTTGTATGTGATCTATACTTGTGATATGCCTTTGAGCAGCAATATCCATACATCTACGTTTGCCGATGATACAGCCTGCCTGAGAATGCATCAAAACCCTCACGAGGCTTCCCGATATCTAAAAGAACATATTACACAATTGGAAATGTGGTTGAACTTATGGAGAATTAAGGTAAATGAACAAAAGTGTGTCCATATACCTAGATCTACTTGTGTACCAAATTCCAGATCTGTAGCTATAGCGGAAGTGCTAAATAATAAGATTGATGAGTGTGTCAGTGGTCAATGGTCAGTGGTCAGTGAGTATGTCTTAAAATATGCACTTTTTGCACCTCCATATATCCGGAACCTTTCATTGTAAAATTTTTACTTGCGTTGCTAACATTTTTTTACATAAACATAAATAACAAAAAATAAAAAAAGCAAACAAAAACACAAACAAAGTCCCCTTGAGGAATACTCTATATGAGTACCTCAAAAACAAATAACTGTGAAGTGAGTTCTAATGGCAGAAATGCCTATTTTACTGTGAGTTCTGAAGCTCTTAATGAAAATACTACAAATAAAAAATCTGATGATAGACTTACTGCGAGTTCTGAAGCTCTTAATGAAAAAATAAATAAAAAACCTGATAATAGACTTTTTTTTTAACGGCAAAGTCACTTTTTCGTCTGCGATCAACTTCGCTTTGTCTAATGCCAACTAGTGATTCGTTAACATTACCGTTGCCTAGTTCTTCTATATTTAACTCAGCGACATCATCCGCTTCGGGCTCGTGGTCATCACTTAACCAAGTTTTCACTGAAGTAAAATAAAATTAAGATCAGCCCAAAACCTAAGGTCCATGTCGGAATGGACAGATATATAACTGTGTTAAAGCGCGGGCGAAGCCTAAAGTCTTCGAAAATTTCATCTGCTCCAAAAATATCAAGGGATAATAGCGTATCCTCTACTAACCGTCAAAACCGTTTTCAAATATTGCAAGATGACAACAAAAAACCCGATGTATCCACGAACAAAACATCCCAGCCGACACCAATCTATTTGAGAGAAAAAAAATCAAACGCTCTTATTACAAAATTAATCTTAGTCATTCGTGAAAATACATTTCACATTGCTCCAATGGTAACATTGATGAAACGAAAATTCAAATGAAGAATGAATAGAAAAAGATTTTCGTAAAATGATAACTGAATTTGAAAAAAGTAAAAAAAGTTTCTGCACATATCAGCTTAAAAGTGCTAAAGGCCTGCAGATCATATTGAAGGGCATATATTCTTATGTTGTTCCCGAGGAAATAAAAGATGAACTTGTCCTCTAGGGATTTAAAGTAAATGTATCTTACATAATAAATAGGGAGAAAATTCCTCAACCTCTATTTCGCGTCGAACTTGAGCCAAACGATACAAAATTTATAAAAAATTAGACTCATCCAATTTATAATTTAAAATATCTCTTATACCGAAAAGTAACAGTTGAAGAACCACACAAGCGTTCTGGACCCGTACAGTGCCATAATTGTCAAGAATAAGGCCACACTAAAACTTACTGTAATTTACCTTCAGTTTGTGTTATCTGCGGTGAATTGCACGGTACTGCTGGTTGTAATAAACTTAAAGATCTAGCAGAAAAAATGGACTAATTGTGGAGGTAATCAAATTGCTAACTATAGAGGATGTCCTCTATTTTTTTTTCGTTAAACAGACTATGGGAAAAAACCAAAATTAGCGCTTACCTCGCCATTTTTACTCAAATGAGCCAACCTGTGACTTCACCTGTATCGTATGCCGATGCAGCTAATAGCGATTTCTTTTCTGACAAACATGTTGTATATATGTTATATGTTTTACTTTTCTGTGTTCGTGTGTACAAAAAATCCAACTATGGGAAAAATTTTCAATTTCTTTTCTGAATTTGTTGCATGAAAAACATGTAAATATGTTACATATTTTACCCTCGCTTTATTCAAGGTGTAGTACATACTGCCATTTTTTCTAACTGTGTTAAAAAGGTTTTATTTTGCATGTCATGCTTATAATTTCGAGAGAATGTTTGTTAAATGGAAAATATAAAAAGTATTACTACAAAAATTAATATAAATAAATATTTATTTAAATTAATATAAATAAATATTTATTTAAATATTGTGATAGCACTATGAGTGATTGTAGGTAACATTTAAAAATGTTACACATGTATGGTGAAACATAATAATTCAACGAATGCTAACTCAAGTTTTAACTTTAGTCGCCTTGAAGCTAGTATTGACATTTGGTGCAAACTATAAATAATTTTACAACAATAATAATGCAATAAATGTTTCGAATGCAGTATACGCTGCTTCAAACATTACACAGTACAACATATGATTTTGGCACTCAATTCTGACAGTTTCACGTGAAAGTAGGCCCAAAATGTAGAACTTGTGCATCATTCGTTTTGTCTTCTTACCTGCTTAAATATTTTTAATATCGATTTGAAGTTAGTAAGTATCGTATAGGGGAATTTTTCGCGTTTACGGCTCTTTTGTTTGACATAATTCGAGAACCACTACTCCGATTTAGCTGAAGCAAATTTAGAATTACAATTCCTCTAATCTGTTCTTATATCGTTTTCCTATGTGTGCAACACTTTCGAAGTTAAAAATTAATGTATGAAGGGAAAAAAGCATTTTTTCCTAAAAAATAATTTTTTTTAAATTCATAAAATATCAAAAATGCAAAAAAGTGTCAAATCTAATTACTTTCGCATAATGCCACGTAACCTGTGAGTAAAGTGAGACATTTTTTTGAGAAAATCGATGAATAAATTTATTCCAATAATGTTATAAATGAATATACACAAAAATTAAAATAAAAATTCCAATTTGTATTGCAGCTATTCTTATACAGAAAATATGGAATTTATGGAATCTATGCATAAAAACAAAATTTAAAAAATTTTCAATTATAATTATAATTATTGTCAATATCCATTCTCGTTGTAGTTGACGCTTGTGTGATGATCTGCTTTTCTTCGAAGGTTATTGATATTCGTAGTCTGAGTTTGTGTCGTCATCCGAGGAATCCATAATATTCAAGGGCTGTTTTTTCCCATGGGTCCATCAATTTCAGTGACATCTTCTTCTTCGGTGCTTTTATCTTCATGTTGCATAATTTTAGATCTCCACCAACAAACATCCGCCAGCATCGCATCTAATTTTTTGCCTTTGAATCACTCTTCCATTAACATGGCCACCTGGTGGAACCTCTCTCCTTGTTCGTCTGATTCCTGAGGTAATTGTGCCAAAAAGGTATCAAGGTGGAAGTGCAGAAAATGTAATTTTAATGTCATGGATGCATTGATTTTTTCAAAATAATACAGCAACTTGTCCACTCGTTTCTGTATGTCATCTCGCTGTACTCGGTTCATTCCTAAAACGCCTTCGAAAACACATTTGTGAAAGATTCGCTTTTTATTAATTTCCTTATATCTGGTCCATTGAGAATACCTGTTTTAAATATAAAAAAGCGAAAACATTATTGGTAATGCGAATATATCGAAGTCAACAAATTTAGATATGACAATATTTAAATACAGACAACGATACGTACCGTTTCTAATTTTAGCTTCACTGAGTTTTGGAAAGACGGATTTTAAACATACTTGACAACCACTGCAACGAATTTCCCAGCTATTCCTAATTTTATGTGGAGCGGTGGCAACAAAATATCATCCAGGTCCTTTATCATAGGTTCATTGCGTAATTGTAATTGTTTGTTGAGCTCGGGATTTCTTGCTTCCCAATCTTTACGTTGATATTGATTCCCTGTGTATCGTGAATTCCAATTACAAAGGAATCAGAAGTATTTTGGATAGCCGCCCTTTTCCATAACGCCTTGTAGTATTTTGACCACTTTCAGATCGCATAAAATCTTCCATTTGTGTTCATCGTATTTGATTTCCTTCAAAATGTTGGCCAAAGATTTATACGTTTCCTCCTTGTTTGTGCTGAATCCCAATGGAATGGAGAGTTTTTTGTTGGTTTTGTGTAACAGCACAGCCTTCAAACTGGAAACTTGATGAATAAACGCCAGTCGCCAGCGATATAATCCATTCCCAATTTTTTCACTAAACCTGGGATATCATGGGAGTACGTGAACGTATGTGCTTCAAAAATGATGTCAACTATTCGGAGTTTTGTTGTGATATTCCAAGCTTGGCCACACTGTAATCCATTTCGATTTTTGTTAGCGGTTGTCCTGTATTATTTTCAATATCGGGTGTCCAATCCGCATCATTCACGTTAGTCGGATTGGTGAAAACGGTTTCGGCTTGCAGGGACAAAGTATCCAGACTCGGAGGTTTAGGTGCATCCACATCAGCAGGGCGGTTAACTTGTAGCATGAAGGCCTAATTTTAAAATTGAAATCATATCTACCAATGAATTTTGTGAATTTATTAGAAAGTTACATTACTACCCGGAAGTTCACGGTTATGAAAGGAGAATTCATTAGTGTTCCCTAATCTTAATCCTCCGGTCTGCTACAGGAAAGCATACTGGGACCAGTTTTGTATTTGATTTATACTTGTGATTTGCCTTTGAGCAGTTATATCCATACATCTACGTTTGCCGATGATACAGCCTGCCTAAGTATACATAACGGCTTCCCGTTATCTACAGGAACGTATTAAACAACTAAGACCATGGTTAAAATTATGGACAATTAAAGTAAACGAGCAAAATTGTATTCAGGTAACATTTACCCAGCGAAGAGATACTTGTTCCCCAATTCGAATCAACAATAATGTTGTTCCTCAACATTCGCACGTAAAATACCTTGTTATACACCTTGATCGACGACTTACATGGAAACACCTTATTGACTCAAAGCTTACACAAATGAAACTTAAATAAACTTAGATATATTGGCTGATTGGTAGAAAGTCAATACTCAGCCTAGACTGCAAACTCTTACTATACAATTAATTTTTGAAGCCAATATGGTGCTACGGAATTCAGTTATGGGGCACGGTTTCAGCTTCTAATATCGAGAGAATCCAACGAAGTCAAAACAAAATTTTACGTTTGATAACATCGGCTCCATCATACATCAAAAACTCAAATATACATCGTGTTTTGAATATTCCACTAGTGATTGAAGAAATCGCAAAATACGCAGGCAAATACCTAACATAACTCAAGTCACATCCTAATCCGCTTGTTTGTAATATTTTGAACTTTAGTGGACACATCCGTTTAAAAAAGGGGGATACAAGGGCTCTTATTCTCAACACTCTAGATGAGACTTCTTTAAAATACTTTTTTTCTTTTTTGATTATCACTACTTATGTATTATTAATAACTACCACTAAGTTATGTCGGACATTGGTCGGGCCTACTAATTATATTTTAGATTTACGATTTGAATATTTATTGTTAGTTCATATATAAATATACAATAAATAAAAAACATGCATCAAAAAAAAAAAGAAACACAAAAATCGAAGCATGTGAAATAGTATATAAGTAGAACAAAATGTTAAATAAAATCAGACTGATTTAAAAACGCAATCCGGCAACAACTTGGTTAGTTTATAAATTGACTTCTCATTTTTTCTGGCAGCTCCTTTGAACGCCTACTTATTAGCTGGATCACCTGTACAGCTGGATAAAAATAATAATTGGGCTATAGGACCTCACGAACACACTACCTTACAAATCCTTTTAAACATTACATGGCGATCCCCCTTTTAACCTTTACAGTATATAAAAAAAAATTCCGAAATTTTTGAAAACGTTAGAAAACGTATTATATACATATATTTATTTCATTTTATGTACGTACATTTCAATATACATATGTGTGTTTGTATATGTGTGTATATAATCATGTATGTATTTATTGGCAATTATTGTGAACGTTATGTATAATATATGTTTATATTGTTGGTTTATGATTAATATGTTGAATGTAAATGTGTACTATAAGTTTGTTGATGAAAATTAACTATCAACTTGTTGAATAATAATAATAATAATTTTTGGCTGTTAATTGAAAATGTCAGGGTTGGTTATGTCAGAAAGGTACACATTTTTGTTCACTGAGGTGAATATCCTCCCCGCCTGCGTATCTGAATGAAAACAACGGACTTCAATATGAACCTTAAACAGAAAACGAAAGGTTAAGGTAATGGGTTAATGGGTAAGTAAAATATACTTAGGCCTCGTGTGTTAAGTGTTAGCCGGAGTATATTTGATATATGATATTAAAATCTGGCTGTAGATATCTCCTCCCAATTAATTATCTACTGGGGTATTACAGTAGAAATTTGGATCTCCTAAGGCTAGATTGCCAAATTTGTCTTTGATGGACTCTTGAATGGGTGAAAAATATGGATTCTTTTGTAATTCCCTCCCTACCAAAAAGTATATGTCATATTTGTTGGTTGATGACATGTTGGGTGTTATTCTTAACTTTGTATATTTCCTTCCATCCACCCTGAAAGTGTTCAACTTATTCTTTTCCACAAATGAATTGGTAACGCTGACGATATAGAGCTTGGATTTATTATAGCCCTAATCGGCTGGCATCCTTCATATGTCATTATATGAATTTCCGCTGTGGGCAAAAGAACCCTCTGTAAGGACGTTGGCAAGCTAAAGGGTATAGCTGTCGCGATGCTGGTAGCTGCCAATGACCGACGAGTTGTTGGAACGGGTGGTTTTTTATGAGATGCCCATGATGATGTTGTGGATGAGTCTATTAATGTTCTTTCGGGACCATGTAATATTGAGTGGTGTTTTCCACTTTGCTACTACACTTGCCTATTAAATGGTTCATAGAAAGGCAATTTACACAATAATGCAAACCGATAACGGTTTTATAGATTTTTTTTGGCGATAAATTAATTTTTGTGAGTTTTTTACAGCTTTTTAACTCATAATCTGCTTGACACAATCCACAACCAAAATTACGACGCACGTGAATGCGTTTGACTCGATGACGTTGATCTTTATTAGATTTTCACGAGTATTGTTGAGTGACATGATCTGTATGAGAATTTGTGAAAATAAATAGAATTGATAAGATAAATGGGTTAAAAGATATAATACTTAAATGATAAATCACTATAATAATAATTTTATGGGTTAATTGGATAACTAAATTTGTTGTAGAAAACAAGGCAGTGATCAGACCTTTAAGTTAGTAGTTAGGGTCAGTGTAAATGAGTTAGTTGTGTATGTATGTGAATGGGTTAGTGTATTTACTCAATGCATTTTACGATGAATTTACGTCGTTGGGAGAAATACAAGTTTTGTTATTCGACGTGTCAAAGTCCCATTTAGACAACTCTGATATGTTCGTAACTACCTGTGTAAGTTTTAATTATACTTCCAAGTAACCATTTATTTGGGGGTAAGTTATCTTGTCTGATAAGAACAATGTCATTAACTTCAACTTGTCGGTTCGAGTTCTTCCACTTATATCTTTTATGCAGCTCTTTAAGATATTCATCTTTCCATCGTCTTTTAGCTAGGATAATATTGCCATTGCTACAATCGGGCTCGGCAGGGGTGATGATTGGAGAACCTATTAAAAAATTATCTGGGGTTAAAGGATTGAGATCTTTATGGTTTTCACCTGACGGGCTTAAAAGTCTCGAGTTGAGGCATCCTTCAATTCTAGCAAGTAGGGTAGCTAACTCTTCGAACGTGTATTTCAAAGTATTCGATTTCTTTAAATGTGATTTCAAGTTTTTTACTGCCGCTTCCCATAATCCACACATGTGTGGGTCTCTTGGTGGTATGAAGTGCCTCGTCAAGTTTTGTAAACTATTAGTTGCAATGACTGATCCGTTTACTTGCTTGAGGAACTCCTGTCGTTCTTTTTTCAGCAAATTATTAGCTCCAACGAAACTTTTTCCATTGTCCCAACAAGAACGAAAATTTAAATGTTGAAAATACATGCCCTCCACATTCACTTCTTCAATTCTAGGCACGAAAAAACTGGTAATCATTTCAATTTGCTGAGCTCGGTGTCGAATTGAGGTGGATGGAGTTTGAGCGACATCATCACGTACAGCTGCGACATTTTCGGTCGATCCACCAGGTCGAAGGCGCGTTGTTGTCTTAACATCACTAACATACCCAGTTTCGGTGAATTTATCCATTAATCTCTTTACAGTTGACTCTTATTGTGACCCCAAATTGGAGTCTTATTGTGACCCCCAATTGTCACAGGCCGGTCCATCAAATCAAACAAACAAAATCAAAACAATTCACGTATTCCATTTGCAAGAAGGTTTCGTATATAAGGCAGAAATCTACATCAACTGACACCACACACAGTGGACCAACACAGATGACGAAGGTTTAGTGGCCTTAGAAAACAGCTGGCTGTTTTGTGCAACTATGTGTTGCCAGAATATGGACTAGTAACTTTGATGTTATTTGTTCATTAATAATTATCACATGTAATTTGGCTTCAAAAAAAAGCGATACGAACTTTAGCCCGCTAAAATAAATTATAAATATAGAATCAAATGATGTTCGAAAAATAATAATTAAAAATTAACTTAAATTAATAGCCATGGGCCTGTGGCAAAAATTGTAATAAATATACTTAATAGTAACAAACCAAAAAAGTTTGTCTTAAGTAGAACAAAAAAATAAGCAAATTAACTAACATGTGCATAATTAGTAAAGAATAAACGACAATGGTAAGACTGTTGTAAATTAGAGATGGTAAATTTGGGCTTTTATTAAAAAACACGTTTCAGCAAATTGAAATACGATTAATCAAAACAATTCACGTATTCCATTTGCAAGAAGGTTTCGTATATAAGGCAAAAAAAAATTTTTCAAGCAGCTTCATCCGGAGTGTTTAGTATTAGAGCCCTTGTATCTCTTTTTTAAGCGGATGTGTCCAGTAAAGTTCAAAATATTACGAGCAAGGGGATTAGGATGTGACTCGAGTTTTGTTAGATATTTGCCTGCGTATTTTGCAATTTCTTCAGTCACTAGTGGCATATTTAAATCACGATGTATATTTGAATTCTTAATGTACATGGAGCAGATGTTATTAACCTTAAAATTTAGTTTTGTCTTCGTTGAATTCTCTCTACATTGGAAGCTGAAGCAGTGCCCCATAACTGGATACCGTAACACCGTATTGGCTTTAAAAGCGACTTGTATATTAAAAGTTTGCAATCTAGGCTGAGTGTTGAATTTCTGCCAATCAGCCAATGTACCTGAGTTAATGTTAGTTTCATTTGAGTTAACTTATAGTCAATGTAATGTTTCCATGTAAGCCGTCTTTCGAGGTATATACCAAGATATTTCACATGTGAATGTTGAGGAACAACTTGATTATTAATCCGAATGGGAGAACAAATACACTTTTGTTCATTTACCTTAATTCTCCATAAGTTTAACCATAGTTCCATCTGGCTAATGTATTCCTGGAGTTTTCTGCATGCCTCATCAGGGTTTTCGCGCATACTAAGGCAGGTTGTATCGTCGGCAAATGTAGAAGTGTGGATACTACTGTTTACAGGCATATCACAAGTATAAATCAAATATAAAAATGGCCCCAGTATACTCCCCTGTGGCACACCGGATGAGATAGTTTCAGGCATACTCATAAAGTGTCCTTCCACAACTATAAATTTTCGTGCCAGAAAGTAACTTTCCAAAAGATTTAGAATGTTATAATAATAAAATAAAAAAGGAAAAATCTAGTTTGTCTTGTTGTTGAATAATTGATTAAGAATTATAGGTCTTAGGAAATATAATAAACTTAATGTATTGGAATTCTCTAAACTTAATGGTAAACATTGTTACGTAAAAAGATTCCTACAGGGTTAATGCAAAGAACTATCTAGAAGTATTTAACTAAAGCAACAAACGTACACACATATTCGCGTGCAAACACTGTAGCAAAGAACTAAATAAGCATGCGTAACACAACAACAAAAAAGCGTCTGCTTATTAAGAAGCTTCGCATATTTACACACATACATACATACATGCCAATTCAAACGAAAGGTAAAAGGTAAACAACCACCACGCATTGCTTAGTTAATGATGTACACACGTTTGCATATACACATGTATATGCAAATATACATAGTTACTTCTAGTGGTATTGGTGCACAGTATAAAAAGCGCGATGCAACCAACGGCAAGTCAGTCGTGAATAAGTCAGTTGTGAAGTTCAGTTGTGTTGTGAACGAACAAGTCAGTCAGTGCTAATTGGATAATAACGTGCGGTGGATAATAACGTTAAGAAGTAAATAAGAAAAGACAAGTTGTAATTGGTTTAGTCAAGAATAAAAGGAAGTTCAGTTGCAAATAAGAAAATCGTGTTGTTATTAATTTTTATTTTTGAGCAATCAAAAGAACTCACGTTTAATAAAATTTAAACGTAACAATATGAAATATTGTGAAAAATTAAGTACAACATATTGCAATATTTAGCAGCACATCATATTATTATAAAAGATCTTCACTCTATTAATTTCTTCTTTCTTCATATCTTTAGAAAATAGAGATAAACTAAAGAAATTGGGCTTTGGTATCCATTCCTTAAGAATGTATATGTGTATGAATGGGTATCAAACACACCTAGTGAATAATTATGGACTTCAACTAGAATCATTCTGAAGCATTCATAAATTGTAAAAGCCAATGTAAACAGATTTTATTTTATATCTGCATGAGTATCAAATAAATTTACGGAAAAAAATTAAAGCATGTCGAAGCATGTACAATTAAAAACAATTCCTCACGTCATAAAATTTTATAAGCAAAGAATTATATGTTTTTGTAAATGAATTATTAACATATATATACATACATATCTGTGTAAAAAATTCAAAGGAGTGTATTCGTAAATTCTAATATTATAGATTTTTAATTGTAACACCACTACTACTACTGTACTATAAGTTTGTTGATCAAAATTAACTATCAACTTGTTGAATAATAATAATAATAATTTTTGGCTGTTAATTGAAAATGTCAGGGTTGGTTATGTCAGAAAGGTACACATTTTTGTTCACTGAGGTGAATATCCTCCCCGCCTGCGTATCTGAATGAAAACAACGGACTTCAATATGAACATTAAACAGAAAACGAAAGGTTAAGGTAATGGGTTAATGGGTAAGTAAAATATACTTAGGCCTCGTGTGTTAAGTGTTAGCCGGAGTATATTTGATATATGATATTAAAATCTGGCTGTAGATATCTCCTCCCAATTAATTATCTACTGGGGTATTACAGTAGAAATTTGGATCTCCTAAGGCTAGATTGCCAAATTTGTCTTTGATGGACTCTTGAATGGGTGAAAAATATGGATTCTTTTGTAATTCCCTCCCTACCAAAAAGTATATGTCATATTTGTTGGTTGATGACATGTTGGGTGTTATTCTTAACTTTGTATATTTCCTTCCATCCACCCTGAAAGTGTTCAACTTATTCTTTTCCACAAATGAATTGGTAACGCTGACGATATAGAGCTTGGATTTATTATAGCCCTAATCGGCTGGCATCCTTCATATGTCATTATATGAATTTCCGCTGTGGGCAAAAGAACCCTCTGTAAGGACGTTGGCAAGCTAAAGGGTATAGCTGTCGCGATGCTGGTAGCTGCCAATGACCGACGAGTTGTTGGAACGGGTGGTTTTTTATGAGATGCCCATGATGATGTTGTGGATGAGTCTATTAATGTTCTTTCGGGACCATGTAATATTGAGTGGTGTTTTCCACTTTGCTACTACACTTGCCTATTAAATGGTTCATAGAAAGGCAATTTACACAATAATGCAAACCGATAACGGTTTTATAGATTTTTTTTGGCGATAAATTAATTTTTGTGAGTTTTTTACAGCTTTTTAACTCATAATCTGCTTGACACAATCCACAACCAAAATTACGACGCACGTGAATGCGTTTGACTCGATGACGTTGATCTTTATTAGATTTTCACGAGTATTGTTGAGTGACATGATCTGTATGAGAATTTGTGAAAATAAATAGAACTGATAAGATAAATGGGTTAAAAGATATAATACTTAAATGATAAATCACTGTAATAATAATTTTATGGGTTAATTGGATAACTAAATTTGTTGTAGAAAACAAGGCAGTGATCAGACCTTTAAGTTAGTAGTTAGGGTCAGTGTAAATGAGTTAGTTGTGTATGTATGTGAATGGGTTAGTGTATTTACTCAATGCATTTTACGATGAATTTACGTCGTTGGGAGAAATACAAGTTTTGTTATTCGACGTGTCAAAGTCCCATTTAGACAACTCTGATATGTTCGTAACTACCTGTGTAAGTTTTAATTATACTTCCAAGTAACCATTTATTTGGGGGTAAGCTTTCTTGTCTGATAAGAACAATGTCATTAACTTCAACTTGTCGGTTCGAGTTCTTCCACTTATATCTTTTATGCAGCTCTTTAAGATATTCATCTTTCCATCGTCTTTTAGCTAGGATAATATTGCCATTGCTACAATCGGGCTCGGCAGGGGTGATGATTGGAGAACCTATTAAAAAATTATCTGGGGTTAAAGGATTGAGATCTTTATGGTTTTCACCTGACGGGCTTAAAAGTCTCGAGTTGAGGCATCCTTCAATTCTAGCAAGTAGGGTAGCTAACTCTTCGAACGTGTATTTCAAAGTATTCGATTTCTTTAAATGTGATTTCAAGTTTTTTACTGCCGCTTCCCATAATCCACACATGTGTGGGTCTCTTGGTGGTATGAAGTGCCTCGTCAAGTTTTGTAAACTATTAGTTGCAATGACTGATCCGTTTACTTGCTTGAGGAACTCCTTTCGCTCTTTTTTCAGCAAATTATTAGCTTCAACGAAACTTTTTCCATTGTCCCAACAAGAACTAAAATTTAAATGACTGATGCAGCAATTGAATTGTTTCTCTTGCTGTATGACATATGGTGCAGTTTTGTTGAAAATACATGCCCTCCACATTCACTTCTTCAATTCTAGGCACGAAAAAACTGGTAATCATTTCAATTTGCTGAGCTCGGTGTCGAATTGAGGTGGATGGAGTTTGAGCGACATCATCACGTACAGCTGCGACATTTTCGGTCGATCCACCAGGTCGAAGGCGCGTTGTTGTCTTAACATCACTAACATACCCAGTTTCGGTGAATTTATCCATTAATCTCTTTACAGTTGACTCTTATTGTGACCCCAAATTGGAGTCTTATTGTGACCCCCAATTGTCACAGGCCGGTCCATCAAATCAAACAAACAAAATCAAAACAATTCACGTATTCCATTTGCAAGAAGGTTTCGTATATAAGGCAGAAATCTACATCAACTGACACCACACACAGTGGACCAACACAGATGACGAAGGTTTAGTGGCCTTAGAAAACAGCTGGCTGTTTTGTGCAACTATGTGTTGCCAGAATATGGACTAGTAACTTTGATGTTATTTGTTCATTAATAATTATCACATGTAATTTGGCTTCAAAAAAAAAGCGATACGAACTTTAGCCCGCTAAAATAAATTATAAATATAGAATCAAATGATGTTCGAAAAATAATAATTAAAAATTAACTTAAATTAATAGCCATGGGCCTGTGGCAAAAATTGTAATAAATATACTTAATAGTAACAAACCAAAAAAGTTTGTCTTAAGTAGAACAAAAAAATAAGCAAATTAACTAACATGTGCATAATTAGTAAAGAATAAACGACAATGGTAAGACTGTTGTAAATTAGAGATGGTAAATTTGGGCTTTTATTAAAAAACACGTTTCAGCAAATTGAAATACGATTAATCAAAACAATTCACGTATTCCATTTGCAAGAAGGTTTCGTATATAAGGCAAAAAAAAAATTTTCAAGCAGCTTCATCCGGAGTGTTTAGTATTAGAGCCCTTGTATCTCTTTTTTAAGCGGATGTGTCCAGTAAAGTTCAAAATATTACGAGCAAGGGGATTAGGATGTGACTCGAGTTTTGTTAGATATTTGCCTGCGTATTTTGCAATTTCTTCAGTCACTAGTGGCATATTTAAATCACGATGTATATTTGAATTCTTAATGTACATGGAGCAGATGTTATTAACCTTAAAATTTAGTTTTGTCTTCGTTGAATTCTCTCTACATTGGAAGCTGAATCAGTGCCCCATAACTGGATACCGTAACACCGTATTGGCTTTAAAAGCGACTTGTATATTAAAAGTTTGCAATCTGGGCTGAGTGTTGAATTTCTGCCAATCAGCCAATGTACCTGAGTTAATGTTAGTTTCATTTGAGTTAACTTATAGTCAATGTAATGTTTCCATGTAAGCCGTCTTTCGAGGTATATACCAAGATATTTCACATGTGAATGTTGAGGAACAACTTGATTATTAATCCGAATGGGAGAACAAATACACTTTTGTTCATTTACCTTAATTCTCCATAAGTTTAACCATAGTTCCATCTGGCTAATGTATTCCTGGAGTTTTCTGCATGCCTCATCAGGGTTTTCGCGCATACTAAGGCAGGTTGTATCGTCGGCAAATGTAGAAGTGTGGATACTACTGTTTACAGGCATATCACAAGTATAAATCAAATATAAAAATGGCCCCAGTATACTCCCCTGTGGCACACCGGATGAGATAGTTTCAGGCATACTCATAAAGTGTCCTTCCACAACTATAAATTTTCGTGCCAGAAAGTAACTTTCCAAAAGATTTAGAATGTTATAATAATAAAATAAAAAAGGAAAAATCTAGTTTGTCTTGTTGTTGAATAATTGATTAAGAATTATAGGTCTTAGGAAATATAATAAACTTAATGTATTGGAATTCTCTAAACTTAATGGTAAACATTGTTACGTAAAAAGATTCCTACAGGGTTAATGCAAAGAACTATCTAGAAGTATTTAACTAAAGCAACAAACGTACACACATATTCGCGTGCAAACACTGCAGCAAAGAACTAAATAAGCATGCGTAACACAACAACAAAAAAGCGTCTGCTTATTAAGAAGCTTCGCATATTTACACACATACATACATACATGCCAATTCAAACGAAAGGTAAAAGGTAAACAACCACCACGCATTGCTTAGTTAATGATGTACACACGTTTGCATATACACATGTATATGCAAATATACATAGTTACTTCAAGTGGTATTGGTGCACAGTATAAAAAGCGCGATGCAACCAACGGCAAGTCAGTCGTGAATAAGTCAGTTGTGAAGTTCAGTTGTGTTGTGAACGAACAAGTCAGTCAGTGCTAATTGGATAATAACGTGCGGTGGATAATAACGTTAAGAAGTAAATAAGAAAAGACAAGTTGTAATTGGTTTAGTCAAGAATAAAAGGAAGTTCAGTTGCAAATAAGAAAATCGTGTTGTTATTAATTTTTATTTTTGAGCAATCAAAAGAACTCACGTTTAATAAAATTCAAACGTAACAATATGAAATATTGTGAAAAATTAAGTACAACATATTGCAATATTTAGCAGCACATCATATTATTATAAAAGATCTTCACTCTATTAATTTCTTCTTTCTTCATATCTTTAGAAAATAGAGATAAACTAAAGAAATTAGGCTTTGGTATCCATTCCTTAAGAATGTATATGTGTATGAATGGGTATCAAACACACCTAGTGAATAATTATGGACTTCAACTAGAATCATTCTGAAGCATTCATAAATTATAAAAGCCAATGTAAACAGATTTTATTTTATATCTGCATGAGTATCAAATAAATTTACAGACACAAACACACAACCCGCAAAGCGATTAGCTTGTCTGCAGAAAACACCCAGAGTCTATGGTGGGAATCGAACCCACGACCTCTGGACTGAGAGGCTAGCATCGCTACCAGTCAGCCACAGGGGCACTCAAAAAAAAAAAAAATTAAAGCATGTCGAAGCATGTACAATTAAAAACAATTCCTCACGTCATAAAATTTTATAAGCAAAGAATTATATGTTTTTGTAAATGAATTATTAACATATATATACATACATATCTGTGTAAAAAATTCAAAGGAGTGTATTCGTAAATTCTAATATTATAGATTTTTAATTGTAACACCACTACTACTACTGTACTATAAGTTTGTTGATCAAAATTAACTATCAACTTGTTGAATAATAATAATAATAATTTTTGGCTGTTAATTGAAAATGTCAGGGTTGGTTATGTCAGAAAGGTACACATTTTTGTTCACTGAGGTGAATATCCTCCCCGCCTGCGTATCTGAATGAAAACAACGGACTTCAATATGAACCTTAAACAGAAAACGAAAGGTTAAGGTAATGGGTTAATGGGTAAGTAAAATATACTTAGGCCTCGTGTGTTAAGTGTTAGCCGGAGTATATTTGATATATGATATTAAAATCTGGCTGTAGATATCTCATCCCAATTAATTATCTACTGGGGTATTACAGTAGAAATTTGGATCTCCTAAGGCTAGATTGCCAAATTTGTCTTTGATGGACTCTTGAATGGGTGAAAAATATGGATTCTTTTGTAATTCCCTCCCTACCAAAAAGTATATGTCATATTTGTTGGTTGATGACATGTTGGGTGTTATTCTTAACTTTGTATATTTCCTTCCATCCACCCTGAAAGTGTTCAACTTATTCTTTTCCACAAATGAATTGGTAACGCTGACGATATAGAGCTTGGATTTATTATAGCCCTAATCGGCTGGCATCCTTCATATGTCATTATATGAATTTCCGCTGTGGGCAAAAGAACCCTCTGTAAGGACGTTGGCAAGCTAAAGGGTATAGCTGTCGCGATGCTGGTAGCTGCCAATGACCGACGAGTTGTTGGAACGGGTGGTTTTTTATGAGATGCCCATGATGATGTTGTGGATGAGTCTATTAATGTTCTTTCGGGACCATGTAATATTGAGTGGTGTTTTCCACTTTGCTACTACACTTGCCTATTAAATGGTTCATAGAAAGGCAATTTACACAATAATGCAAACCGATAACGGTTTTATAGATTTTTTTTGGCGATAAATTAATTTTTGTGAGTTTTTTACAGCTTTTTAACTCATAATCTGCTTGACACAATCCACAACCAAAATTACGTCGCACGTGAATGCGTTTGACTCGATGACGTTGATCTTTATTAGATTTCCACGAGTATTGTTGAGTGACATGATCTGTATGAGAATTTGTGAAAATAAATAGAATTGATAAGATAAATGGGTTAAAAGATATAATACTTAAATGATAAATCACTATAATAATAATTTTATGGGTTAATTGGATAACTAAATTTGTTGTAGAAAACAAGGCAGTGATCAGACCTTTAAGTTAGTAGTTAGGGTCAGTGTAAATGAGTTAGTTGTGTATGTATGTGAATGGGTTAGTGTATTTACTCAATGCATTTTACGATGAATTTACGTCGTTGGGAGAAATACAAGTTTTGTTATTCGACGTGTCAAAGTCCCATTTAGACAACTCTGATATGTTCGTAACTACCTGTGTAAGTTTTAATTATACTTCCAAGTAACCATTTATTTGGGGGTAAGCTTTCTTGTCTAATAAGAACAATGTCATTAACTTCAACTTGTCGGTTCGAGTTCTTTGACTTATATCTTTTATGCAGCTCTTTAAGATATTCATCTTTCCATCGTCTTTTAGCTAGGATAATATTGCCATTGCTACAATCGGGCTCGGCAGGGGTGATGATTGGAGAACCTATTAAAAAATTATCTGGGGTTAAAGGATTGAGATCTTTATGATTTTCACCTGACGGGCTTAAAAGTCTCGAGTTGAGGCATCCTTCAATTCTAGCAAGTAGGGTAGCTAACTCTTCGAACGTGTATTTCAAAGTATTCGATTTCTTTAAATGTGATTTCAAGTTTTTTACTGCCGCTTCCCATAATCCACACATGTGTGGGTCTCTTGGTGGTATGAAGTGCCTCGTCAAGTTTTGTAAACTATTAGTTGCAATGACTGATCCGTTTACTTGCTTGAGGAACTCCTTTCGTTCTTTTTTCAGCAAATTATTAGCTCCAACGAAACTTTTTCCATTGTCCCAACAAGAACGAAAATTTAAATGACTGATGCAGCAATTGAATTGTTTCTCTTGCTGTATGACATATGGTGCAGTTTTGTTGAAAATACATGCCCTCCACATTCACTTCTTCAATTCTAGGCACGAAAAAACTGGTAATCATTTCAATTTGCTGAGCTCGGTGTCGAATTGAGGTGGATGGAGTTTGAGCGACATCATCACGTACAGCTGCGACATTTTCGGTCGATCCACCAGGTCGAAGGCGCGTTGTTGTCTTAACATCACTAACATACCCAGTTTCGGTGAATTTATCCATTAATCTCTTTACAGTTGACTCTTATTGTGACCCCAAATTGGAGTCTTATTGTGACCCCCAATTGTCACAGGCCGGTCCATCAAATCAAACAAACAAAATCAAAACAATTCACGTATTCCATTTGCAAGAAGGTTTCGTATATAAGGCAGAAATCTACATCAACTGACACCACACACAGTGGACCAACACAGATGACGAAGGTTTAGTGGCCTTAGAAAACAGCTGGCTGTTTTGTGCAACTATGTGTTGCCAGAATATGGACTAGTAACTTTGATGTTATTTGTTCATTAATAATTATCACATGTAATTTGGCTTCAAAAAAAAAGCGATACGAACTTTAGCCCGCTAAAATAAATTATAAATATAGAATCAAATGATGTTCGAAAAATAATAATTAAAAATTAACTTAAATTAATAGCCATGGGCCTGTGGCAAAAATTGTAATAAATATACTTAATAGTAACAAACCAAAAAAGTTTGTCTTAAGTAGAACAAAAAAATAAGCAAATTAACTAACATGTGCATAATTAGTAAAGAATAAACGACAATGGTAAGACTGTTGTAAATTAGAGATGGTAAATTTGGGCTTTTATTAAAAAACACGTTTCAGCAAATTGAAATACGATTAATCAAAACAATTCACGTATTCCATTTGCAAGAAGGTTTCGTATATAAGGCAAAAAAAAATTTTTCAAGCAGCTTCATCCGGAGTGTTTAGTATTAGAGCCCTTGTATCTCTTTTTTAAGCGGATGTGTCCAGTAAAGTTCAAAATATTACGAGCAAGGGGATTAGGATGTGACTCGAGTTTTGTTAGATATTTGCCTGCGTATTTTGCAATTTCTTCAGTCACTAGTGGCATATTTAAATCACGATGTATATTTGAATTCTTAATGTACATGGAGCAGATGTTATTAACCTTAAAATTTAGTTTTGTCTTCGTTGAATTCTCTCTACATTGGAAGCTGAATCAGTGCCCCATAACTGGATACCGTAACACCGTATTGGCTTTAAAAGCGACTTGTATATTAAAAGTTTGCAATCTAGGCTGAGTGTTGAATTTCTGCCAATCAGCCAATGTACCTGAGTTAATGTTAGTTTCATTTGAGTTAACTTATAGTCAATGTAATGTTTCCATGTAAGCCGTCTTTCGAGGTATATACCAAGATATTTCACATGTGAATGTTGAGGAACAACTTGATTATTAATCCGAATGGGAGAACAAATACACTTTTGTTCATTTACCTTAATTCTCCATAAGTTTAACCATAGTTCCATCTGGCTAATGTATTCCTGGAGTTTTCTGCATGCCTCATCAGGATTTTCGCGCATACTAAGGCAGGTTGTATCGTCGGCAAATGTAGAAGTGTGGATACTACTGTTTACAGGCATATCACAAGTATAAATCAAATATAAAAATGCCCCAGTATACTCCCCTGTGGCACACCGGATGAGATAGTTTCAGGCATACTCATAAAGTGTCCTTCCACAACTATAAATTTTCGTGCCAGAAAGTAACTTTCCAAAAGATTTAGAATGTTATAATAATAAAATAAAAAAGGAAAAATCTAGTTTGTCTTGTTGTTGAATAATTGATTAAGAATTATAGGTCTTAGGAAATATAATAAACTTAATGTATTGGAATTCTCTAAACTTAATGGTAAACATTGTTACGTAAAAAGATTCCTACAGGGTTAATGCAAGGAACTATCTAGAAGTATTTAACTAAAGCAACAAACGTACACACATATTCGCGTGCAAACACTGTAGCAAAGAACTAAATAAGCATGCGTAACACAACAACAAAAAAGCGTCTGCTTATTAAGAAGCTTCGCATATTTACACACATACATACATACATGCCAATTCAAACGAAAGGTAAAAGGTAAACAACCACCACGCATTGCTTAGTTAATGATGTACACACGTTTGCATATACACATGTATATGCAAATATACATAGTTACTTCTAGTGGTATTGGTGCACAGTATAAAAAGCGCGATGCAACCAACGGCAAGTCAGTCGTGAATAAGTCAGTTGTGAAGTTCAGTTGTGTTGTGAACGAACAAGTCAGTCAGTGCTAATTGGATAATAACGTGCGGTGGATAATAACGTTAAGAAGTAAATAAGAAAAGACAAGTTGTAATTGGTTTAGTCAAGAATAAAAGGAAGTTCAGTTGCAAATAAGAAAATCGTGTTGTTATTAATTTTTATTTTTGAGCAATCAAAAGAACTCACGTTTAATAAAATTTAAACGTAATAATATGAAATATTGTGAAAAATTAAGTACAACATATTGCAATATTTAGCAGCACATCATATTATTATAAAAGATCTTCACTCTATTAATTTCTTCTTTCTTCATATCTTTAGAAAATAGAGATAAACTAAAGAAATTGGGCTTTGGTATCCATTCCTTAAGAATGTATATGTGTATGAATGGGTATCAAACACACCTAGTGAATAATTATGGACTTCAACTAGAATCATGCTGAAGCATTCATAAATTGTAAAAGCCAATGTAAACAGATTTTATTTTATATCTGCATGAGTATCAAATAAATTTACGGAAAAAAATTAAAGCATGTCGAAGCATGTACAATTAAAAACAATTCCTCACGTCATAAAATTTTATAAGCAAAGAATTATATGTTTTTGTAAATGAATTATTAACATATATATACATACATATCTGTGTAAAAAATTCAAAGGAGTGTATTCGTAAATTCTAATATTATAGATTTTTGATTGTAACACCACTACTACTACTGTACTATAAGTTTGTTGATCAAAATTAACTATCAACTTGTTGAATAATAATAATAATAATTTTTGGCTGTTAATTGAAAATGTCAGGGTTGGTTATGTCAGAAAGGTACACATTTTTGTTCACTGAGGTGAATATCCTCCCCGCCTGCGTATCTGAATGAAAACAACGGACTTCAATATGAACCTTAAACAGAAAACGAAAGGTTAAGGTAATGGGTTAATGGGTAAGTAAAATATACTTAGGCCTCGTGTGTTAAGTGTTAGCCGGAGTATATTTGATATATGATATTAAAATCTGGCTGTAGATATCTCATCCCAATTAATTATCTACTGGGGTATTACAGTAGAAATTTGGATCTCCTAAGGCTAGATTGCCAAATTTGTCTTTGATGGACTCTTGAATGGGTGAAAAATATGAATTCTTTTGTAATTCCCTCCCTACCAAAAAGTATATGTCATATTTGTTGGTTGATGACATGTTGGGTGTTATTCTTAACTTTGTATATTTCCTTCCATCCACCCTGAAAGTGTTCAACTTATTCTTTTCCACAAATGAATTGGTAACGTTGACGATATAGAGCTTGGATTTATTATAGCCCTAATCGGCTGGCATCCTTCATATGTCATTATATGAATTTCCGCTGTGGGCAAAAGAACCCTCTGTAAGGACGTTGGCAAGCTAAAGGGTATAGCTGTCGCGATGCTGGTAGCTGCCAATGACCGACGAGTTGTTGGAACGGGTGGTTTTTTATGAGATGCCCATGATGATGTTGTGGATGAGTCTATTAATGGTCTTTCGGGACCATGTAATATTGAGTGGTGTTTTCCACTTTGCTACTACACTTGCCTATTAAATGGTTCATAGAAAGGCAATTTACACAATAATGCAAACCGATAACGGTTTTATAGATTTTTTTTGGCGATAAATTAATTTTTGTGAGTTTTTTACAGCTTTTTAACTCATAATCTGCTTGACACAATCCACAACCAAAATTACGACGCACGTGAATGCGTTTGACTCGATGACGTTGATCTTTATTAGATTTCCACGAGTATTGTTGAGTGACATGATCTGTATGAGAATTTGTGAAAATAAATAGAATTGATAAGATAAATGGGTTAAAAGATATAATACTTAAATGATAAATCACTATAATAATAATTTTATGGGTTAATTGGATAACTAAATTTGTTGTAGAAAACAAGGCAGTGATCAGACCTTTAAGTTAGTAGTTAGGGTCAGTGTAAATGAGTTAGTTGTGTATGTATGTGAATGGGTTAGTGTATTTACTCAATGCATTTTACGATGAATTTACGTCGTTGGGAGAAATACAAGTTTTGTTATTCGACGTGTCAAAGTCCCATTTAGACAACTCTGATATGTTCGTAACTACCTGTGTAAGTTTTAATTATACTTCCAAGTAACCATTTATTTGGGGGTAAGCTTTCTTGTCTGATAAGAACAATGTCATTAACTTCAACTTGTCGGTTCGAGTTCTTCCACTTATATCTTTTATGCAGCTCTTTAAGATATTCATCTTTCCATCGTCTTTTAGCTAGGATAATATTGCAATTGCTACAATCGGGCTCGGCAGGGGTGATGATTGGAGAACCTATTAAAAAATTATCTGGGGTTAAAGGATTGAGATCTTTATGGTTTTCACCTGACGGGCTTAAAAGTCTCGAGTTGAGGCATCCTTCAATTCTAGCAAGTAGGGTAGCTAACTCTTCGAACGTGTATTTCAAAGTATTCGATTTCTTTAAATGTGATTTCAAGTTTTTTACTGCCGCTTCCCATAATCCACACATGTGTGGGTCTCTTGGTGGTATGAAGTGCCTCGTCAAGTTTTGTAAACTATTAGTTGCAATGACTGATCCGTTTACTTGCTTGAGGAACTCCTTTCGTTCTTTTTTCAGCAAATTATTAGCTCCAACGAAACTTTTTCCATTGTTCCAACAAGAACGAAAATTTAAATGACTGATGCAGCAATTGAATTGTTTCTCTTGCTGTATGACATATGGTGCAGTTTTGTTGAAAATACATGCCCTCCACATTCACTTCTTCAATTCTAGGCACGAAAAAACTGGTAATCATTTCAATTTGCTGAGCTCGGTGTCGAATTGAGGTGGATGGAGTTTGAGCGACATCATCACGTACAGCTGCGACATTTTCGGTCGATCCACCAGGTCGAAGGCGCGTTGTTGTCTTAACATCACTAACATACCCAGTTTCGGTGAATTTATCCATTAATCTCTTTACAGTTGACTCTTATTGTGACCCCAAATTGGAGTCTTATTGTGACCCCCAATTGTCACAGGCCGGTCCATCAAATCAAACAAACAAAATCAAAACAATTCACGTATTCCATTTGCAAGAAGGTTTCGTATATAAGGCAGAAATCTACATCAACTGACACCACACACAGTGGACCAACACAGATGACGAAGGTTTAGTGGCCTTAGAAAACAGCTGGCTGTTTTGTGCAACTATGTGTTGCCAGAATATGGACTAGTAACTTTGATGTTATTTGTTCATTAATAATTATCACATGTAATTTGGCTTCAAAAAAAAAGCGATACGAACTTTAGCCCGCTAAAATAAATTATAAATATAGAATCAAATGATGTTCGAAAAATAATAATTAAAAATTAACTTAAATTAATAGCCATGGGCCTGTGGCAAAAATTGTAATAAATATACTTAATAGTAACAAACCAAAAAAGTTTGTCTTAAGTAGAACAAAAAAATAAGCAAATTAACTAACATGTGCATAATTAGTAAAGAATAAACGACAATGGTAAGACTGTTGTAAATTAGAGATGGTAAATTTGGGCTTTTATTAAAAAACACGTTTCAGCAAATTGAAATACGATTAATCAAAACAATTCACGTATTCCATTTGCAAGAAGGTTTCGTATATAAGGCAAAAAAAAATTTTTCAAGCAGCTTCATCCGGAGTGTTTAGTATTAGAGCCCTTGTATCTCTTTTTTAAGCGGATGTGTCCAGTAAAGTTCAAAATATTACGAGCAAGGGGATTAGGATGTGACTCGAGTTTTGTTAGATATTTGCCTGCGTATTTTGCAATTTCTTCAGTCACTAGTGGCATATTTAAATCACGATGTATATTTGAATTCTTAATGTACATGGAGCAGATGTTATTAACCTTAAAATTTAGTTTTGTCTTCGTTGAATTCTCTCTACATTGGAAGCTGAATCAGTGCCCCATAACTGGATACCGTAACACCGTATTGGCTTTAAAAGCGACTTGTATATTAAAAGTTTGCAATCTAGGCTGAGTGTTGAATTTCTGCCAATCAGCCAATGTACCTGAGTTAATGTTAGTTTCATTTGAGTTAACTTATAGTCAATGTAATGTTTCCATGTAAGCCGTCTTTCGAGGTATATACCAAGATATTTCACATGTGAATGTTGAGGAACAACTTGATTATTAATCCGAATGGGAGAACAAATACACTTTTGTTCATTTACCTTAATTCTCCATAAGTTTAACCATAGTTCCATCTGGCTAATGTATTCCTGGAGTTTTCTGCATGCCTCATCAGGATTTTCGCGCATACTAAGGCAGGTTGTATCGTCGGCAAATGTAGAAGTGTGGATACTACTGTTTACAGGCATATCACAAGTATAAATCAAATATAAAAATGCCCCAGTATACTCCCCTGTGGCACACCGGATGAGATAGTTTCAGGCATACTCATAAAGTGTCCTTCCACAACTATAAATTTTCGTGCCAGAAAGTAACTTTCCAAAAGATTTAGAATGTTATAATAATAAAATAAAAAAGGAAAAATCTAGTTTGTCTTGTTGTTGAATAATTGATTAAGAATTATAGGTCTTAGGAAATATAATAAACTTAATGTATTGGAATTCTCTAAACTTAATGGTAAACATTGTTACGTAAAAAGATTCCTACAGGGTTAATGCAAAGAACTATCTAGAAGTATTTAACTAAAGCAACAAACGTACACACATATTCGCGTGCAAACACTGCAGCAAAGAACTAAATAAGCATGCGTAACACAACAACAAAAAAGCGTCTGCTTATTAAGAAGCTTCGCATATTTACACACATACATACATACATGCCAATTCAAACGAAAGGTAAAAGGTAAACAACCACCACGCATTGCTTAGTTAATGATGTACACACGTTTGCATATACACATGTATATGCAAATATACATAGTTACTTCTAGTGGTATTGGTGCACAGTATAAAAAGCGCGATGCAACCAACGGCAAGTCAGTCGTGAATAAGTCAGTTGTGAAGTTCAGTTGTGTTGTGAACGAACAAGTCAGTCAGTGCTAATTGGATAATAACGTGCGGTGGATAATAACGTTAAGAAGTAAATAAGAAAAGACAAGTTGTAATTGGTTTAGTCAAGAATAAAAGGAAGTTCAGTTGCAAATAAGAAAATCGTGTTGTTATTAATTTTTATTTTTGAGCAATCAAAAGAACTCACGTTTAATAAAATTTAAACGTAATAATATGAAATATTGTGAAAAATTAAGTACAACATATTGCAATATTTAGCAGCACATCATATTATTATAAAAGATCTTCACTCTATTAATTTCTTCTTTCTTCATATCTTTAGAAAATAGAGATAAACTAAAGAAATTGGGCTTTGGTATCCATTCCTTAAGAATGTATATGTGTATGAATGGGTATCAAACACACCTAGTGAATAATTATGGACTTCAACTAGAATCATGCTGAAGCATTCATAAATTGTAAAAGCCAATGTAAACAGATTTTATTTTATATCTGCATGAGTATCAAATAAATTTACGGAAAAAACTTAAAGCATGTCGAAGCATGTACAATTAAAAACAATTCCTCACGTCATAAAATTTTATAAGCAAAGAATTATATGTTTTTGTAAATGAATTATTAACATATATATACATACATATCTGTGTAAAAAATTCAAAGGAGTGTATTCGTAAATTCTAATATTATAGATTTTTAATTGTAACACCACTACTACTACTGTACTATAAGTTTGTTGATCAAAATTAACTATCAACTTGTTGAATAATAATAATAATAATTTTTGGCTGTTAATTGAAAATGTCAGGGTTGGTTATGTCAGAAAGGTACACATTTTTGTTCACTGAGGTGAATATCCTCCCCGCCTGCGTATCTGAATGAAAACAACGGACTTCAATATGAACCTTAAACAGAAAACGAAAGGTTAAGGTAATGGGTTAATGGGTAAGTAAAATATACTTAGGCCTCGTGTGTTAAGTGTTAGCCGGAGTATATTTGATATATGATATTAAAATCTGGCTGTAGATATCTCATCGCAATTAATTATCTACTGGGGTATTACAGTAGAAATTTGGATCTCCTAAGCCTAGATTGCCAAATTTGTCTTTGATGGACTCTTGAATGGGTGAAAAATATGGATTCTTTTGTAATTCCCTCCCTACCATAAAGTATATGTCATATTTGTTGGTTGATGACATGTTGGGTGTTATTCTTAACTTTGTATATTTCCTTCCATCCACCCTGAAAGTGTTCAACTTATTCTTTTCCACAAATGAATTGGTAACGTTGACGATATAGAGCTTGGATTTATTATAGCCCTAATCGGCTGGCATCCTTCATATGTCATTATATGAATTTCCGCTGTGGGCAAAAGAACCCTCTGTAAGGACGTTGGCAAGCTAAAGGGTATAGCTGTCGCGATGCTGGTAGCTGCCAATGACCGACGAGTTGTTGGAACGGGTGGTTTTTTATGAGATGCCCATGATGATGTTGTGGATGAGTCTATTAATGTTCTTTCGGGACCATGTAATATTGAGTGGTGTTTTCCACTTTGCTACTACACTTGCCTATTAAATGGTTCATAGAAAGGCAATTTACACAATAATGCAAACCGATAACGGTTTTATAGATTTTTTTTGGCGATAAATTAATTTTTGTGAGTTTTTTACAGCTTTTTAACTCATAATCTGCTTGACACAATCCACAACCAAAACTACGACGCACGTGAATGCGTTTGACTCGATGACGTTGATCTTTATTAGATTTCCACGAGTATTGTTGAGTGACATGATCTGTATGAGAATTTGTGAAAATAAATAGAATTGATAAGATAAATGGGTTAAAAGTTATAATACTTAAATGATAAATCACTATAATAATAATTTTATGGGTTAATTGGATAACTAAATTTGTTGTAGAAAACAAGGCAGTGATCAGACCTTTAAGTTAGTAGTTAGGGTCAGTGTAAATGAGTTAGTTGTCTATGTATGTGAATGGGTTAGTGTATTTACTCAATGCATTTTACGATGAATTTACGTCGTTGGGAGAAATACAAGTTTTGTTATTCGACGTGTCAAAGTCCCATTTAGACAACTCTGATATGTTCGTAACTACCTGTGTAAGTTTTAATTATACTTCCAAGTAACCATTTATTTGGGGGTAAGCTTTCTTGTCTGATAAGAACAATGTCATTAACTTCAACTTGTCGGTTCGAGTTCTTCCACTTATATCTTTTATGCAGCTCTTTAAGATATTCATCTTTCCATCGTCTTTTAGCTAGGATAATATTGCAATTGCTACAATCGGGCTCGGCAGGGGTGATGATTGGAGAACCTATTAAAAAATTATCTGGGGTTAAAGGATTGAGATCTTTATGGTTTTCACCTGACGGGCTTAAAAGTCTCGAGTTGAGGCATCCTTCAATTCTAGCAAGTAGGGTAGCTAACTCTTCGAACGTGTATTTCAAAGTATTCGATTTCTTTAAATGTGATTTCAAGTTTTTTACTGCCGCTTCCCATAATCCACACATGTGTGGGTCTCTTGGTGGTATGAAGTGCCTCGTCAAGTTTTGTAAACTATTAGTTGCAATGACTGATCCGTTTACTTGCTTGAGGAACTCCTTTCGTTCTTTTTTCAGCAAATTATTAGCTCCAACGAAACTTTTTCCATTGTTCCAACAAGAACGAAAATTTAAATGACTGATGCAGCAATTGAATTGTTTCTCTTGCTGTATGACATATGGTGCAGTTTTGTTGAAAATACATGCCCTCCACATTCACTTCTTCAATTCTAGGCACGAAAAAACTGGTAATCATTTCAATTTGCTGAGCTCGGTGTCGAATTGAGGTGGATGGAGTTTGAGCGACATCATCACGTACAGCTGCGACATTTTCGGTCGATCCACCAGGTCGAAGGCGCGTTGTTGTCTTAACATCACTAACATACCCAGTTTCGGTGAATTTATCCATTAATCTCTTTACAGTTGACTCTTATTGTGACCCCAAATTGGAGTCTTATTGTGACCCCCAATTGTCACAGGCCGGTCCATCAAATCAAACAAACAAAATCAAAACAATTCACGTATTCCATTTGCAAGAAGGTTTCGTATATAAGGCAGAAATCTACATCAACTGACACCACACACAGTGGACCAACACAGATGACGAAGGTTTAGTGGCCTTAGAAAACAGCTGGCTGTTTTGTGCAACTATGTGTTGCCAGAATATGGACTAGTAACTTTGATGTTATTTGTTCATTAATAATTATCACATGTAATTTGGCTTCAAAAAAAAAGCGATACGAACTTTAGCCCGCTAAAATAAATTATAAATATAGAATCAAATGATGTTCGAAAAATAATAATTAAAAATTAACTTAAATTAATAGCCATGGGCCTGTGGCAAAAATTGTAATAAATATACTTAATAGTAACAAACCAAAAAAGTTTGTCTTAAGTAGAACAAAAAAATAAGCAAATTAACTAACATGTGCATAATTAGTAAAGAATAAACGACAATGGTAAGACTGTTGTAAATTAGAGATGGTAAATTTGGGCTTTTATTAAAAAACACGTTTCAGCAAATTGAAATACGATTAATCAAAACAATTCACGTATTCCATTTGCAAGAAGGTTTCGTATATAAGGCAAAAAAAAATTTTTCAAGCAGCTTCATCCGGAGTGTTTAGTATTAGAGCCCTTGTATCTCTTTTTTAAGCGGATGTGTCCAGTAAAGTTCAAAATATTACGAGCAAGGGGATTAGGATGTGACTCGAGTTTTGTTAGATATTTGCCTGCGTATTTTGCAATTTCTTCAGTCACTAGTGGCATATTTAAATCACGATGTATATTTGAATTCTTAATGTACATGGAGCAGATGTTATTAACCTTAAAATTTAGTTTTGTCTTCGTTGAATTCTCTCTACATTGGAAGCTGAATCAGTGCCCCATAACTGGATACCGTAACACCGTATTGGCTTTAAAAGCGACTTGTATATTAAAAGTTTGCAATCTAGGCTGAGTGTTGAATTTCTGCCAATCAGCCAATGTACCTGAGTTAATGTTAGTTTCATTTGAGTTAACTTATAGTCAATGTAATGTTTCCATGTAAGCCGTCTTTCGAGGTATATACCAAGATATTTCACATGTGAATGTTGAGGAACAACTTGATTATTAATCCGAATGGGAGAACAAATACACTTTTGTTCATTTACCTTAATTCTCCATAAGTTTAACCATAGTTCCATCTGGCTAATGTATTCCTGGAGTTTTCTGCATGCCTCATCAGGGTTTTCGCGCATACTAAGGCAGGTTGTATCGTCGGCAAATGTAGAAGTGTGGATACTACTGTTTACAGGCATATCACAAGTATAAATCAAATATAAAAATGCCCCAGTATACTCCCCTGTGGCACACCGGATGAGATAGTTTCAGGCATACTCATAAAGTGTCCTTCCACAACTATAAATTTTCGTGCCAGAAAGTAACTTTCCAAAAGATTTAGAATGTTATAATAATAAAATAAAAAAGGAAAAATCTAGTTTGTCTTGTTGTTGAATAATTGATTAAGAATTATAGGTCTTAGGAAATATAATAAACTTAATGTATTGGAATTCTCTAAACTTAATGGTAAACATTGTTACGTAAAAAGATTCCTACAGGGTTAATGCAAAGAACTATCTAGAAGTATTTAACTAAAGCAACAAACGTACACACATATTCGCGTGCAAACACTGTAGCAAAGAACTAAATAAGCATGCGTAACACAACAACAAAAAAGCGTCTGCTTATTAAGAAGCTTCGCATATTTACACACATACATACATACATGCCAATTCAAACGAAAGGTAAAAGGTAAACAACCACCACGCATTGCTTAGTTAATGATGTACACACGTTTGCATATACACATGTATATGCAAATATACATAGTTACTTCTAGTGGTATTGGTGCACAGTATAAAAAGCGCGATGCAACCAACGGCAAGTCAGTCGTGAATAAGTCAGTTGTGAAGTTCAGTTGTGTTGTGAACGAACAAGTCAGTCAGTGCTAATTGGATAATAACGTGCGGTGGATAATAACGTTAAGAAGTAAATAAGAAAAGACAAGTTGTAATTGGTTTAGTCAAGAATAAAAGGAAGTTCAGTTGCAAATAAGAAAATGGTGTTGTTATTAATTTTTATTTTTGAGCAATCAAAAGAACTCACGTTTAATAAAATTTAAACGTAATAATATGAAATATTGTGAAAAATTAAGTACAACATATTGCAATATTTAGCAGCACATCATATTATTATAAAAGATCTTCACTCTATTAATTTCTTCTTTCTTCATATCTTTAGAAAATAGAGATAAACTAAAGAAATTGGGCTTTGGTATCCATTCCTTAAGAATGTATATGTGTATGAATGGGTATCAAACACACCTAGTGAATAATTATGGACTTCAACTAGAATCATTCTGAAGCATTCATAAATTGTAAAAGCCAATGTAAACAGATTTTATTTTATATCTGCATGAGTATCAAATAAATTTACGGAAAAAAATTAAAGCATGTCGAAGCATGTACAATTAAAAACAATTCCTCACGTCATAAAATTTTATAAGCAAAGAATTATATGTTTTTGTAAATGAATTATTAACATATATATACATACATATCTGTGTAAAAAACTCAAAGGAGTGTATTCGTAAATTCTAATATTATAGATTTTTAATTGTAACACCACTACTACTACTGTACTATAAGTTTGTTGATCAAAATTAACTATCAACTTGTTGAATAATAATAATAATAATTTTTGGCTGTTAATTGAAAATGTCAGGGTTGGTTATGTCAGAAAGGTACACATTTTTGTTCACTGAGGTGAATATCCTCCCCGCCTGCGTATCTGAATGAAAACAACGGACTTCAATATGAACCTTAAACAGAAAACGAAAGGTTAAGGTAATGGGTAAGTAAAATATACTTAGGCCTCGTGTGTTAAGTGTTAGCCGGAGTATATTTGATATATGATATTAAAATCTGGCTGTAGATATCTCATCCCAATTAATTATCTACTGGGGTATTACAGTAGAAATTTGGATCTCCTAAGGCTAGATTGCCAAATTTGTCTTTGATGGACTCTTGAATGGGTGAAAAATATGGATTCTTTTGTAATTCCCTCCCTACCAAAAAGTATATGTCATATTTGTTGGTTGATGACATGTTGGGTGTTATTCTTAACTTTGTATATTTCCTTCCATCCACCCTGAAAGTGTTCAACTTATTCTTTTCCACAAATGAATTGGTAACGCTGACGATATAGAGCTTGGATTTATTATAGCCCTAATCGGCTGGCATCCTTCATATGTCATTATATGAATTTCCGCTGTGGGCAAAAGAACCCTCTGTAAGGACGTTGGCAAGCTAAAGGGTATAGCTGTCGCGATGCTGGTAGCTGCCAATGACCGACGAGTTGTTGGAACGGGTGGTTTTTTATGAGATGCCCATGATGATGTTGTGGATGAGTCTATTAATGTTCTTTCGGGACCATGTAATATTGAGTGGTGTTTTCCACTTTGCTACTACACTTGCCTATTAAATGGTTCATAGAAAGGCAATTTACACAATAATGCAAACCGATAACGGTTTTATAGATTTTTTTTGGCGATAAATTAATTTTTGTGAGTTTTTTACAGCTTTTTAACTCATAATCTGCTTGACACAATCCACAACCAAAATTACGACGCACGTGAATGCGTTTGACTCGATGACGTTGATCTTTATTAGATTTCCACGAGTATTGTTGAGTGACATGATCTGTATGAGAATTTGTGAAAATAAATAGAATTGATAAGATAAATGGGTTAAAAGATATAATACTTAAATGATAAATCACTATAATAATAATTTTATGGGTTAATTGGATAACTAAATTTGTTGTAGAAAGCAAGGCAGTGATCAGACCTTTAAGTTAGTAGTTAGGGTCAGTGTAAATGAGTTAGTTGTGTATGTATGTGAATGGGTTAGTGTATTTACTCAATGCATTTTACGATGAATTTACGTCGTTGGGAGAAATACAAGTTTTGTTATTCGACGTGTCAAAGTCCCATTTAGACAACTCTGATATGTTCGTAACTACCTGTGTAAGTTTTAATTATACTTCCAAGTAACCATTTATTTGGGGGTAAGCTTTCTTGTCTAATAAGAACAATGTCATTAACTTCAACTTGTCGGTTCGAGTTCTTCCACTTATATCTTTTATGCAGCTCTTTAAGATATTCATCTTTCCATCGTCTTTTAGCTAGGATAATATTGCCATTGCTACAATCGGGCTCGGCAGGGGTGATGATTGGAGAACCTATTAAAAAATTATCTGGGGTTAAAGGATTGAGATCTTTTTTTTTCACCTGACGGGCTTAAAATTCTCGAGTTGAGGCATCCTTCAATTCTAGCAAGTAGGGTAGCTAACTCTTCGAACGTGTATTTCAAAGTATTCGATTTCTTTAAATGTGATTTCAAGTTTTTTACTGCCGCTTCCCATAATCCACACATGTGTGGGTCTCTTGGTGGTATGAAGTGCCTCGTCAAGTTTTGTAAACTATTAGTTGCAATGACTGATCCGTTTACTTGCTTGAGGAACTCCTGTCGTTCTTTTTTCAGCAAATTATTAGCTCCAACGAAACTTTTTCCATTGTCCCAACAAGAACGAAAATTTAAATGACTGATGCAGCAATTGAATTGTTTCTCTTGCTGTATGACATATGGTGCAGTTTTGTTGAAAATACATGCCCTCCACATTCACTTCTTCAATTCTAGGCACGAAAAAACTGGTAATCATTTCAATTTGCTGAGCTCGGTGTCGAATTGAGGTGGATGGAGTTTGAGCGACATCATCACGTACAGCTGCGACATTTTCGGTCGATCCACCAGGTCGAAGGCGCGTTGTTGTCTTAACATCACTAACATACCCAGTTTCGGTGAATTTATCCATTAATCTCTTTACAGTTGACTCTTATTGTGACCCCAAATTGGAGTCTTATTGTGACCCCCAATTGTCACAGGCCGGTCCATCAAATCAAACAAACAAAATCAAAACAATTCACGTATTCCATTTGCAAGAAGGTTTCGTATATAAGGCAGAAATCTACATCAACTGACACCACACACAGTGGACCAACACAGATGACGAAGGTTAAGTGGCCTTAGAAAACAGCTGGCTGTTTTGTGCAACTATGTGTTGCCAGAATATGATGCTTTGATGTTATTTGTTCATTAATAATTATCACATGTAATTTGGCTTCAAAAAAAAAGCGATACGGACTTTAGCCCGCTAAAATAAATTATAAATATAGAATCAAATGATGTTCGAAAAATAATAATTAAAAATTAACTTAAATTAATAGCCATGGGCCTGTGGCAAAAATTGTAATAAATATACTTAATAGTAACAAACCAAAAAAGTTTGTCTTAAGTAGAACAAAAAAATAAGCAAATTAACTAACATGTGCATAATTAGTAAAGAATAAACGACAATGGTAAGACTGTTGTAAATTAGAGATGGTAAATTTGGGCTTTTATTAAAAAACACGTTTCAGCAAATTGAAATACGATTAATCAAAACAATTCACGTATTCCATTTGCAAGAAGGTTTCGTATATAAGGCAAAAAAAAATTTTTCAAGCAGCTTCATCCGGAGTGTTTAGTATTAGAGCCCTTGTATCTCTTTTTTAAGCGGATGTGTCCAGTAAAGTTCAAAATATTACGAGCAAGGGGATTAGGATGTGACTCGAGTTTTGTTAGATATTTGCCTGCGTATTTTGCCATTTCTTCAGTCACTAGTGGCATATTTAAATCACGATGTATATTTGAATTCTTAATGTACATGGAGCAGATGTTATTAACCTTAAAATTTAGTTTTGTCTTCGTTGAATTCTCTCTACATTGGAAGCTGAATCAGTGCCCCATAACTGGATACCGTAACACCGTATTGGCTTTAAAAGCGACTTGTATATTAAAAGTTTGCAATCTAGGCTGAGTGTTGAATTTCTGCCAATCAGCCAATGTACCTGAGTTAATGTTAGTTTCATTTGAGTTAACTTATAGTCAATGTAATGTTTCCATGTAAGCCGTCTTTCGAGGTATATACCAAGATATTTCACATGTGAATGTTGAGGAACAACTTGATTATTAATCCGAATGGGAGAACAAATACACTTTTGTTCATTTACCTTAATTCTCCATAAGTTTAACCATAGTTCCATCTGGCTAATGTATTCCTGGAGTTTTCTGCATGCCTCATCAGGATTTTCGCGCATACTAAGGCAGGTTGTATCGTCGGCAAATGTAGAAGTGTGGATACTACTGTTTACAGGCATATCACAAGTATAAATCAAATATAAAAATGGCCCCAGTATACTCCCCTGTGGCACACCGGATGAGATAGTTTCAGGCATACTCATAAAGTGTCCTTCCACAACTATAAATTTTCGTGCCAGAAAGTAACTTTCCAAAAGATTTAGAATGTTATAATAATAAAATAAAAAAGGAAAAATCTAGTTTGTCTTGTTGTTGAATAATTGATTAAGAATTATAGGTCTTAGGAAATATAATAAACTTAATGTATTGGAATTCTCTAAACTTAATGGTAAACATTGTTACGTAAAAAGATTCCTACAGGGTTAATGCAAAGAACTATCTAGAAGTATTTAACTAAATCAACAAACGTACACACATATTCGCGTGCAAACACTGCAGCAAAGAACTAAATAAGCATGCGTAACACAACAACAAAAAAGCGTCTGCTTATTAAGAAGCTTCGCATATTTACACACATACATACATACATGCCAATTCAAACGAAAGGTAAAAGGTAAACAACCACCACGCATTGCTTAGTTAATGATGTACACACGGTTGCATATACACATGTATATGCAAATATACATAGTTACTTCTAGTGGTATTGGTGCACAGTATAAAAAGCGCGATGCAACCAACGGCAAGTCAGTCGTGAATAAGTCAGTTGTGAAGTTCAGTTGTGTTGTGAACGAACAAGTCAGTCAGTGCTAATTGGATAATAACGTGCGGTGGATAATAACGTTAAGAAGTAAATAAGAAAAGACAAGTTGTAATTGGTTTAGTCAAGAATAAAAGGAAGTTCAGTTGCAAATAAGAAAATCGTGTTGTTATTAATTTTTATTTTTGAGCAATCAAAAGAACTCACGTTTAATAAAATGTTTTTTTTTTTTTTTTTTTTTTTTATGCATGTTTTTTATTTATTGTATCTTCATATATGAACTAACAATAAGTATTCAAATCTTAAATCTAACATATAATTAATAGGTCCGACCAATGCCAGACCTAACTAAGTGATAGTTGTAAATAATACATAAGTAGTGATAAGCAAAAAAAAAAAAAAAAAAAAAAAAATTTCAAGCAACTTCATTCGGAGTGTTTAGTATTAGAGCCCTTGTATCTCTCTTTTTTAAGCGGATGTGTCCAGTAAAGTTCAAAATATTACGAGCAAGCGGATTAGGATGTGACTCGAGTTTCGTTAGATATTTGCCTGCGTATTTTGCAATTTCTTCAATCACTAGTGGCATATTTAAATCACGATGTATATTTGAATTCTTAATGTACCATGGAGCAGATGTTATTAACCTTAAAATTTTGTTTTGTCTTCGTTGAATTCTCTCTACATTGGAGGCAGAAGCAGTGCCCCATAACTGGATACCGTAACACCATATTGGCTTTAAAAGCGACTTGTATATTAAAAGTTTGCAGTCTAGGCTGAGTGTTGAATTTCTGCCAATCAGCCAATGTACCTGAGTTAATTTTAGTTTTATTTGAGTTAACTTATAGTCAATGTGATGTTTCCATGTAAGCCGTCGATCAAGGTGTATACCAAGATATTTCACATGTGAATGTTGAGGAACAACTTGATTATTAATCCGAATGGGGGAACAAGTATCTCTTCGTAAAGTAAATGTTATATGGACACACTTTTGTTCATTTACCTTAATTCTCCATAAGTTTAACCATAGTTCCATCTGGCTAATGTGTTCCTGGAGTTTTCGGGATGCCTCATCAGGGTTTTCGTGCATACTAAGGCAGGCGGTATCGTCGGCAAATGTAGAAGTGTGGATACTACTGCTCACAGGCATATCACAAGTATAAATCAAATATAAAAATGGCCCCAGTATACTCCCCTGTGGCACACCGGATGAGATAGTTTCAGGCATAAAGTGTCCTTCCACCACTGTAAATTTTCGTGCGAGAATGTAACTTTCCAAAAGTTTTAGAATGTTTATTGGTAAGTATGTCCTCAATTTCAAAATCAGGCCTTCATGCCACACTTTATCAAATGCCTGAGAAACGTCAATAAACAGGGCAGAACAATATTTCTTTTCCTCAAATGTTTTTCTGATAAATTGAACCAATCTATGCGTTTGCTCAATGGTGCTATGCTGGCTTCTAAAACCAAATTGATGGTCCGGGATGCACCCATTATGAGTTAAAATTGAAGACAATTTTGCCATGAGGAGCTTTTCAAAAAGCTTTGACATTGTTGACAGTAAACTTATTGGCCTATATGACTCAGCCTTGGTAAGATCTTTACCTGGCTTTGGAATCATTTTAACCTTGGCAAGCTTCCAGCAGTCTGGATAATACTCCAGTCGTAAAATGGCATTAAAAATGAATAACAGGATTCTAATTGCAGTACGAGGTAACTTAATCAGCATCTGGTTACTAATTCCATCCATACCGGGAGCTTTTTTCGGGTTGAGCTCGGCAATTAGTTTTTGTACATCACACATCGTAAATTTTATGGGTCGAGGGGGTAGAGCAACTACACTCGGCAAATCAGCAACACCGGTACATGTATTTGGTGTAAAAACGGATTTTAAATGCTCAACAAAAATGTTACCTTTTTCAGTATCGCTTCTTGCCCAACCTCCGGTAGATGTGCGCAGAGGTGGCTTAAACTCAACGGGTGTTTTAAGCTTTTTAGCAGCGCGCCACAAAGAGTAATTAGATGCTGGTGTGACATCAAGCCCTTCCAGATAATTTTTAAAAGATGCAGTTTTTTCAGATGCAAGCAACTCTTGGAGTCTTTTAGTGCACTCTTTAAATCTGATTTTGTGTTGAGGTGATCTGTGCTGTTGCCATTCCCTTCTAGCTCTCCTTTTTTCACGTACGATATGTTCAACGTCTGTAGAATAAATTTTATTGTACACAGTATGCAGATGAGAGGTAGTGGCATGTTCAGAAGCTTGTTTAATATTCTCGTTAAGATTTGCAATGTTCGATTCAATATCATTGGGTGATCTTAGCGTAATATTTTCTGTGCAATGACTACTAAGATATTTTTTGAATCCCAGCCAATTAACACGATTTATCATCTTGACATATGGGTGAGGTAAAGCGCTTCTCAGTGGGCTACAGATTGTAACGATCGTGGGAGAGTGATCGGACGAGAGATCTAGGGAAGCTTCAACGTGGATTAATTCCCTAGAAATACTTTTTATGACGCCGAAATCTATAACATCCGGAATTTTTTGTATGTCCGTAGGCCAGTAAGTAGGCTCCCCACTCGAAATAACATCCAAGCCCATTTTTGAAATTGTGTTGAACAACGCCCTACCTCTAGGCGTAATAAGACGCGAACCCCAGAACGTATGCTTAGCATTGTAGTCGCCAGCTGCTACGAAACAAGGTCCAAGAGATTTGTAGAACTTCTCGTATTGGTCCTCAGTGATTGAAAATCTGGGAGGGGAGTAAATTGAAGATATCACGAAATTTGTACAAAAATTTTCAATGCAGATATTTGTTGCTTGTAGATGTTCTTCACAAATGTTGTCAAGAATATAGTGCTTGAGTCTTGACTTTATTAGAATTGCTGATCCACCGCATGCTCTCCCTCTAGGGTCCTTTGTATCATATAAAGTGTAGCCATTCATTTTAAAGAGGCTTCTAGAAGTCAAATGAGTCTCAGAGACCAACATTATATCAATATTTTTTTCCGTAAGGAAGTGCTCAAGTTCATTTTTATGTTGGCGAATGCCGTTTGCGTTCCAGAAACATATTTTTAAAGTGTTCATGGCTTGTTAATTAATGCTTGAAGCAGAGTATTCTGCATTCTCAGCATTTCTTGCATCATGGTAGTCATATTTGTTGTAAAGTTGTTTATAGTTAGCACCAGATTCTCAATAGTAGCTTCAAGGCGACTAAAGTTAAAGCTTGAATTTGCATTCGTTGAATTATTTGGCGGTGAAATATTTTGTGTGGGGATAGAACTAGCCTTAGCAGCATCGGCATACGATACACGTGAAGTAACTGGTTGGCTCACTTGAGCAAAAGTGGCGGAGTACACGTTTAATGGTTGAGCTGGAGCTAATTTAGGTTTTTGCACCATAGCCTGCTTGACGAAAGAGTACACAGGACATCCTCTGTAGTTAGCGGTGTGATTACCTCCACAATTACTGCATTTTTTTTCCGCTTGATCTTTTGGTTTGGTACAACTTGCAGTACCGTGCAATTCACCGCAGATAACACACACTGTAGGTAAATTGCAGTAAGCTTTTGTATGGCCATATTCTTGGCAATTATGACACTGCACGGGACCTGCACGCTTATGTGGCTCTTCAACTGTGATTTTTCTGTATAAAAGGTATTTAATAAAATTTAAACGTAACAATATGAAATATTGTGAAAAATTAAGTACAACATATTGCAATATTTAGCAGCACATCATATTATTATAAAAGATCTTCACTCTATTAATTTCTTCTTTCTTCATATCTTTAGAAAATAGAGATAAACTAAAGAAATTGGGATTTGGTATCCATTCCTTAAGAATGTATATGTGTATGAATGGGTATCAAACACACCTAGTGAATAATTATGGACTTCAACTAGAATCATTCTGAAGCATTCATAAATTGTAAAAGCCAATGTAAACAGATTTTATTTTATATCTGCATGAGTATGAAATAAATTTACGGAAAAAAATTAAAGCATGTCGAAGCATGTACAATTAAAAACAATTCCTCACGTCATAAAATTTTATAAGCAAAGAATTATATGTTTTTGTAAATGAATTATTAACATATATATACATACATATCTGTGTAAAAAATTCAAAGGAGTGTATTCGTAAATTCTAATATTATAGATTTTTAATTGTAACACCACTACTACTACTGTACTATAAGTTTGTTGATCAAAATTAACTATCAACTTGTTGAATAATAATAATAATAATTTTTGGCTGTTAATTGAAAATGTCAGGGTTGGTTATGTCAGAAAGGTACACATTTTTGTTCACTGAGGTGAATATCCTCCCCGCCTGCGTATCTGAATGAAAACAACGGACTTCAATATGAACCTTAAACAGAAAACGAAAGGTTAAGGTAATGGGTTAATGGGTAAGTAAAATATACTTAGGCCTCGTGTGTTAAGTGTTAGCCGGAGTATATTTGATATATGATATTAAAATCTGGCTGTAGATATCTCCTCCCAATTAATTATCTACTGGGGTATTACAGTAGAAATTTGGATCTCCTAAGGCTAGATTGCCAAATTTGTCTTTGATGGACTCTTGAATGGGTGAAAAATATGGATTCTTTTGTAATTCCCTCCCTACCAAAAAGTATATGTCATATTTGTTGGTTGATGACATGTTGGGTGTTATTCTTAACTTTGTATATTTCCTTCCATCCACCCTGAAAGTGTTCAACTTATTCTTTTCCACAAATGAATTGGTAACGCTGACGATATAGAGCTTGGATTTATTATAGCCCTAATCGGCTGGCATCCTTCATATGTCATTATATGAATTTCCGCTGTGGGCAAAAGAACCCTCTGTAAGGACGTTGGCAAGCTAAAGGGTATAGCTGTCGCGATGCTGGTAGCTGCCAATGACCGACGAGTTGTTGGAACGGGTGGTTTTTTATGAGATGCCCATGATGGTGTTGTGGATGAGTCTATTAATGTTCTTTCGGGACCATGTAATATTGAGTGGTGTTTTCCACTTTGCTACTACACTTGCCTATTAAATGGTTCATAGAAAGGCAATTTACACAATAATGCAAACCGATAACGGTTTTATAGATTTTTTTTGGCGATAAATTAATTTTTGTGAGTTTTTTACAGCTTTTTAACTCATAATCTGCTTGACACAATCCACAACCAAAATTACGACGCACGTGAATGCGTTTGACTCGATGACGTTGATCTTTATTAGATTTCCACGAGTATTGTTGAGTGACATGATCTGTATGAGAATTTATGAAAAAAAATAGAATTGATAAGATAAATGGGTTAAAAGATATAATACTTAAATGATAAATCACTATAATAATAATTTTATGGGTTAATTGGATAACTAAATTTGTTGTAGAAAACAAGGCAGTGATCAGACCTTTAAGTTAGTAGTTAGGGTCAGTGTAAATGAGTTAGTTGTGTATGTATGTGAATGGGTTAGTGTATTTACTCAATGCATTTTACGATGAATTTACGTCGTTGGGAGAAATACAAGTTTTGTTATTCGACGTGTCAAAGTCCCATTTAGACAACTCTGATATGTTCGTAACTACCTGTGTAAGTTTTAATTATACTTCCAAGTAACAATTTATTTGGGGGTAAGCTTTCTTGTCTGATAAGAACAATGTCATTAACTTCAACTTGTCGGTTCGAGTTCTTCCACTTATATCTTTTATGCAGCTCTTTAAGATATTCATCTTTCCATCGTCTTTTAGCTAGGATAATATTGCCATTGCTACAATCGGGCTCGGCAGGGGTGATGATTGGAGAACCTATTAAAAAATTATCTGGGGTTAAAGGATTGAGATCCTTATGGTTTTCACGTGACGGGCTTAAAAGTCTCGAGTTGAGGCATCCTTCAATTCTAGCAAGTAGGGTAGCTAACTCTTCGAACGTGTATTTCAAAGTATTCGATTTCTTTAAATGTGATTTCAAGTTTTTTACTGCCGCTTCCCATAATCCACACATGTGTGGGTCTCTTGGTGGTATGAAGTGCCTCGTCAAGTTTTGTAAATTATTAGTTGCAATGACTGATCCGTTTACTTGCTTGAGGAACTCCTGTCGTTCTTTTTTCAGCAAATTATTAGCTCCAACGAAACTTTTTCCATTGTCCCAACAAGAACGAAAATTTAAATGACTGATGCAGCAATTGAATTGTTTCTCTTGCTGTATGACATATGGTGCAGTTTTGTTGAAAATACATGCCCTCCACATTCACTTCTTCAATTCTAGGCACGAAAAAACTGGTAATCATTTCAATTTGCTGAGCTCGGTGTCGAATTGAGGTGGATGGAGTTTGAGCGACATCATCACGTACAGCTGCGACATTTTCGGTCGATCCACCAGGTCGAAGGCGCGTTGTTGTCTTAACATCACTAACATACCCAGTTTCGGTGAATTTATCCATTAATCTCTTTACAGTTGACTCTTATTGTGACCCCAAATTGGAGTCTTATTGTGACCCCCAATTGTCACAGGCCGGTCCATCAGATCAAACAAACAAAATCAAAACAATTCACGTATTCCATTTGCAAGAAGGTTTCGTATATAAGGCAGAAATCTACATCAACTGACACCACACACAGTGGACCAACACAGATGACGAAGGTTTAGTGGCCTTAGAAACAGCTGGCTGTTTTGTGCAACTATGTGTTGCCAGAATATGGACTAGTAACTTTGATGTTATTTGTTCATTAATAATTATCACATGTAATTTGGCTTCAAAAAAAAAGCGATACGAACTTTAGCCCGCTAAAATAAATTATAAATATAGAATCAAATGATGTTCGAAAAATAATAATTAAAAATTAACTTAAATTAATAGCCATGGGCCTGTGGCAAAAATTGTAATAAATATACTTAATAGTAACAAACCAAAAAAGTTTGTCTTAAGTAGAACAAAAAAATAAGCAAATTAACTAACATGTGCATAATTAGTAAAGAATAAACGACAATGGTAAGACTGTTGTAAATTAGAGATGGTAAATTTGGGCTTTTAGTAAAAAACACGTTTCAGCAAATTGAAATACGATTAATCAAAACAATTCACGTATTCCATTTGCAAGAAGGTTTCGTATATAAGGCAAAAAAAAATTTTTCAAGCAGCTTCATCCGGAGTGTTTAGTATTAGAGCCCTTGTATCTCTTTTTTAAGCGGATGTGTCCAGTAAAGTTCAAAATATTACGAGCAAGGGGATTAGGATGTGACTCGAGTTTTGTTAGATATTTGCCTGCGTATTTTGCAATTTCTTCAGTCACTAGTGGCATATTTAAATCACGATGTACATATATTTGAATTCTTAATGTACATGGAGCAGATGTTATTAACCTTAAAATTTTGTTTTGTCTTCGTTGAATTCTCTCTACATTGGAAGCTGAATCAGTGCCCCATAACTGGATACCGTAACACCGTATTGGCTTTAAAAGCGACTTGTATATTAAAAGTTTGCAATCTGGCTGAGTGTTGAATTTCTGCCAATCAGCCAATGTACCTGAGTTAATGTTAGTTTCATTTGAGTTAACTTATAGTCAATGTAATGTTTCCATGTAAGCCGTCTTTCGAGGTATATACCAAGATATTTCACATGTGAATGTTGAGGAACAACTTGATTATTAATCCGAATGGGAGAACAAATACACTTTTGTTCATTTACCTTAATTCTCCATAAGTTTAACCATAGTTCCATCTGGCTAATGTATTCCTGGAGTTTTCTGCATGCCTCATCAGGGTTTTCGCGCATACTAAGGCAGGTTGTATCGTCGGCAAATGTAGAAGTGTGGATACTACTGTTTACAGGCATATCACAAGTATAAATCAAATATAAAAATGGCCCCAGTATACTCCCCTGTGGCACACCGGATGAGATAGTTTCAGGCATACTCATAAAGTGTCCTTCCACAACTATAAATTTTCGTGCCAGAAAGTAACTTTCCAAAAGATTTAGAATGTTATAATAATAAAATAAAAAAGGAAAAATCTAGTTTGTCTTGTTGTTGAATAATTGATTAAGAATTATAGGTCTTAGGAAATATAATAAACTTAATGTATTGGAATTCTCTAAACTTAATGGTAAACATTGTTACGTAAAAAGATTCCTACAGGGTTAATGCAAAGAACTATCTAGAAGTATTTAACTAAAGCAACAAACGTACACACATATTCGCGTGCAAACACTGTAGCAAAGAACTAAATAAGCATGCGTAACACAACAACAAAAAAGCGTCTGCTTATTAAGAAGCTTCGCATATTTACACACATACATACATACATGCCAATTCAAACGAAAGGTAAAAGGTAAACAACCACCACGCATTGCTTAGTTAATGATGTACACACGTTTGCATATACACATGTATATGCAAATATACATAGTTACTTCTAGTGGTATTGGTGCACAGTATAAAAAGCGCGATGCAACCAACGGCAAGTCAGTCGTGAATAAGTCAGTTGTGAAGTTCAGTTGTGTTGTGAACGAACAAGTCAGTCAGTGCTAATTGGATAATAACGTGCGGTGGATAATAACGTTAAGAAGTAAATAAGAAAAGACAAGTTGTAATTGGTTTAGTCAAGAATAAAAGGAAGTTCAGTTGCAAATAAGAAAATCGTGTTGTTATTAATTTTTATTTTTGAGCAATCAAAAGAACTCACGTTTAATAAAATTTAAACGTAACAATATGAAATATTGTGAAAAATTAAGTACAACATATTGCAATATTTAGCAGCACATCATATTATTATAAAAGATCTTCACTCTATTAATTTCTTCTTTCTTCATATCTTTAGAAAATAGAGATAAACTAAAGAAATTGGGCTTTGGTATCCATTCCTTAAGAATGTATATGTGTATGAATGGGTATCAAACACACCTAGTGAATAATTATGGACTTCAACTAGAATCATTCTGAAGCATTCATAAATTGTAAAAGCCAATGTAAACAGATTTTATTTTATATCTGCATGAGTATCAAATAAATTTACGGAAAAAATTAAAGCATGTCGAAGCATGTACAATTAAAAACAATTCCTCACGTCATAAAATTTTATAAGCAAAGAATTATATGTTTTTGTAAATGAATTATTAACATATATATACATACATATCTGTGTAAAAAATTCAAAGGAGTGTATTCGTAAATTCTAATATTATAGATTTTTAATTGTAACACCACTAC